>JANZLQ010000086.1:38824825-38902192 GCA_026212715.1 Elanus axillaris | reverse complement strand
ACTGGATCTCTGACAAGGAGCTATTTCTATGGATCCCTTCCTGAGTGACTCCCTTTTCTCTGATGGTCTATTCAAAGACACACATTTGCTTCATCACCTGTGTAGAAATATCTTTAATGTTCAGGCCTTTTCACCCCTGGCACTGCAGCAGCTGTGCAGACCCTGTCCACCTCTCCTCCTGCTGCTGGAGGAGTCCCTCCATAGCCAGTATCTAGCAGGCTGAATAAGCAGCCAGAACTAATTCAGATCATGTTGGAGCAAATTAATCTGATTATCAGACTGCCAGGATGTAAGAACTAGAAGGGAGACTCCCTCAGCAGAGCAGGCTGGGGCCACTGAACACTAGAAAAAAGTCTCCAAAGTGCAGAAGAGAGGCACTTTCCCACTCACCATACCTGCATGATGACAGAGGAGTTAGATGGAGCCAGAACCTCATGCTGTTGAAATGTTACGTCAAAATGCCATCTCCTCTTAAAACCTCTGCTGATGCATATCAGACCCACCTTGCCCTGATCCCAAAAATAAAAGATGGAGGAAGAGCAGGGGAATTCCTATTTCCAGTTCTATCTGGAATAAGAGAAAATAAACCTTTCCTCCTGCTATGATGGAACTAATACTAAAAGGAGAAAGGATTTAATCTTGCACATTTATGAAACATGAATCACGACAATGAAAGTGCAGCACTTGGTACAATAACTGACAGTGCCCTGTGGTATGTAAGCTGGTGCAAGCAGGTAGGTACCTCCTGTATATCCAGCAGCTACCTTGGAGGTTAAGATCGGGCATGGCCCAGGCATATGGAAGGAACAGGGTAAGAACAGGACAGTGGGAGAAAGCAAGTGGAGTTCCCTTTTTAGGTAATGTGATTAATAGCTTCTTTGGTGGGTAGGACTGTATAAAAAACTGAGGCTATATAGCTCCTGCCTTCAGACCATTTAAATCAGGCAGTATCTGATGTTGGAAGGTCACCAACTCACATGCCAAGCTGTAATCCTGATTACAGGTTCTAGTCACCTTTTCTGGAAGCCACTGTGGAGGTGGTGATTAGAGCAGCTTTGGAGGAGACTAGGTTTGGAGCGGTCACGGAGCCAGGACACCGGAGAATGAGGTGTCTCCTGTGCTGACATAGCCTGTTCTTTAACCTCGCTGTGGCTGCTGTGGAGCAGAGGGTGACACGGCCGCCCAGCACCACCACAGCAGCGCCGGCACCGCGGCGAGCAGGGCACCGCGCCACGGGCTTCGGCAAAGCACCCGCCCGCACAGCTGTGCCTCTGCCCGTTCAGAGGTTGAAATGATGGGAACAGGAGGGTGTGCTGCCGTTCTGCTGGCCTGCTCGCACACCTGGGTAGCAGAAGCCCAGAGAGGCAATTGTTAGGCTACCTAACCAAGCTTAGTGGGAAATGTCCCACATAGAGCCTTCAGCAGTGCCCACCTGTCCAACAAGAATCCCTGCCTGGGAGCAGCGTGATCTACAGCATGAGGAAAGCTCTGCCTTCACGTAGCTTAAGCGTTTTGTGAGTGTATTATGTGTGGGTTTTACCCATGAGATAAGATTAAGATTCTGAGATTCCCTTTGTTTTGATTTTTAGCCACAAGGTAGCTTAGGTTTCGTGAGCTTGTAAAGCTTGCGTCACTATTGACCTAGGTGAACCACCAAACCAGCAAGAAATCCAAGTGTCCCTCCACTCCTTTTTCAGGTTCTCAGATCAGCTGGTTTGGACATATTTCTGTGCATCAGTTTTTGATGTACAGCAACAGAATATGTGGTTTTATTACGGCATGTTCATTACTTGGGTGCTAAGAGTACTCAGCTTCTCAGCAGCTCCACAACACATGCAGGCCATGGTAGAATCTCACTGAGATCTCAGGCTTTACCACCTAAAACAGTCTCATAACATCCCTTGGAGATGCTTTTAGCTGAAAAGTTTATTGGTATAATGTAATGCAGAGAAAGAAGAAGAAGATTTCAGTATCTTCATTACGGAATTAGTAAATGAATCCTCCTCAATGTCTGAACATACTGGTAAATGTGTTTGCTATGAAATCTTCAGCATTAGTTTATGTTAGTTTGAACCCAGCTCACATCTTTAACTATTTTTCTTTTACTCTCTATTCATCTCAACCACAAAAAGTATTTTTCTCACTGCTATCACACAATAATTTATATCTACACATAAAAATATTTTTATTTATTACTAATTGTTTGGGCGGTTTATTGGAAGCTTAAAATACTTTATATAAATCACTTCCAGAGAGTGCTATTCAGTGATAGCTCATAAATGCTGCATCAGCAAAATACAAAAAGTTAATGTGCATGAGGTTAACCTGAAGAGCTCTGGGACTGGTATATTCTGTTTAATCTGACATGAGATAGAGTTAATAATTTTATAGAGCTCTAATTTTCACGTTAACATTTTCTAATACTGTAGTCCTTTCAGTTAGGGCTGTTCTCTACAGAGGAAGGCATGGTGCCTTCCTGAAAAGCTTACTCTTACTACACAGCCAAGACAGGCAGAAAAAGGGGACACTAGAGAGTGGCATGATTTGCCATCAGCAGAGTGAGAAGCAGAATCCAAATCACCTGAACCTTATTCCAGTACTGTATCCAGTGACCATGCTGCCTCTTAATATGTCACTGTTCTTACTGTTCTTTCTTTATAGTTCGGGATCGGGTACGATCAAAAATGGAAAGAGATATTTTGGCAGAAGTGAATCATCCTTTCATAGTCAAGCTTCATTATGGTAAGTATCATAAAATATAATTCATGTTTGTTCTTAAATGTGTTGGGGAAATGTAACTAGATGTCTTATAATTTCATACAGATACCCTTGCCTACTTACGACTCTTTCTCTAACAAAATCTTAGAGGCTACCTGTGTGAAATTCTTCATTTATGCTAAAGGAGAATTTCAGTATAAGTAGATTTTAGCCATTCCTCCATCAAAATATATTTGTCATAGAGTCTGACGTGCTAGATTGTGCTGGTGGGGCAGCTAGTGAATATACATTTGCCAACCCTCTCACCTGCTGTCAGGTATCATTCAGAAAACCAGAAAATCTAAATTAAAAATTATTTTTAATCATCATCACCAGTCAGAATTTGTGTATGTGTGTATATGAATGTGGTGTCTTGCTGGAGTTGCCTTCCTTGGCCTCACCAGCTCCCTGAGGAGCCCCGTTATTACTGTAAAGGGTCTTCTGAGAACGTTTTGCATAGTGTGAGGTCTCCCCTCACACAAACTGGGGAGCTCCTCTCTATGCCTAGCCCTCAGCGACTCCTGTGTATTGTGCAATGAAAAGCAATATTACTTCATAGGTGCTTAGCATAGAAAAGAATATATTAGTAATGCATCATCTCTCAGCTGATACCATTTTTTCCCATAGTCTTAAGCTCAATTGCTCTAGTTCTATAGAGAAATTATTTTTTTCTGTTCTCAAAGTGCTGAAATGACAGGGAACTTAATGGCACAAATGATACTCTGGTAGTCAACAAGATTAATTCTTTGGAGACTTTTATCTTGATTCAAACTTCCAACATCTCCATCTTTTTCTAATGCAGCATTTCAGACAGAGGGAAAGTTGTATCTAATACTAGATTTCCTGCGGGGAGGGGACCTTTTCACAAGACTCTCCAAAGAGGTAAGCTGACAGATTTTAACTTTGGAAATGAAAGACTGTCCTGATTTCCAGAACTCAGATGAAGTTGGTGGGAAGGAAAAATGGCCTTGGGAATAGTCCTGCTATTTATATGTAATAGACCCATATCATCTTGCATCTTTAAATGTGTTCTTAATAATTGTATTTTAATTACACCATAGGTAATGCAGCAGATACCATGTAAGCATCACTGTCAGAGAAAACTGCACCACTACTAAGCCATTCCCATAGCAAAATAGCCCCAGACTCATTGCTCACAAAATATATCTTGGATGTGATGAGAAACGGTCTGAGAAATCAATCCTCAATACTTTTTGCCCAAGACATGGGCAGAGAACTGCTGGAAAATCACAGCTGCTGCCAGCAGAAAGAGGAGATGGCCGTAGGTCAGGGGCCAAGCCCTGCAGCAAGCGTGCGGGCAGCGGGGCATCAGCCGGCAAGCGGGGAAAGAGCCGTATCCCGCAGCAGCAGCTGCTGGGAGCAGGTCGGAGGCCATGGACCAGCCTGGGCCTTGGGGGTCGGCTGGCTTCCGTCACCTCCCCGGGCTCCCATCCCTTCCCTGTCCTCTGTGAAAAAGGCAGCCTGGAAATGGGCCAACCTCGAGCCTCGCTAATGCCCATAGGGAGCGGCAGCAGCTGGTTTTCTAGGTGCATTTAGTGCTTGCCCGTGTGTCCGAGTGCCTCTTTGAGCCAGCCATCTGCCTTGCTGGGAGCTGTGCGTCCTCCTGCGTTTTGGCTCGGAGGAGGCCCTGCAGGCGGGACGGGAGGCTCTGGTGGGGCAGCCCTGCCGCCCAGGGCCTGTCTGCACCCCGGCATTCTCTGTCCCCAGCACCATGTCCCCAGCCCTTCGTCTCTTCGAGGCTGTGGGCACAGGGGTGCGGGCAACCACCTAACATGCAATCTTTCAAGATAAGATAGGGACCTTTCAAATGCCGTCTTGAGGGGGAGCTCTGTTCACTCCTCTTGGTTTGGGAAGTACTAATGGACTAAAAAAGCTGTGAAATCAGTGCTTTTATTCAAGAGTTCCCTAGCTTTTTTTTTTTTTTCCCCATCCGATTCCTGGGTCAGTGACATGCTGCAAGCTGCTGCGTGCACCACAGCTTGGGACCCCAAGTATTTGCTTTCCAGGCTTGTTTGCTAATGTGAGAAGACAGCAACAGGTTAATTACACTGCCAAGTAATGATACTTTTGTAAGTACTCAGTACGTGGTAGCCATTATTTTTAATGTGAGGGAAAAGATTAAGGAAAATAAAATTTGCTTCTGCTGTTTGTCATGAAATCAGGCTTTGTTAGCAAGGCAGTGTGTTGTCTTAGCAAAGGCCTCTCTGGTTTCATGGAAGAAGAGAGGAAAGTGTTCTGCACAGTCAGGGAACTCAAAAGTGAAAGAACAGCTCAGGTTTTGTACTCCTTCAGAACTTCACATTTTCCCCAAAGCTTTTCCAATGCCATGCACTGACTTCTCTGCCTTATACTACCTAGAATGAGTCCTCTTAACTTGACAGTCCTTTTACGTACTTCTTTTTTCGGTGTTTGCAGCTCATCTGGTCTACCTATACTTTGCAGCTGTTTAGTAGCAAGGTATCACAAGGGAGGAAGTTATGGGAAAACCTGTACTGCTTGCAATTTGTTAATTATGGACTTGGTTGAACAGTATTGATTTCAGTGGACTTTGAGTCAGATCCCATATACTGCAGCATGCATGCGTGCATCCAAAGCTTGTCTCTGTTTTGCTCTACCTTTCTGAGACATCTGACTTTAACTAGGTATAGCTGTGGAGATTAGATTTTCTCCGATTCTATTAATTTCACCTCTTGCCTACATTATTTATTTTAAACCTTATAAATAATTTAAATTTATTTTGATAATTAATGCAGTTTTTATGATCAGACCAATTAAATTTTTAGTTTGAGATTTTGCTTGTGTATCCTTTTTCTTTCTAGTCTTTGAAGTGATATTCTTAATTAAATTACATGACATCTGTTCTCTGAATCCTCTCTTTTTGCTCTCAGCCCTGTGCAGCTTCTCAGAGCACTTAAGTATTGTGGCTGCCCCTTTCTGAAAGCAGAGACTTAACTTTAAAAATAAACTCAGCAACTTCTACTGTAGATGTTTACATTTACATGTGACATGGAAATTTTACTTCTGTCATACATACTATTCACACTTGTGTATCCAATATATCAGCTTCACTTTCTGCATTATTATCACTGTACCTATTGAAATTTAATTAAAGAGAACTTAATAACGTCTGGGATATAAGGAAAGTTGAACCAAAGGGTTATCTTGCTATCTGAGTTTTTCTGAGCTTAGTTGTTTTTCGATTACAGAAGTTTCTTCCCACCTAAACCAGAGCTTTCAGTGTTAGCAGTATCCATATCAGCTATAGAAAGGAAACAACTGCCCTCAGTTCAGACCTCGTCAGGCCCTGAATGTTAAGGCAACACATCACTGCTTAGGGCATCTGCACTGAGATTCCTTGAACCCTCAGTGCACAGGGTCTTGAATCTGTCTCTGAGTCTCTTCATGCTGTGTATCCTGCTCAGATTTGGAAGTATTTCACTTCCCCAAAGACGTTTCCCCATATTATTTTGTGGGAATTTGGTAACCAAATACCAAAGTTTTAGCAAATTGAGAGACGTGAAAGCAGTAAGGGCGGCACTGAACATATTGAATTTTGCCATTCATTGCCAAGGGCTAAGGAGTTAGAACCTTATTCATATTCTTGTGACATGATGTCATCTAAACAGATCAAACAGATGAATAAGAGCAGCATGTTTTAAGGAACAAAAGTACTAGGCAGATCAAGATTTGTTTTATAAGGAGAATCTGGTAAGAATTGTTAATGTGAGCTCAGACAAATTATGGAAAATTGAACCTGATATGATGGTCCTTCCAGCATTCCCCGAGTTAGACAATTCCCTCCCCATATCCGTTTAACAGAAGCCAACCCACCACTGTCCAGTAAATAGATGTGTTGTTTTCTTCCTTCTCTCTAGGTGATGTTTACCGAAGAGGATGTCAAGTTCTACTTAGCTGAGCTGGCCTTGGCATTAGACCACCTCCATGGTCTTGGAATTATTTACAGGGATCTAAAACCAGAAAAGTAAGTTAATGAGAAAGAGTGAACTGAAACATAAATACATGAGCTTTGAGGTCATTTCTGCTCCTTGTCACACTAGTAAATCAAGAAGTGCCAGAGGCTCTGCCTTCCTTCTTGTATGTGAGACTCTACACAAGACCCTCACCATCAGCAGTAGGGTCTTCCTGTCAAACCATTTGAGCATGAGGCCAAATATTTTGACTGTGCTCCAGTGTGATGAAGCCTCTGTGTGCCTGGCCTTCAGTTTAGTGAATGATCTCGGGCGGGGATTCAGATCTCTGTGCCTTTGACTTCAGTAGCACTGTCCTGCATTTGTAGCATTTAGTCTGGCCTTCCTCTTCATGTGGTATAAACCGCTCAAAGCAAGTCCACTTCCAGCTCATACAAAACATGTCTTGGCACCGTTCAGGTTTATTGTAGCCATTGCTTCAAGTAAGTGAACATCTCTGAAAACTAGTGTATGTATTAGCTCATGAGAGACACGATAATCAGGATTTAAAAAACACTTTTATTAACAATCCAAAATATTTTTCCAAGAATTATTCTCACTTTTATTTGCGGCTATTTTCTATTCCTAATGTGGTGTTATGGAGCATTGTCCTTTCTCTTTTTTCTTTGCAGTACCTCAGTAGACTAAATTACACCCTCAGTGCTACCACTGGGAGTGACATGATACTGGTTTTGTTCTGTGCTACTTGCCTGGTGCTTTGCCTGCATCTTCTGTGCTGGAATCAGTAAAAAAGGCTGCAACGTTTCAGAGTTGCTAGCCTTTTTAATGTAATGGTCATTGCCATTTAAAAAAGATGACCACTGAGAGCAGTCTCTTTGGCTGTTGCTTACACTTCTGAAATATAACAGCAGAGCAGCCTTTTCCTTCTGTGACAGGAAATTCAAAAATATGCAGCACTTCCTTTAAAATGGAGTGCTATTGCTTTCACACTCATGGACAAAATAAGAGACCAAAAGTGATGGGATGTGGACTTTGTAGGTGAGAAGTTGAAGGGGAGGAGTCTATTTATCTACAATACAGTAGTATGTGATTTAAACTTTAAATTCAATTTTACATTTTGGTTACAAAAGTAATAGTAGTAGTACTATATGAATTCATACAGTTGTGTGTAATGACAGCTCTCAGTCCTTTGGGCTAGAGACCCCTTCACAGGTGGTCCCTTCGCTGAAATTTCCAGTCTTGCCCATTTACACAACCAAAACTGAAAACCAGAGTCTTTGGCAAATACAGGAAGTCATCCTCCAAATTTAACTGGAGGGAAAAAGGTACCAGTTTGTTACTAATATGAAGTGCAGGTAGGCAGCGGTCAAACCATAGCTGCCACTTCTACGTGCTGTTGCATCGTTTGCCAGAACCCCTTCAGTTTCAACTTCCTTCTGAATTGCTGTTTCATTCCTTCAGCATCAACAAACATGTACATAATAGAGTAACTCCCATTATAGGTTTTCAGTTTTAAACTTTGTTTCTAGTGAGTGTTATTATGAATCACACATTACTTTTCTTTCTGGTGTGAGATGAAGCTGCTTTTCAAGCTAACACATGATAGATGAAGCTGCTATTAGAAGGTACCCAAATATGAGCGTGTATATTCAAATGTAAGTTACAGTGCTGCTACATTTATAGGCATATGCCATAATTTTTTACTTTAGAAGTTAGAAATTGAGGAGAAAATTAAGTGCATGTCAAAACTATTCACTGTATTTGAGATACTGAGAACCTGATTTTTCAGATTTCTCAGCGTGAAGTGTCATTTTGTGTTTCAAAGCACATCTCTCACTGACTTCAATTGCAAGTGAGAGCACTTGAAATTTCTGCAGACCAAACTGTAATGCCTCAAATCGGGGATCAGTGAATTGAGAAATTAGAGCTCACCTAAGAAAGGAAGGTGTCACTGATTTGCCGTTGTCACATAGAAGCATCTCAAAAAGGCACAGATGGAATCCAGTTCTTGGTGTATTTTTGTCTGAGCTGAGACCAGCCAGCCATACCCTTCACTGTACTGCTCTGCTAAAATCCCTGAGTATTACCTGTTCTGCCAACTCTGGCAAGATTTCTCTGGAAGAAAACAAAAAGTGCCATCATGTAACTGAAGACCTTTATAGAGGGAGACTGCTGTGTGAAGTTAAAGGTGGCAGCCCTCATTCTTGTATTTCCTACCTTTTGAATATATGGTTAATGGTCTTTGATGTACAGTTACATAGATACCAGTGATACAGTTGAATCTGGATACAGTTGTCATAATATAAAATTAGTTTACATTAATATAGCTATTATTGTACAGGAAAGGGAATGACCCAGACTGGTGTAACTGAAGTTCATACCTGGGGATAAATCAGTTTGATTGAAAAACATATCCTTTAAAAATAGCTTTATAAGTGCAAAGCCTATGCGTAGTCATGCCTAGGACAGCAGAGCACAACAGCCTACAATTTCACTGGAACTTTAGGTTTAGAGTGAAAAAACAGGTACAGCAGCAAAAAAATTCTTTGCTGCAGTTGCAGGCCACTGCTCCTTGGCCTGTCCTCCTAGACTCCCCAGCCGTGCTGTTCTGCTGTCAGCAGCAGCCTCAGGGGATTGCAAGCACATCCTTGTCCTTGGGCCTTCTACCGTACCCTAAACAATCCAGCTACTGAACTCTTCTTCACCAGTCAGTCATTCTAGGCGTTCAGTCATTCTCATTCCTCCCCTTTGGTTTCTCTTGATCCATATCTCCATTGAAGTGCAGTGTGCAGAATTAGACCTGTGTCTTCAGAATTAGACCTGTGTCTTCAGGAGAAACATTACCAGTCTGATTAGAGCACAAGGTTTACCTTATCAGATTTGCAGAACCAGAGATAAATTAATTAGTTTGTAGTTTCCCAATTCTCTCTCTCCCCCTTTGTTAAAGATAGGCGCTACATTTGACCTTCTTTCAATGCTCAGTGCTTTTGCTGTCCTCCAGAAGCTCCCAAAAGTAACTGTTAATACATTTGAGATTGCTTCAGTCAGCTCTTTCAGTATCCTAAAATGAAGTTTATCAGAGTTGTTTATGTCAAAGAAGACTAGTTAGAAAATAGCACTGTTCAGACCGCTTGAAAGAACTCTCAGTACATTAAAATTTAAGGTTCAACATTTTTTTGATTCCCTGAGCAAAAATCCATATTAACAATTCAAAGCTATAAATTCATTTTCAGTGCAACCAGAATACATACTCTGGGAGTTGTTATAAAGTTAGCTGTACTTACTTCAAAAAGGCAAGCGATTGAGTTTTCTGGTTAAAGTCTTGTTTAGAACAAGCAGATGCTCCCCTTAAATTGTTGCAGCCAAATTCTTCTCCTTGAATTGTCTTGGTGGTTTCAGTGGCATCCCTTGTGGAGCAAGATACTCTTCAGTCACACCGAAACCCATGGAGTTACTTGCACGGTGAGGCATGTTTCTGTTTAAGAACTGCAGGATTGACCTATTAAATATGGTAAATATACTGAAATGGAAAAATGAGAACTTATTATAAAGTAGTATATGATGCGTATGTTATTTCTTATGCTGTGGTTTAAGGGTGTGAGTGACTTAGAACTAACTCTACCTACTGAAAATGCACAGACTTTTTGTTATCTTTGCCTTTTCTATCTCCAGGTACCTTGATATAGTTCTGTCGTAGAGGCTTTGATTACTGAGGAGTGGTTTACGTTGTTGTTGTGGTTTAAGCACAGCCAGCAGCAAAGCACCAGGCAGCTGCTCACTCACTCCTCACCCCTGGCGTGATGGGGAGGAGACAATATAAAGAAACGCCCATGGGTCGAGACAAGGACAAGGAGGCATCGCTCACCACTTATGGTCACGGGCAAAAACCAGACTCAACTTGTGGAAAAACCAAAATCATTTAAATTTACTACCAATCAAATCAAAACAAGGATAATGAAAAGTAAAACCAAACCTTAGAACACCTTCCCCCCACCCCTCCCTCCTTGCCAGCTCAACTCCACTCCCCGTTTTCTCCAACTCCTCCCCCAGCAGCAGAGTGGGATGGGGAATGGGGGTTGGGGTCAGTTCCTCACACCTTGTCTCTGCCGCTCCTTCCTCCTCAGGGGGAGGGCTCCTCACTCATCCCCTGCTCCAGCGTGGGGTCCCTCCCATGGGAGACAGTCCTCCACAAAATTCTCTAAGGTGAGTCCTTCCCAGGGGCTGCAGTTCTTCACAAACTGCTCCATCATGGATAGGACCGTGGACTGCTCCAGTGTGGGTCCCTTCCATGGGCTGCAGTCCTTCAGGCACAGACTGCTCCAGCGCAGGCTTTCCCATGGAGTCCTGGCCAGCTTGGGGGGCCTCCGCTCCCCTGCTCCCCTCCCTGGGCTGCAGGGGCATCCCCTCCTCCGGCGCTCCTCCTCCTCCTTCCTCACTGCCCTCGGTGTCTGCAGAGGGGTTCCTCTCACATTCCAATCCCCCTACTCACTGCAGGTTCCCCTTCTTAAATCTCTTCTCCCAGAGGTGCAACCACCATCACTGATGGGCTTGGCCTGGGCCAGAGGTGGGTCTGACTTGGAGCCAGGGAAGCTTCTAGCAGCTTCTCACAGGAGCCACCCCTGCAGACCCTCCCCTGCTACCAAAACCCCACCACACAAACCCAAAACAGTTGTAATGCCCTTGGCTGTTTGTACAAGGGACAGCTCATATAAGTGCTCATATAAGAACTCCTGAAATGCTGAACTACATTTAAAATACCCCAAACCACCACTGCTTATTGCAGCATATTGCAAACCATGGCAATTCATTCATGAACATAGCTGCTCTGCATAGAGAGAAGCAGTAAAGGACAAAGGCGTGCAGTGGAAGATAACGATCATCTTCCACTGAAGTAAGCAGTCCCTTTTTGGGACTTCATGGTGTCCGTGAAGCTGCAGCAGAGATGAGTTTGGCGTAAGACTGTTCAGCATAGTAAGGTAGCATGGGATCACGCGAACACTGAAATGTCACAAAACGTGGACAGTGTGTGAGAATCTTCATCTCTCTGAGAGATATTTGAATACTTCACTCTATCTAGTACTTTCATAACAAAGCCTGCAATCAAATTAAACACTGTTTATGAAGTTTCAGGTTTTCTTTCCAACCTGAAACTTTGGCTATAATTTCTGAAAAACATAAAGTGTGGGTTGAATTTTCTGCAAAACTGAGCTGACTTGGAAAGAAACTTAAATTGTCCAAACCGCCCCCCCCCAGCGTTCCAGCTTTAATTTGGCAGAACTTCACATTGATTTGGGTGTGTTGGAGTTCAAAGTGAAGCCTAGAAGACATGTCTCAAAACTAAAAATAAAGAGAGAGAAATGGGAGAGAATTGCTTTGACCTTGATTTAAGACAAGTTATAAAATAATGTCAACAACTGATACCAAAGGCTTTTTATCCCTGTGCTAAAGTTGCAGCAAAAGATTACTACAGTGTTTGCAGTCCTAGCTCTACTACGAGCTTCTCCTGTAACTTGGAGTAGCAATCCCCTGCTACTAACTTAGCTGCCCAGCCTCTAACTTGGAGATCCTCAGCCTTTATTTTCTCAAGGCACACTTTTAAACTGAGGTCAGTGAAAGCAGTTTGAATGTTTGGGGGGATGATCCTGAGGCTAAAATGTTGTTACTGTTTTGAAATAAAGAACAGGTTAACAATGACAGTATCCTGTAAACAAATTCAAACCTTAAACTGAACAAATAAAATGGAAAAATCCTGTAGTGAAGGTTGTCACTCAGTGGGGTTATAGCCTAGTTTGACATTTACAAGCAGTCTGCTTCTTACGTTTTTTATCATTTCAAAACATTGATTTAGAGGAAAGATTTTTCTCACATTAACAACTTCTGGTTCTTTTTTGCCTTCCACAAAACAATACTTGTTCATTTCAGATTAGCTGATCCTGCAAACCGTAGCTAACATAATTATGATTGTCACAATAGAATTTCTACTATGGACAGTGTGGGATAAAAAGGAACTGTAAAGCGATAAACAGAGAAGACAGGAAGCATGATCAGATAAGTTTGCTTCTACAGTTAAAGAAAAACTTTGGTGTTCTAATTTGGATGATCAGAAGCAGGTACTTTGTTGTTTGCTACTTAATGTCACTCTAAGCTAATTCAGTGCAACAGTTATCTTTTTTCCTCACTGTTAGCGTATTATTTTCTTTTTACATCGAATGTAATTTTCACTTCAAAACCATAGCATTTTAGGTGTTGGCAGATGGCAAATGTAGAAGCACCCAGCTGTCCAAAGGGTGCTGCCGGGGCCACAGGGGAAGCTGCAGGCAGCTGAGGGCACTGTATAAGGGGGATTAGGGAACATGAGACAGAGGAGGGAACTGTAGATCAAGTTCTAGGGAATATAGGGTACACATCCATAGGAAACCAGGACCCGTTCACTTTGCTGCTTGTGCAAACATTCAGCGTAAGAAAGTCTGTTGTACGCTTCTGGCTCTCTTAACCTAAAATAGTATTATCAGTCTGATAGCTGCGTTGGTATTCCTTCCATCTCTTTAACGAAAGTAAGGTATGAGGCCTATAATGAGGGCAAAGGTATGAAAACCATATATTGTATGCATAGAAAAGCAGCATGGATTTTCAGTGGGACATCTGTGAGATATAAAATTGATGTTTCTGGGGCAAATCCCTCAACCTTGGAACTGCATTGGTATTCAGAGGGGCTTCCTGGGGGTGAAGCAAAATTCTGGGTGATTTCTGTGAGCTGTAACTCCCCCTTGCCATTTTTCCAGAGCCAGGTCTGTGGAGTCCTTACATGCACACTGGCAGGTGTTTTATTCTCTTCTCTTCTGAAGCACAAGCCTCTTGCTTAGGGATTGGACTCACAAAAATGCTTTTAAACATACCTGTTATAGGCTAGTACTTAAAAAATATGCCTCTTCAAGAAATCTGGGGAGAAAGAATAGAAGTAAAGATGCTTCTATCAAGAAGAAAAAGCTTTAATTATTGAACACATAGTAGTGACTCAGCTGCTGGCCTTTTTTTGATGAATTACACACTAACAGTCTGTTCTAAACACACAAACGAATGACAGATCATCTCTTGTCAATTAATTTTCAGTACAGAGACAGCCGTTCACAAAAGTATAGCCCAATGTGTTCATTTCACTCCTCTCTTATTTTCTTCCTGAAGAATTGAAGTGACTCTCTAAGAGAAGGGGAATATAAAAATAGCTGACACCTCACTAGACCATTTTGAAAAGAGAAACATACTAAATCTAACTAGAACTGAAGAAACAACACCCTTGTTACTGTGTTGGCATTTATAGGCAGAAAAGTTACCAAAAATCATTATTTTCAAGTTTCAATGTTCCTTCTTGTTTCTATCAAAACTAGCAATGCTTTTTGGGAACTACACTCATTTTTCTCACAGAAATGTTGGAGTGCCTTTGTGAGAATAAAATATGTTGGCAGGTGGCAAACATGAGAACGCTTGAACTTGGCTTCCAGGCTGAATTTTCATTTATGCTTCTGGGAAGAATAAATTAGCAGGGGCTGAGATCCATGCAGTTAGACTGTGACTAGTCATTGTACTCTACGATCACTTTTATTACTTACAGCATGAATGTATCTACCTTTGGAGCTAATTTTAGGTCCACAGAGTCCAAGCCCTGATTATTTGTATGCTTGCCTTTATCATTTTGAGAAGAGCAGTAAACCTGTAGCTCCTTCTCCTGCTGGAAGCAGATACTCTGCAGTTGTTGGCTTTGAACACCCTGTTTTTTCTGAGCTGAGTTTGCATGCCCACCCTGAGTGTGCTATGGAGTAAGGAGGAGGCTCCCCGTGGGACTGCCGCAGGCTGTGCGTGCTTCAGATGTGAGATTAGACAGACCTTTGAGGATCATTTTTCCTTCTGGAGACATATAATCCACTGAGGGTTTGTTTACACGTGTATTTGAGTCTTGCATATCTCCTTAACTGTCTTAAACTTGTTTTATTCTTGTTTGTTAACTGCACCCTATGCCTGCCTAATGTATGAATATTTGCTTTTTCACTTTACAGCATTCTTCTTGATGAAGAGGGCCACATTAAGATAACAGGTATGTGAGGAATGGAAAACTTAATGTCTACAAGCTGATTTTTTCTCTGCAGTATGTTCCATGCATCTTGGTCTTTACTTGGAAAGAGTTTGCTTACAAAAACTCAGAAGCCAACAGAGTTTGAGCGTTAGGCTTCTCTTCTCTGGCAATTCATCAAGCACCCGTGCTGCACAGCACATGGAGAACATGGCATTTTCGTGGTAAAATTGTACTCTTGACTGATGTGAAGCATGCAGGCTTGACTGCCTGCCACTGTGGATGGAAGGATGCTTCCAATATGACTTCTTACTCCAGATTAAATCCTCTGAATTATAACTGTGCAGAGGACACCTGGAAAGACATCCCTTTGCCACCCTGGAGGTGCTGTCTGGCCATCCTTTCCACTGGTGTGCATCCGGGGTTATTCCCCCTAATGCTTTGGTTACCTGACCAAGAATCCTTCCCAGCATTGTCTTCACCAAACCTGAACTGTGTACTTCTGTTTCTTTAAACTCTCTCTTCTGCTTTGGGCCAGAACCTCATTCTGAACAGAGAAAACAGTACACCTACTTTTAGGACATATTAACAAGTGCCAACCAGGCACTCCACAGAGGCAGGGCTCAGCACGCACGGGCCTGTGGCCTTTCTTGCACACAAACAGAAGGGTGCTTCAACAGCTGGTTGGTGTGATTTGGTTGAATAGTTTAAGTGAGCAAAAGTGTAAATAATCATTTTTAAAGACCTGACAAGTCTTTTTTGTTTCAATTTATTTAGATTTTGGTCTGAGTAAAGAAGCCATTGACCATGACAAGAGAGCATATTCATTCTGTGGGACAATAGAGTATATGGCCCCAGAGGTGGTCAACCGGCGAGGACACACACAGAGTGCTGACTGGTGGTCTTTCGGCGTACTCATGGTAATGGAAAAGTTGTGGGTTTTTGTAGGAGGGGTGGCTGTAGGAGTGATCAGATCCCTCAGATAAAAAGTGCCACTTTCAGCAATTAAGGGTTAATAGAAAAGTAGATGTGCAATGATTGCTTGATCATTTTCATTGCATCAGCAACAGCGAACCAGGTGCTCCTGGTAGTATATGAGGTAGCATTTTGCCCCAGATTCTCTCTCTTCCTTCTCACAGTCCTTTGCTGTCTCAGTTGGTTACGATAAGCCATGAATTTTTCTGCTGCGCAGAAACAGGGCAGGGCAAGCTCAGAAGAGCACACGCATTTCAGAAGAAATATCTTCCTAGTTACTAAAAATGGTTTCTGTTAGGAAACAATTTCCCAAGCAGCAGTTTTCAGATGTTAGGGACATTGTCTTTGAGAAATTCAGAGATTTACTCTTTTTTTTATAGATGAGAAAGGACATATTTTAGAGGTCACTCTGGATGTTTCACAGGACCTCAGTAGTTCTTTTGCCATTCATTTGTCATCTCACATTGTCATTGCTGATTCTTGTCCCGCTAATGAGATTCCGGTAGTTTTTGGACTGGTGGTGGATCTCCTGTAGTCTTATTAGCTAGTGGGAGACTGTAACTCAAAAATCTCTCTTTTCTCCTGGTGGGAAAAGAAAACAAATACATAGGGGCACCATGTCATCCTCCTTTCTTCTGCTGTACCTTTTTGCTGTGTCTTGATTATGACTGGTTTGGGATGTTTGCTTTGTCCTCAGTGCATGCTGGTTTTAAAATGATGTATGTGAAACAGGTTTAAAATGACTGCTCTTCACAGAGGGGAAATCACCAGAAACAGACGCAAACGTATCAGTTGGCACAGAGGAATAGCTAGGAATTAATCTTTTTCTTACATGTCTTTGCATTGGATTAACTATACAAAAGTTGCAATTTTTCCCCACTGTTGCTTAACCTTTAAGAGTCCTGCAAGCTATTCTGGAGGTAGTTTAAATGGAATCAATATGAGAGACTGGGCTAATTCATTTTTTATACATGCACATCAATGAAAAGTTAGTTAAAATGCAACATGAATTTACCAAAAATCAGTCATGCTAGATTAATCTGATGTTTTACTTGATGAGATAGCCATCTTTTTCTTAACAAAGTAAATGAAGTGGATCTCATGTGCCTCCATTGTAATAAAGTATTTGATACAGTGTTGCAGGAGAAATTCATTAATTGAAGGTGCTTATTAGTCCAGTAATGGGCCAACGGTGGTATAGTAACTATACCATCCATGAATACATCACAGGGAAAAACAGCACAGAGAGAAAGGAGCTATTCAGCCAAAGAGTAATGTTGCCCCAAGAGCAGGTAGGAATAAACTCATCATGAAATGTAGTTAGTCTGGAAATTAGAAGAAAGCTTCTGACTGCTTAAGTGAGGCCTTGGAAAACACTTTCCAAGAAGAGCTCTGTGAGAGTTATCTGACTACAGTGGAGCTGCTTGGCTTATGAGAAGGACCTGATAACATTCTCCTGAGCACTGCAGTGTTTGACACTGGGATGCAGTGTTGGGAAAGTTTTTCAGAGAGGTATTGAACCCTCCTCAAGCCAGCCATCTAAAATTAGGTGTTTGGGTGCTAGCCTGCTCCCTCCTGCATCCATCCGGCCTCTTCAGTCTGTGGTGGCATTGTTGCTGAGGAGGACGAGAAGATCAAGGAGAAGTTGTTTTGTGACACTGTGATTTTTTAAAAGCTATATGAATGCTATAGGTTTTTTGAAGCCGTTATTCCCAGCGTTGTTTTATCAAGCATAGTGCTGCCTCTTGAGCCTGGACACCACGCATTTATTACTTTCACAGGGATATGTTCAGATAACGAAGATGATGCTGCTCTCTCCTGAAGTATCTACCCAAAGTGTCAGTGGTTGACCCAAGTGCTCTGTGTCCGGCCACCAACGGGCAACGCAACGCAGTGCAGCTCTGCAGCTGTGGCTCACACTACACCTCACCGTGGTTATCATGCCTCCCCTGCAGAATTAGGGCAGAAGCACAAATTAATGTAGCAATGTGCTCTTCTAATACAGCTCCACTTCCTGTGGTATGGAAGCCATTTTAGGTAGCTATATATTACACTACATATGACAATCCATGGAGTAGGTTCAAATTTTGTTTAAGTAGACAACTGGTGCCGCCAAAGAAAGTAAGGATAGGAAGCAGTGTGAAAACTAGTGAAAATTTGGGGTGAGGAGGGCCTACATCACTAACCCAGCTGGTTGACAGCAGTTAATCTAAGTAAATATTGTAATTTATTACCTGAATTTAAAAGGAGCGGAACATCCTTATCTCCTGTGGCCACAAATCCATTTGTGGATGCTCAGCACTTCTGAATCATATATGTTTATTCAGAAAAATCCATAGGTTATGTCTCATGTAATAAATATATCCCAACCCTTTACATTTTTTATTATATATTTAATTTTGGAGGATAGCTGTGCCTTCTTGCTATCTGTCTCCACTTAAATGGTGGTGCATTTGGTATATAGATTGTTTTTCTTTCACCTGCTAATGAACTTGGTTCCTTCCAACCTGTTTTTTTTGCTAGGCTTTCTTTTTTTTTTTTCCCTCCATCTCTCTTTTCATCCCCTCCCCCAGGGAATCAATGTATTAGAATTAGAAAAGATAAGAATCCATATAAAAGGAGATGAGTTAAAGAGAGTAAAATCTTTTTAACTGTAAGCTAATGCTGTAAGCCTTTGAGTGCTACCAGACATCTTAGAGAAAAATAGCTCTTATCTGTTCAATCTTTTTTTCCTTTTTAACAATTAACTGGTTGGAGCAGAAAAAGGGCATTTCCATACACTGAAAGTGCAGGAGGATTTTCTGATGCTGTCTTTCACTCTGTTCGTTTCTCCTTGTTTTCCTTGGTCTGTCACATGTATGTTCTATTAGGGAAGCTGTTTTTCTGCCAGTCTGAAAAACTGAAGAGAATTAAATGGTATCCAAATGATTTATTAGTATTTCTCTCTAAGCAATTTGCAGTATGATGTGAGGTATACCTAGAAAATATACCAATTGGTGGAATACACATAGATTGAAAGGAAGTGAATGTGATAGTGTAATTTTCATACCTAAAATTTTGATCAAAAGAGGGAACATATTAGGCAGATAGTGATAAAATGGCCTGTAACCTAGCCATCAGAAGAGCAGCCAAACTATATCTTGCCTGTTCTGTTCTGTGAAGAGGGATTAATGCTACAGTGTGAGGAATCAGGCTGTGCTAGCAGCTCCTTGCCAACCTGCATTGACCGAGGCACAGGCTAGAATCAAACTGAATGATCCTTGAAGGCAACCTTAAATGTGGCATGTTGTGATTACTAAATCAAACCAAACATTTCTGTAAAAGACTAAATTCTGGTCTTGAATTATTAATTAATTATGTCAGTAATTATTTTATTAAGTATTATTCAGTGGGAGTTTTACGATCCACAACAGTAAAACTTCATTTACCACCACAGAACTAAAACTGTTGCCTGCTCTGTTCATTTGCTGCTCAGTTTCTTTGAATTCTTTTATGGTAGCTTAGCTTGTGTCAACAGGTATAGTTATACACATCTTGAAATTCACCTTTTCCAAGCATTCCAGAGGACAGTACCTGCGTTTCATATAGTCCCAGTTGGGATCCAATTAAAATTTTGTGCTGGTGAGTTTATGTGGTTTATCACGACCGGACAGATTTCATTTTCTGCCTTCCTGCATCTTACTCATTGCATTGGAGATTTTGGATAGGACATATTCTTACAAGAGCTTTACATCAAGAGATCTGTATGAGCAAGCAATTGAGTTAACTTGTTAAAAAGTTGTGTATATGACTAATACCTTTTCAGCTGTGCTGCAAGAGCCTCAATACCCCACACTGCCATCTCTGAAGCCCAGATAAACTAGTCTGCATGATACAAAATGTATAAGCCTCTCAGAAAGGCTCTCAAAGCAGTGGTTTTGTAGTTCATGGTACCAGCTGATTTACAAGGCCACAGACCTCATGGAAGTTGTATCTGTTTCAGTTCAGGAAAAAAAACACTGTACACCTCTAAGAGTCGTATGAGCAGAGAGGGGAACATAGCTAGAGAAGGAAGGGGTGTGATGACTCAGTAGGCATTCCCAAATAAAATGAAATGTGTTTATATTTGTCAGCAGTGTAGTGAATGTGTAAGTAGTGAAGTCTTCACGAGAGAAGAAAATATCCCTTTGGTATCCAGACAATGTAGTCAGCTCTGTAGTGATTTTGTAGTAACTGTACAGTGGCATTGGAAAAATCAATACGAGACATCAAAGCAAACAATCTTCTTTTACAAAATCCCATCATAACACTTGTTTTATTCCCAGTGTAAGAGATGGTCTTCACGAACAGTATTTTGAAAGTTTATGCTAGCTGCTATGTGAAGGGGTTCAAACCCTTTGTAAACACTAATTCATTATGCTTCACACCTGGCTAATAATGAAAGATACTTAATGAATTTTAGAAATTATAAAACTGAATGGCTGACCAGCTCCCAGTTACCCAGAAAATGACTGGAAGTGTTGAGAGGGGAACCCAGCCGTGCTGACAAGAGTGTCTCTCTCTGCTTTCCAAACCTGAGTGGTATCAAGGTTCTTTGTAACCCTGAATTTTATCCTAGGCTCACAGTACTTTAGCAGACTTGGGCTATAATAATTCACACAATCTGCTGTCCTTCCATCTGCTGGGAAGTTTCATCTGGCAATTATCCCAGGCTATGAATATTTTCTCGTTCATTATCTTCCTCAGTGACCTACCAGGGTCGCTTCTTAAATCCATTCCCCCAGGCAATGGAGCCCTCTTTCCTAAAGTCTTCCCACTTGTGTATCTTCTGGGGTCTCCAGTGCTGGTGGTTTGCCTACTGAAATGGGCAATTGCCCTGAAAACTAGAGAAAGGAAGCACTGCAGAGTATGTTCTCTTAATAGGCAGCTGAACTGAAACAGGGACTATTTGCCTTTCTTGCTGAGTATTGGTACAGGAAAGGTTGGAGGGAGGCAAAACCTTCTGAAGTGCTGGCTAACAGAAGGTGGCCCTCCAGAATACCCAGGAAGCAAATCATTGGGAGGCAAGGAGCAAACAGATGGTTTATACAGATGGGGAGGTGAGGAGAGTGAAAACTGAGTCTTCCAGCAAAACTGTAGTGTCTTGCTTTAATAGCCAAAAATACTACAGAGTTTCTTCACACCTGGGCTCAGCTACTTGTCAACCTGTAGTGACCTATACAACTCTGTATTTATGTGCAAGGGTGTTAGCAGCAAGTGCTCACTTCTGTTTGCATTTTACATTTAGCAAGAATTTTTTTAAATAAGCAGTAAAACAAGTTGTTGTGCAGTAAAGCAGTAGCTTTAACTGATGAGATGAACTATTTCAATTTGCATTTTTTTTTCAGTCTTGTTATTTCATTTTTAACCTGTAGGAGATTCAATCACGACTGCACTTTAGAAACCAGTGCTTTCTTCCAGCTGCTGCTTTGCTGAGTTCATTGAAGTAAAAAGACATTTTAACTCATGTAGCTGCCTTTCATTTTAAATAGTGATGTATTTAACTGCATTTCTTCTGAATCTGAATTAATCTCAACATTAGACCTGCATAATTGGGAGACATATGGTAACAAAGTGCTAGCCATTAGAGCAGTGCAGTGAATGTTGCCTGCGGCCTCCAGGATTATCATTTCCCTTGCTCCCTCCTGCAATTTGAATTGCTTTTTTCCTTCCTTCCTTCCTTCCTTCCTTCCTTCCTTCCTTCCCTCTTGGACACTGCATCTGAATTTCTTCTAACTGTATCATCTGCATCAGCTATGTCAAGTCCATTTCTGCCAAAATAAATGAGCTGTACCAGTCATTGTTAGTGCTGTTAAATCAGATTTATTACAACAAAGTAACATGAGCAAGTGTAAGTGAACATTAGGTATTTGCCCGGAATGTAAACTCTTTAGAAATCATGAGGAAGGTTTGGTACAATATGTACCACTTCTGCTGCTACCCTGGGAAGCAATGTTCTCTGCTCCTCAATCCCAGTATATCTGAACACTTTTATCAGGACTAAGGCTATAATAGATCGGCATTACTTTGCAAATGGTGCTTCAGCTCCAGTGTCATTTAGGCAGTCTTAAAAATTCTCCCCCATTGTATTTCTCTCTAGATGATCTGCTTTCCTCCAGCTCTATGGGGCAGTTCTTAACTCTTCTAGACCAAGCAGGATTTAACACATTTGTGTTGTCTGAATCTTGTTTCTATCTGTCAGCCATGCACACTTTTAAAAAGTGTTCTTTTCCTTGTTTCTACTATGTGTTTTATTGCCTTGAGGTAATTTGTTGCTGATGCAGATTAATCCTTCAACTAATTATAGTTAATTAGCTACCTGACTTCTAAACCTCTCCTCTTCCCCCCTCGCCCCAACCTGCGTAACAGTTTCACGGTTACAGTTTTCTTATGTTTTCTTATATTTTTCTTATGGTATGGCTATATTTAATCTGGGAAAAAGGCAGTCAGGCTGTGGGGCAGTCTGACACTGGTTTTGGTAATGAAAGGATCTTTTTTTGCACGTATGTACTTCCTGAGAGCAGTGAAGTTACTTGTGTGATAAGGTACAAAAACTACATAAGGGTTGCAGAATCTATCCTTCCTTAACGGGTGTCTAATTATAGCAATGAATATTAATTAGTAGGTACTTATAGTAGAAGAGATCCAAAGCCTGAGTCACAGACAGAAATGAGTAACAGTTCTTGCCATTGATGGACATTGTCCTCCTTTGTGCCTGGCCTGAATTATGTTCTTAGTCTGTTTATGTTTGGTGATACATAACCTTCATCATGCCTTAGTCAGAGGAGTCAGCTGCCGCTCATACCCCCATGAAACACTGTGGCAAGAGCTGTGTGAAAGACCTGGTATTGAATCCATATTAGGCAAGCTGCTTCAACTGGGGTTTTTATTTTTCTTGTGACAAATGTGGAATTCCTGTCAAATTTACTGAAAGCACTAATCTGTTTCAAAGGAACTATATCTGATTGATGTTTTCATGTGTGAGTTAGGCAAATAATTGATGATGATTGCTGAGTTTTGCTTTGAGATTTGGGTTCATTTAAATGTGACTGTTGCAAAATTCATCACTGAATAGAGCCAGGGGAACCAAAGCAGGAGAGAAAAAAGCACACTCAGATGCCTTGAAAACATGGGGTTCATGCATGTTTCTCCTGCAAAGTATAGCAGTTGCGTCTCTAAGCAGTGCAAATAGACAATTGAAAAGGTGGTTTGACTCAAGCTAAAAAGATTGGGAGTGGCACGTTGAACCCATTTTCCTTGCACCACAGTCCATGTCAGACAGCTAAGAACAGCCATACCTATTCAGACTAAGGGTCCCTCCAGCCAAATATCTCATCTCCAGCACTGGCCATAAAACAGGTGTTGGAGGAAACAGTATACATGACACTTCTTCCCAAAACCAACAAAACTTGACCCCAAGTATCAGTGTGAATGGTTTGTAACAAGACTCTTGAACAAAACAGTCATGTCGGTCCTTCATGTTCTGCATAATCCAGATTGCTGTGTCATCTTTTTCTGAAGTACAGCTTGTTAGACCATTTTTTTTCCCTCAAGTTTTCAGTTGTGTCAGAAATAGAAGGTGGGTATGGTGTCTATCAGCTATGCTGACCATCTCAACACTCATTTGATTTACCATTTTGTTGTTACTCCACAGTTTGAGATGCTGACAGGATCATTACCCTTCCAGGGAAAAGACAGAAAGGAGACAATGGCACTCATTCTCAAGTGAGTACCAAAACCATTCCTCTATGAGTTAACTGTACCCTCTGGGCAGCCTATAGGTCCTAATCATATGAAGTGTAGAGAATACTAATGTGCATAATGCATTTTTCAAACCGATATAAGGCATGAATTTGGTAAGGCACGCACAGTGGAAGCCTGCATGTGGCTGTAAAATTGCCTTCAGAATAAATAGTAGGAAGTGAATTACTGAAAGGGCCTTACAAAAGAAATGTATCTTACTTTCTGCAATACTGTTGTTATCCACACAGAAGTGGTAACAGTCAAATTTCTGCAGGACAGCTTATGTCTTGTTGTTGCCAAGTTTCAAATCATTTCTTTGCAAATTTCCCTTTCTTTTAATGTTAAGTGCAGACATAAGTATTTGAACCTTATCTTTGCTCAATATTACAGTTTTTCTCTGTAGCAGTGAGTCACCAAGGGAAAAGTTTTATTCCCTTTAATCAATATGTGGTTTAGTATACTTACTTTTGTGAAGTTTTGTTTGTCTAAATTCCTCTTGATACTCAAATTTATTACAGCAAGCTAAAAATGTGAAAAAATTTTTGTAGGAAAATGACCTATGTAGGTTGCAAAAGGTGTTGTGAGATTCATTAGATCTACTCTGCCTCTAGTGAAGCCAGTGGTAAAATCTTCTTTAACTTCAACAAGGTCAGGTCCTCACTCTGTATTGCATTATGCTTAGGTAGCCTTTGGTCACCAAATTCATGTGTCTGCCCTTCCTGACTACTACAATTCCACTTTTGAAACCACAGTGGGATGGAGAAAATGTTTGAAAAATCTATTTTCTTTTCAAGTGTTGTATTCTTTCAGAGCCAAGCTGGGAATGCCGCAGTTCTTGAGCATAGAAGCCCAGAGCCTGCTGCGAGCCCTCTTCAAAAGGAACCCCTCCAACAGATTAGGTATGCATGCGCATTTGATCGGGGCATTCTTTACCTGTGCTCTGTGCTCTGCCTTGTCAGGTGGTGATTGTTTCTCTCTGTGCATCTTCCCTGATAGTTATCCTCTTCATTATGCGGCATTTTGCATTCCTTCCCAGAGCATAGTGAACCTTGAGTGTTACTAGAGAAATTTGCAAAGAGCACAGGCAAACCATTGTAATCTAAAACATTGTATTAGCTTGTATCGTATTTTTTTGGTGAAGAGGGAGGGTAAACCACCAGCATTTATGAAGGGTTTAAGAGAACTGCTGCATACGATAATATAAGCAACTGATAAACAGCTATCTCCTTAAATCTGTATAATTTAGCTGCAAATCTGAGGTGGGAAGCAAAAGGGAGTAGAATTTGTCTTTCCCATTCTACATGAGTTTTGATGCTGTCTTGTTCTGTTTGCTGGGAACATTTACACAGTAGGTTTTCTTCTTTGTTACCCTAAATGTATTATCTCCTTTCTTACTAATGTGTTTTTACCCTTTGTTAATAATCCTGTTTAAATTGTGATAAACTAGAAGTATGTATTGGATCATGTATCTTATGCCATTTGTACCTTTGTGGGGGAGTTTTATTATGGAATTGATTGCATTTGGCGAGGTCATGGACAATGCCTGGTGCATGATTTTCATTGCAAATTTGGTCTTTGGTTTTTACACGGAAGAATAAAAACAGTCATATCAAGTGAATGATCATTTAAAAATCCTATCTAGATCTGTGAAAAATTCTGGAGCTTTCTTTTTTTCCCCACAGGTCTCATATTCTGCATTTTGTGTGAACAAGGGAAGAATTTGCTTCTAAAGGAAAATGACAAACCTTTCCTTTGTACCTCTGTTGGGGTTTTTGTGCCCTTAGGAGCAGGAATTGACCTTAGGTGCAGGAATTTAATCCTTCAATTTTGTAAACTATGTCACAAGAAGACTGCTGATGGGTCATATTTAAATATGTGGTTGACTCATTGCCATCCATGGGAGTTTTGGCAGCTAAGAAATTATTTGTCTTTTAGAGAATGGCATAGACTGGTTAAATATTGAGACGTGTGAAAAGCAATTTGCTGTTCTTTCTTGCAACTGTTTACACTTGTAAGATTATTTCAGATTGGAGATGTAAACTTAGAAGCAAAAAGCTAAGTTAGGAAATGGCTCATTCTGAGATGTGGAAAGAGCAAGAGGTGCAAGAGAGGTTTCCCCCTTTCCGTCCTGCAGTACCCACACTCACTTCTCAAATGCTGGAGGCGATGCTGCCGAAGCTCTGCCGCACAGTGCTTTTGGTCCCCGGCCCAGCATCCCCAGCGTTAGCGGCCAGCCAGGCGGCAGAGCGTGAAATGCTTGACAGCCCACTTCCATCACCGCCAGCCTGAGCGATGGGCCTTGCCTTTTCTAATAGGCACACACGGGTGTGCTCACACACGTGTGGAAGATGGACGCTCTGCTCTGTGCCCTTGAGCTTCTGCTTGACCTTTTCATGCTCTGGTAGCTCTGTCCCTTGCTTCAGGTGGGGCAGCGTGGGAGCTACGCCAGCCCTCTGCTTTATACTGAGCACCATCAGACTGTCACATTTTAGGTGAATGGATGTTTTCTGCCTGGCTGCAGCATGTTAGCCGGAGCCCCCACCTCATGCAGAAGCTGGACACGGTGGCTCAGCTGTTTCCCAAGAGAGCCTGGCTCCTGCGGAGAAGGACAGTAGGGAGCAGGCTGCCTCTCCCTGTGACTGCCGGGGAGGGCAGGAGCCGAGCACCCTTGCTCTGCACAGGGACCAGGGGACAACCCGACCTCCGGCAGAGGTGGGGAGCCAGTTCCCCAGCATGCTGCTGCCGTCCCTCTTCTCCAGGCCCACACAGCCCGCAGAGAGAATGCCCTCCCATAGGTCTTACCTCTTGACCTAAATAGTAGCTCCTGTAGTCTGATAGAGACTATAGTGGGAAAACACCTTTTCTCAGCAGGCTTTAACTGCTCCCAAGCAATTTGCTTGACATTAGAGAAAATTAGTCTTGGGATTTCTAGGTTTAACCTATATTCAGAAAAATAAGGTGCTGCAGCAAATACAAACTTTTTCCTTCTCTGTCCCTCTGTTCCTTTCTGCTGTTTCCTCCCTGTCTCTGTCTCTTGGTTTTGTTCTGCTCTGCTCATTTTGTGGCTTCCCACAAGCTGCTATCCATCCAAAATGGGGCTCCAGTGAACTCGGTGGGAGTTTCTGGATACCAGTCCTTAAATAAAAAGCTACTCACTAAAATAAGCAAAGTTGCTTAGTTTTAGCCATGACAATTCTAGCCCCATCTTGTGATTTAACCCCAGCCAGCAACTCAGCACCACGCAGCCGCTCACTCACTTCCCCCTGACCCAGTGGGATGGGGGAGGGAATCAGGGGGAAAAAAAATGGCACTTGTGGGTTGAGATAAGAACAGTTTAATAGAACAGAAAAGAAGAAACTAATAATAATAATAACAGCAACAATAATAATAATAAAGGGATTGGAATATACAAAACAAGTAATGCACAATGCAATTGCTCACTGCCCGCCAACTGATGCCCTGTTAGCTCCCAAGCAGCTATCCCTGCAGGCCAACTCCCCCCAGTTTATATACTGGGCATGATGTCTCATGGTCTGGAATACCCCTTTGGCCAGTTTGGGTCAGGTGCCCTGGCTGTGTTCCCTCCCAACTTCTTGTGCCCCTCCAGCCTTCTTGCTGGCTGGGCACAAGAAGCTGAAAAATCCTTGGCTTGGTACAAACACTACTTAGCAACAACTGAAAACATCAGTGTGTTACCAACATTCTTCTCACACTGAACCTAAGACATAACACTATACCAGCTACTAGAAAGAAAATTAACTCTATCCCAGCCAAACCCAGGACACCCCCATATCATCTCCCTTTTAATACTGGGGGATTGCTAAGGGTCAAGTTTTTAAACCTGAGATTTATTGAAATACTAGGAAGGCTGCAAGAAAGGAAGAGATTATTTATAACACAAACATTCAAGGAAATAATATATATCAGAGTAACAGAAAAATAGATCTTAACATGTCAGAGATAGCAGTGGAAAGCTTCTGCAGGCGCTCTAACTGATTGAGAATCAGCATGAAGGATGATGAAAACAGACTTGTTGGTAGTAAAAGAAGGAATACTTAAATGTTTGGCCTAAATACTGAATAGAAGTCAGTACAAAAAAAGGACTGCTTCAACTGTGGATTTTAGCTTTTTCTGGAAAAAGTTTTCTGGAAGTTAAAAGAAAAGTAGGCTTAGACATGCTGTTTTGAAAAATCTTTGGAAAATTAATGAAGCATGCTAAAATAAATGAACCATATTATGGCTCAAACACTTGTTTTCAGCCATTGTTTCAGAAGTTTGCAAATCTGGAAAGTGTATTTAGTCCCAAAGTGTTTTTAACATTGGCAAGATGAAAGATGCTGAGCTTTGAAAATCATTTTATTCTGATTGCTGTCTTGCTTTTTGCCATTTAATTTTGATATCTTAACAAATAGAAGTAAAGATTGATGATGTATTCTAAACTTTTGCTTTGAAACTTTGTTTTGAAGCTTTGGATTATTAATGGAAAAAAATATTGGAGTTGAAGGGAGATACTCAGACAAGGCAGAGAAGGAATTTAGTATTCCAGTTTACCTGATTTTATTTTTAAGTCTGGTGCCTGTATTAATGCTTTAGAACAAATATTTAAGGAATCAAAAGTCTTCCTTCCTTTAGCATCCCTTGTTATGGGTGCTGTCTGTTCTTTTCTGAGCCTATACACTCTGCTGTACAAATAGTCTGCATAACACTGCTTTGGCAGTATTGCTCTGATTAAGTACAACAAATTTTGGATTATGGACAAGCATAATTTTAAATTCTTAAAATTAACTGGTATATCCAAGCAAACAAGGAGGAAGCATCTCAGAAAGGAAACTGTATGATGAAGGTGTTAGTTCATTACATTGCCAGGAACTTAGGCAAGGGACTAATTCTTACTTGCCCTAAGGCCTGGATCTAATCAGGTAGGCAAATGAATGTAAAGAACATTTCAGGAACTCCCTATGCTGCTGAGCAGTATAAAGGTTCCAGAGTCCTTATAACTGAGAAGCTTGGCCAAGAAAGTATAGAGTAAAAGCATGTGCTAGTAGATTCAGAATAAAAGCCAAATACAGAGTTATTATTTGCTTAATCTCATGTTCTCAGAGAAGATATATTCTGCTTTGGCACATAGAAAACTTGATAAGATGATGAATTTTAAAAAAGAAGTTTCACCTTTGTCAGAGTGACTGTACGTCTTTCTTGTAAAACTTAGGAATGCATTTCAAAAAATCTAGCCCACTAAAAAGATTCTGAAGCTGAGGAGAAACTAAAATTTTATTATCTGAAACTAAAAATCTGGAAACTTTCTGCTCATTTTGAATATCCAAATAACCAACTTTCAAATTTCATAGGTCTCCCTTTTTCCCCTTAATATATTACGAAGGTCACGTTATCCATAATGATTCAGCAATCAAAACATTCTACTGTTACTGCTCACAGACACTTTTATTACAGGCATAAAACAATCTTAGATAATCAAGTTCTTACTTATTAGCATGAGGCTGCTTTTATATAAATCCTTGCACTCTATAATGTGATTAAACTGGCAATTTGATCTGAAAGCGTTATTTATCTTCATGGACCCTCGTGGGACTGGACGGCACATAGAAATATTTGCGGGCAGTAGGTTTGATTGTGCTGATTATTCTTTACAGATAGGTTTGATTACTAAATTGAAGTTAAAGTGAAGTTAAAAAAAGAACTAGAAACCTAGAGGAAGGTGAGAGGTTTGCAGTCCCCCACTAAGAGAAGGAGCTATAGGTGGGCTTCTTCCTTGGTCCTGATTTCTGGGATTTTGTGGAAAAAAGAACAATAGTAGCAAAAAGTGTGGGTTTCAAATAGATCGTCTGAAAAAGGCAGGTCATTCCCATCACACAATGGTGTATCCATAAGCCTACAAAAGAGGGAAAAGGGAAACAGTGGGGAAGGGACAGAGCAGAGAAGATTGAATGCATTAGCAATTCTCCTCAGCCCAGGGAATGCTACCAGTGCCAAACTGAATTCAAAGGACTGGGATAAATGCTACAGACACTGTAAGCAACTGATAGCAAAGAACATCTACTGCACATTACAAAGTTTCCAGTCACCGCCACTGAACACAAAACATTTTTCACAGATATTTCTTCTCTGAATAGTTGCTTAATGTAATTCTCTTCAGAGTAACTGTGTTGGTTTCATGTTCCTGTTGGCATTGCTAAAATCCAAATAAATCTTCCAAGGGAATATAGCGCAGACTTTAGACTGTGCATTGAAAAAACATGCCAGGGAAGACATAGAGCATGTTTTATTACTATGTAAATCTTAGTATTTTCTTGTTCAGTACCCATGGACCATAAACAACTGGCTAGGAAAGAGTAAGAATAGGGTAAGCATATGTAATACTTCACCTAAATTCTCTCCCAGTCTGCACCTGCTTAAGGTCAAGCAAGGGGTTTCCTGAACCTCTTGTGGTTTGTCTATGAAGTAATTTTCAAAAGATTTCTTTTCAACATACTTTTCTGGTCTCCCCCTGAACCCATATAAATATTTTGCATCCATATCATCTTTTCCAAGGAATTCCACATCACACAACTATCTGTTGCCTGAGGAAACCTCTCCAGGTTCTTCTGAACTTGATTCCTGCTGACATTGCTTAATGACCTATCATAAACCTCCGCAACCATCTGTCTCCAGGTTGAAAAGTCCTGGCCTGCTCAGTCATTCCATACCATTCCTTGTTGCCCTTCTTTGATTTTTCCTACCTTCAATAAGTATACCCTTTTATAGGTGAGGGTGTCAACTACATTCTGTACTCAAGTTGTAGGTGTACAACAGACTTAGACAGTGACAATGTTCTTCCTTTTGTCCTCTTTTCTCTTTCTAAGATTTGATTTCGTGTTGTGTTTGCCTAGAGCCGTCTGTCCGTCATAATCCAAAGACCTCGCTCCTCAATGGGGTTGATCTCCTCCGAGCACATAATTTTGTATGGCAGGCTAGGATTGTTTATCCTCATGTGAGTCAGATACATTTGTCTATACTGTAAGATTACCAGGATGGGGAAGTAATCAGAAGAACATTCCTCTTGCATCATTATCTAGCAGGCCTGACAGACAATCTGGCATGTAATGTTCACAAAGTGTTTGCTTTTTGTATCTATTCATCAGTGAATGTTAATCAGGCTGTAGGAAACCGTTCCTGGTCAGTGCATTTTGGCAAACATTGGCAATGTCTTGTACACAAAGAGAGCAGATGTCACATTTTACAAAAGCATGAGTTGACAAGACCTTTCTAAAGCTGCTTGTAATGCTGATTTTCAGAAGGTACAAATACTGCATATAAAAAGCTGAGTCCTCTGAGGTGCTGAGTGCCTTTTGCAAGGTGCTTATGAATCCCAAGTCCTTTTGGGAATCAAGGATCCTCAGCATCCTTCTAAAGAAGTTCTGGTTACCCTTCAGGAACTGATTCCAAAATTGCAACGCAAATCCTTTGCTTCCAGATGTTATTTTTCCTACTGGAAAACGAAAGGTGCTATTAATAAAGTCAAATCAACCCCCAAAATGGCATGCTAAATCATCTCTGACAGTTATTTAATTATTACTGAGCACCTGTTGGTTTTTGTGATGGCAGTAAAGCAAATAAATTGAGCTAAAGGAATAAAAAGGCAATCTTCAGTGAAGACATAAGGCAAAAGTAATTAGATTTGTTACCAGATCTCAGAAGAGTTTCCCTAATTTTCCTATAGTAATGTAACAGAAATTTAACAGTGAAGGAAACATACCACTGAGAATCATGATTTTGGTAGTCAGGCAGATTTGAAGACAGTATTTGAAAAGGGGGAACCTAAAACCCTGGCTTACCTCAAATCATTTGGAGCCTTTAGGTATTTTGAGTCTGAACTTACCTGAATTGCAGCTTTCTCTGCCTGTGGAGAATGGGTAATTAGACAAGATCTGAAAGTCGGTGTGGATAGAAGAGCTGCCATGGGTGGCAGGGAGCAGCAGTAGCCTTGCCATAGTATCGGGACATCTTGGGGCCTCTCCTGGCCTTGCTGGTGCGTGCACTCTGCTGCGGCCGAAATCCTGCATCTCACCTGAAGCCTGAGAGAATCTATTCAGCCTCAGCACCAGCCTCAATTAGAGAAAAGTAAAAAACTGGCCACCATCAGATTTTAATTAATGAAGTGCCCTTTGTCTGTATTTATGGTAGTTCATGGCATTATGGCAGTTGCACTGTTCAGGGATTCTTGACTAGAGGAAATGTTTAGATGGTGACTCAGACTGTCAGAAGAGAAGAGGGGATGGGGAGGAATGCTGGAGATGTTATGCAGCACTGTTCTAAGCATGACTTAATTTTGATTCTTTCATTCTCTTGTCAGGTGCTGGATTCGATGGAGTGGAAGAAATTAAACGTCACCCTTTCTTTGTTACTATAGACTGGAACGTGAGTGGAGCATCATTTTATTTATTCTTTTAAAATTATTTTTCTTAGCTAAATTTTTGGAGGCAAACTACTATGCTTAGAAAGAAGGTGAAGGGAACTCTAACATAGGGAACCCAGGAGCTAGAGCCTTTTAAGTGGGTGCCTATGTCTCTTGCATACGTATTTGGTAGTGTTAGGTGTACAGTTGGACTCAATGCCCTTAAAGATCTTTTTCAACCTAAATTATTTATGATTCTATATATATATTTGTTCACATACCCAAAATGAAAGAAATAGAAAGCTGCTTTCAGCATTGCCAGTTTTTTCTAACTGCTTGTCTCCGTTTTGTCTGATGGTCTGGCTTATCACAGTACTACCTGAGGCTATTTGCAGTGTTCTGCAGAATAATTTCCACATTCAGCTCTAATAAACATGATGCATTGATTGTGGGAGCTGGACTGCAGTGAAAATGAGCAGCTTTAAATGAAAGAATTCCTGTAATATTTCAATTGCAAAAGAAAACAGAGCCAAAGGACTTGGGCTTGAAAGGGATACTCCGGAGGGAAGTGGTGTGATGCTCTAGGTCCCTCCATCTTGCTGCTTTTATGCTCTATATTGAAATACGTGTCCCCTCTGACTGGGTTGGGCAAGCTGGACTAAATGCTAGTTTTATTCTTTCTGATATCAGGGACCTCCAGGAATCCTTTTCTCTCTTGGAATTATTTAGAGCTGCCCCAGGGCTGCTGGGTATCCTTAGAGGTGGCGCAGCAAGCTGTACAGCAGGTTGTGCTACTTTATGCTGGGGGAATCATCAATTTTCCAACAGGATAGCTTTGTTAACCCCTTCTTGTCACTTTTGGCCTAAGTGACCATAGAATGGGATCTGGCCCTTCCACTGTATTGTGATAGGGGCTACAGAAAAGCCCGACATAAATGGATTTTCAGAAGAGTGATTTTGCATCATTGAGTATACAAGTCAACCAGCCAGAACAGGAAACAGCAACTGCTCTTACAAGTGGTTGATGTTTTATTGAGGTGAGTCATTAATTTAACATCAGCACTCAAAATTGGAACAGCAAACATTTGATCAAATGTAATATGGTTCAAATAAGACATGTAGACATGATTAACAGAATGGCAAACAAGGATTTATTTTATTGCTATCAGCTACAGCTCATAAAGCTGGAGGCAGAGATTAGCTAAGTATTCAATTTAGACTTGGAACAGGTTAACCCTTCCCACATTTCAGCATCATATCTGTTCAAATCAACTTATTTTTAGACAAACCTGGAGGCAAACATTTTTCATTTTTGATCTGGACATCTGCCAGTGCATCAGAGCTCCTGTTTGCCACATCTAGAATTTTCTAGTTTAATTTTATCTGACATGTGTTATGGTATTATTATGTCTCTTTAATATTTGATCTGAATTCACTCATGAATGCTAGTGTAACAGGTCACATTGATGCAGTTCTCACTATAAATGTCTGGTAAACCAGCATGAATGTATGTGACAGAGCCATTCTCAAACTGCTGCCTAGGGCTTTACAGTAAAGCTAATTCCTCTATGAAAGCACATTTTGTGGTGACCAGGTGGCCTTTGAAAGGCCTACAGAACCATTTATTTTAGAAAAACTCCTGAATCTGATTTGAACTGCATGTTGAAGAGTTGGCGTGATTCATAAGCATGTTAAGAGGTGATCAATAAAAGTGGAGTTTGAGATTTTCCTTTCTGGTCCACCTGACTTTCAGACTCATTACCTCTCTTGTGGAGTCTAGATTCTCTTTCCTCTTCTGCTTCTTACTAATCAGGAGATTCTGTATGAAGACTTTACATTTCTGAAAACATTAAGTGAAAATTTAAAATAGAGAATCCTGGAGAGTTTGGTTATTATTATTACTTTCTGTATTCCTCTGGTATCTCCACAGTCCTCAGCTTTGCACTCAAAATACAGGTCAGGTGCATAAGTCTTAATGTAATAAGGAGCACTGGAGCAGTGAGAGGGTTTCTCCTTCTTCTGTGTTTGCTAGTGGAGCAGCTCAGTTACTTATCACAGAGAAATGAGGCTCTGCATCTTGGAAAGGTTTTCAGCAAAGTCAGTTCTGGTCTGTGAGACTCCTCAAGACCACCTTCTCTCATGACGATTGGTGATTGTTTCAGGCTCAGTTCTTTAAGGAACAGTTTCATGCCTGTCCTGAGGAAATTGTACAGTCCTCCATCATTTGAAAAAGTCCCTATGGATGGGTTGTGGAAATATCTACCGTGAAGAGGCTAGGTATGCTTGACCATGACTTGGAGCTAGAGAGGAAGGTGGATTTCATTGCCCTTTGATGACTTATCTACCCCTCTAACTTTGCTGTAAAATGTACCTCTAAAGATCCATTTTAATCCAAGATAATTAGTGCTTATTGCACTCTCTTGGAGACAGACAATCATTATTACATAGATCAGCTATCATCTTTGTAATGTATTTGCTCATTTAATCCTCATTTTGCTATCACTCATGGAGATCTTGGGAGGTTCATCTAGTTACAGCAGCAGTATTGTATGCATTTCAGAGGGGTGTGAGCCAGCCAGGCCCTGAGCTGAAGCCAGGACTTTGCCTCACAATGATCATCCAACTCACTGTTAATGTGTTCTCCATGGACAGAAACAGAGCAGGGTCAGAGAACAGAAAAAGATCAGGCACACAGATATTTAGTGCTGATCTCTGTACAGTTAGAGGAAAAGAGTCCCTGATGCCCTTATTTTGTTCTCCCATCACGTATACAGAATCCTTCACGTCAATTCGCAGGCAGTCAGCAAACAACGTTGTTGAGGCAGGACATGAATGTTGATTTATTTTATACCTTGGTAATATAAAGACCTCAGAGAGCAAGAGGCAAGTCCTTTTGGAGAGCTTCTGTACTACCTTGGCAGCTATGATAGACAGGACTGCTGTGACTGACAGCATGGAAACTTTCAGTGGCTGTAGTAAAATGATCCTCTATCAAAAGCCCCCTTTTCATGAAGGGTCAGAACGGGTTACTGTCTTCTAGAAGCCCAGTGTGAAACAGGTCTTTTTTTAAGCAATATTTTTCCTACAAGGCTGACATGATAACCATGAACAAACCACCAATTTGCTTCATCTAATTTTAAAAAGAGGTTCAAAACAGCAGTGAGTTAGCTGCTTCCTTCCAAGTTGTGTGTGAAGTTTGGATCTCACAGTGATGACATCATTAGAATCTGCCCTGGTTTCAGCTGGGATAGAGTTAATTTTTTTCCTAGTAGCTGGTATGGTGTGGTTTGGGTTTCATACGAGAATAATTTTGATACACAGTGATGTTTTAGTTGTTGCTGAGTAGCTCTTATCTGAAGTCAGGAATTTTTCAGTTTCCCATGCTCTGCCAGCGAGCAGGTGTACAAGAAGCTGGGAGGGAGCATGGCCAGGACAGCTAACCCAAACTACCCAAAGGGATTATTCCATACCATAGGACATCACGCTCACTATATAAACCAAGGGGAGTTGGTCAGGAGGCACGGATTGCTGCTCGGGCATCGGGCAGTGGGTGGTGATCAACTGCATTGTGTAACGCTTGTCTGTCTTGGGTTTTATTTCTCTCTCTTTTTATCTCCCTTTTCATTATTATTATTACTATTATTATTATTGGTTTATTTTATTTTATTTTATTTCAATTATTAAACTGTTCTTATCTCAACCCATGAGTTTTACTTTTTTTTCCGATTTTCCTCCCTACCCGACAGCGGAGGGAGGAGCGGGAGGGGGAGTGAGCGAGTGGCTGTGTGGTTGCTGGCTAAGGTTAAACTGCGACAGAATCACAGGCAGAAGTGTATATATCGGACCTTCATTTCAGACTACTGTCAGAGCTGTTCCCTCAGGTTTTGGATTGGGGCTTGGTTATTGTCTCTATCACTGAGGTGTTTATCTGTTGGAGCAGTCATTTCCCACTTGTTTCCCGTCTTTCACTGTCTTCAAACAGATGCAACCAGACACAGTGTCTGGTTCAGATGCAGGTAGCAAACACAGTGGAAACAGCATGCACAGTGTAAGAAAGCCCCCTGTTACGACACTGCAGATGATGCTGCCAAGCCCAGCAGAGCTGATAGCGTATGACCGGTGCATGCAGAGGCAAAAGGTGCAAGCCTGGAAAATAGGAGTGTGGCCAGACAACGACCGTCCTCCTCCCGTCCTTTCCCAGATCCCATTCCCATATTCCAGGGTGCCATTCTTCAGCACAAATCTCCAGCCAATCTAGGTTTAACTTCTGGTGTATAAGTGGCACTAAATGAACTGTGGATAATCTGACACAGAGTTTTTATGACCAAACTCAAATTGTGGCATGAGCTCATCTCTGTAAGAGTCTCATTTTTACAGCTATTGTCAGCCAGTAACAAAACCCTAAATTCCCACTTCCCAGTGTGAAAAATAGATGAAGGTGTCTACAAATAACAGTCTTCCTGCTCTAAGGCATTTAGTAGGGACTGTGACACAAATTTGATAGATCCTTTGTTGAATGAGTGCACTGTCTTTCATGGTCAAGTCTGGGATTCACAGGAAGGAGATTAGATGTCTGGCTCCTTCTGAGTTGTACCGGTTTACTACCCTCACACCCCCTTTTCTCCCTAAGACAAGCAGACCCAAAACGAGTTGACCTCAGATAATTTCAGCCATTGGCTCTGAGAAAGCACAGTCAGGTTCCTGATTTTTTGTATTACTGTTTCTTCTTTCCAGGTCATGCATAAAGAATTTCTGGCTATTCATTGAAAATGAAAAATGAAATCCCTTTTTTCAGACTGCAGTTAGAGTGTTGTATAAACAGTAGGTTTTGTTTAGATGACAGGCTAAATTGGAACTAGAGCAAATGACATGCTAGAAAATGAACTGTCAAATACAGCTGAGGGAAGGAGTGGGAAGTAAGTGGACTCAAGTTCTATTTCCTTCAATATTAATCAGAGATGAAACTAAACTGAAAATGTGAATTATTTAATTGCAGATTTTACCAACAGTGAAAATTGATCCCAAGGTCTGAATTCTGCTAGTTTTTCTATCATTTGTGGGCAATAACATTGAGTCATTAATCTAGGAAAGGACAAGCATTTTAGAAGGTAGTTCATCCTTTTGTCTGCTTATTGGATTTTCCATGACAGGTATATGTATCAAGGGAGTTTATTCTCACGCTACAAGTGCATCACTTTGGAGGGTAACATCTTTCTATTTCTAGAAGGTGTCTAAAGAAAATTCAGTTCTTCATCAAAGAAACTCAGTTGAGGAAATGACTAAATAGTTTTTAATTAAATTAAACAATTTTCTTTTTCTTTGTATTTGTCAGGCACATGTACAGGCCATTTACATCTCTGGGATTTTTTAGGAGAGTATTTTTTTAAAGATGACGAAAAATTAATTGCTTATAAATAACAAGAGACAGACACATCACAGCATTTTGTTACTGGTCTCCCTGGTGTATTACTTGAGTCCCAGCTGAGGAGGTGTTCAGATGAAGCTCATTTTAGGGGTCTGGCAACATGAATTAAGAAAGGTCATTGAGACCTGGGGGAAAATTAGTTATTTCAAAAAAAGGGGGGTTGTCCCAAATCAGAAAGGAAGTTGATAGAAGCTCATAGTTTCTCAAACTGCTATAGAATTGTGTTCTAGTTAATTTGTAGGTACTTACTAATCTGAAGGTACTGATTATCAAAGTCTCAGAAGGATGTGAGGGGTTGATAAGTAGTCAGAAGCATGGATATGTATCCAGGTGTGGATATCTAAATCAGTACTTTCACATCTTGGAGTTCATCCCCCTCATTTTGTGGATTATGTACTCCCCCTGCACAGCCTCTGGATCTGACAGCCATGAACAATGCAGTGTGATTCCTGATACCTCTCAGTCATATTTTTCTGTGATAAGTCAATGCTGCGGCGGGTTAAAAAAAAAATGGGGGTAGGATGTGGGGAGGAATTCTTTACTGGGAATGAGACAGAAATTACATTCTCAATAAAACATTAATGGCTAAGGAATACATTCCTCCTTTATGGATGTGGAAGCAATGTGGAAGAAAAAAATCTTCAGCTTCTTATATCTGTGCAAAATAACACACATAATGATCTTAAGTACCCAACCTGATATTTAAATGCTCCAGTTAGCACTAACTTATCCAAAGTCTCTTTTGAATGCCTAATAAAATGCCCCTAAATGGATATGAAAACTGGGATTAAAACTGGCACAGCTGGGACCCTGCTCCCATTAAAATAGAATACCCAGTGACTTCTGCATGCAGAGCCAGGATTACCATGACTTGGGATGATGTAGTTAACTCTAAACTTTACCAGGACTTATGTGACAGCCTGATAGAAATGGTCAAAGGCAGGATTTGAAGCTTAACTTGCTATGTCATTTGCCGCTCTGGTTGGTTTCTCTTGGAAGAGATCAAGGTGATCCATCAGCCCCAAATAATTTGGAACCATGGTAAGAGATAATAGATCAATACATTTCACCAAAAATTAGAAATATTTTTTGAAAATCCAGAAGGCTCTCAAATCCTCCAAGAGATTTGTTCCCTCTGTGTGTAGAAAACAACAGCTGTGGTTCTTATGGTTTTCTTAGATCAGCTTGGGTCACATTGTGTTTTACAGTCTACAGGATGCAGGTTTTTAAAGGACAAAGTATCCTGCCTGTAGCAAGCCTTCATGTTTAACTGAGTTGGGCTGCCCTGTGGTTTAGTGTGCTTCAGCAAATTGGCTTTAGTTGTAGTGGCTCACTCAGAGAACTGGAGCCAGCATGGGATGGGAAAGCCCACAGATGACACTGCTCTGCTTGTTCTTGTTCCTCAAAGATTTTATTTAGTTACCCCGATAAGAGCTTAGGGCGGGGGGGAAGAATGTTTTAGGCAGTTTACCTCTTGCTGTTCCTAGCTGACTAGTCAGAAACACCAGAAATAATTTTTATCACAAGTGGAAAAGGAAATGGAAAAGGGAGTCATCAGGTTGCGCTCAGAGGAGGTGCTTTTCACTTGCAAAAGCAACTTCTTTGTTTCCATCCCCTCCCAGCAAGTGAACGTCTGATTACACATCTTTAGGTGGTGTGTGACTCATGATGAATCTTAAATCCCTCCCTGGTAGTGGAAGATGTGGGTTATGGATTCAAAATAAAATGTAGCTCCAACAGCACTTAAGAAACGACAGGCGGGTTAAGGGGGGGCGGAATTAACAGGCCAGAGAGAATATGGTTACGATAATCAAAAGAGAGTGCAGTTCCCAAATGATGTATGACTCTAAAACATTTTCCAGTTTTTGGACCTCACAGGATGAGGGTGCATTTAATTCAAGGAGAAAGCATGTGTGTGTGACCGCATTGCTTTCTGCAGTAGAAGGACTGCAGTTGTGAATTAAGACAAATAAAGGGAAGCTGGAAGCAAATAGCTTTCTCAAAATGAAATCCTAGCAACAGAAAAAGCTTCAGTAGGTGCTGAGTTCCTTTTTAAATTTCTGTGCAGACAGAAAAAGTTATATGTTAATTACTAGGTTGATACTTTTCAGCTGATGAGTGACACTTCCTGCTTAAGATTGCAATTGGCTTTTAATTATTTGGAAGACTGGCTTTCCATTGTGGCTCACAGCAATTATTCATCTCTTTTTCTCTCAGAAGATACGGAACAGTTTTACGCAAGCAGGAACTTTTGATGGTGAAATGGCCATTAATTATTGCAGAGTCATTTCCAGCCTCACTGTTCCACTTTTCCAAGGAATCATAATTCAACCACAAACATATGCTTTATGCTAATGCTAATACTATGCTGCAGAATGTCCTGCCTCAAGAACCTTTATTTATCTATGCAAAATCAAGTTCAAATTATGTTGATGTGTATACATCTTAGGTTTGGCCACATGCTTTATATTGCAGAAGTTGATTCACCACAAAACCCACAGTTAAAAAGAATCTTCCTGCATGGAAAGAGTTGGACAAGCATGTATTAATCTCCATTAAATATTTTGAAAAATCAGCTCATTATGAAGCTGTTTTAAGAGCTAACCTGAATGTACATATTACAAAGAGTCATAAAATTGAACTCTCCAGCTGTTATCATGAGTTGAAAGTTTGGATGAAACTTTATGCTCAGACATGTTAATTATTGGGAGCTGTCTGTGGCAACTAATTCAGCCCTTTGAAACCTGAGAACAAAAGCATTGCTAGAAAGGGAAGGCAGTCTAGGGACTGAAATGCGGGGCTGGAGTCAAACTGGAGTTCTGTTCCCCATGCAGCCATCATCAGCATGATGTTCGGTTTTGGCCATTTCAAGCAGAGATGATGCAAAGATCACTGAAATCAATAGGGCTTTTTCCATTAACCTCTTTAGGCTTTGGATCAGATCCAGACATGCTGCACCTCAGTTTGTTCATCTCCCAGTGTGTGTGCACGCGTGTGTGTGTGAATGCTTGCAAAGGAGCACAGTGAAGCAATTTCTTAAAGATCATGAAGCATGAGTAAAGAGGCCACAAAGTCCCTGGTAGTAAAGGCAGTGTATTAGCATGCATTTATGGGGAGTGTTACTTCTGTGATGCCTAACATGCCCCCACACTTGCCAGCACAAACTCACACACGTAGCAGTGCTTGCCTGTTACCTACCTTCCTCTCTTCCTTATGTTTTCCCTTGGTTTTGCTCCTCTGCTCAAGCCACATTTAGCCCTTCAACATGATTCCCCACCCATCCACGGTGCTTCCTTCCTAACATCTTTTGCTGGGATTTTCATCTAATCCTCAGCTGTGACCCCCTTTCCTTTTACCAGATATCTCAAAAGAACAAGTCTCTTGTGTAGGTTGTGAGGACCAGGCGGCCAGGCCTGTTGCTCTGCTCAGTCTGGTAGAGTATCAAGCATATTGCTAGTTCTTGACAAATAATAAAAGCTAAACCAGGCACCGCTTCCTACCAGTTCTTTGTGCTCATTGCCATCGCTGCGCTGCTGAACTCACCCGTGCGCAGCTTCCTGGTATTACCATTGCACAGTCCAGTCCTGCCCTTAAGATCAGTGAATTTCCAGATGCCTCAGCTGGAATATTGTGCCAGTCGACAGGGTAAATTTTTACCAGAAACATCTGCGTTTATGTTCTGGATTCCAGTAACTAAAAAGTGCAGGGACCATCCAGGGCACAGGTTTTAAGCTGACCAGTCAAGCAGGAGCCAGAATTTCGGTTACATCATCCTTTTTTGTCAGTCCTGCAAGGATGGGACAGAGCTGGGAGGACACCCTAAACAAAGCAGGGGAGCCTGTCTGCAGGTGCTGAAGATGTACAGCTTATTGTTGATTGTGATCTGTTCTTTCCTTGTAGAAACTATACAGGAAAGAAATCAAGCCGCCTTTCAAGCCCGCGGTGGGACGGCCAGAAGACACCTTTCATTTTGATCCAGAGTTCACATCTCGCACGCCCACGGGTCAGTAAGGTGGCACATGGGTAATGCATCTTTTCAGTGAGTAAATTCATTCTTCCTTCCCCTCCCCTTTCCAACAGAGGTCTAAAAGTCTGATCACCTGTGGGATTACTGAGTTTTGCAATATCCAGCAGGAAGTAAAGGCTGTTATGCATTTCCAAGAAAAGCAGCTCATAAGCATTTCACCAACTTCACATTAATTTATCCTCACGAAGGACAGATTTCACATTTTTAATAGGAAAAGAACTATTAATTTGCTATTTTATTATTCTTATCACTGCTTATATTAGCTGAATTTAACTATTTTAAACTACCTTGGCTTCAAAGAACTTTGCATCTCTGCAAGTTAGTATACAATTATATATTCTGTAGATGTTTTCTTTAATTATGAACTCCCATAGACTATGGGCTGTTGGAAGTTAATACATGGTTAAGATTAATGAAGAATCATCAAGTTCTCAGACCAGTGGAGTTATGCCAACAGGAACTTTGGCCCACAATATTTGGAAAATCCTTGCAGTGAGAATGTTGTTCCTATAATTTCTATTTCCTAACAGGAATATCACCTTTTGTGCACTATATATAAGAAGATGATTGTTGCACAAAACACCATCTTTCCACTCTGCTAGTTGAAAGCAAAAATATCAGTAACCTCAGAGTGGTAATCCCAGTTATAATGTTGCCTCTTGCTAGACAGGGATAAGCTACATTACACTCCTGCCAGTGATATTCCTGTGTAAAGAAGTACCTATTTATATGTTCTAAAATGTAAAAATTTAATTAGCTGTCACTTGTAAAAGACTTTGAAGATGGTAAGCGCTGTAAATACCACACAGTATTGCTGTAATAACCAAGTATAAGGTCTCAAGCGTCAACCCTCAAATTGCCCCAGAACTGTTGCAGCGAGAGTCAAAGATCTGAGCTTTCATTATGAAAATCCCTGCATCATAGCAAGTGAATCAGAGCTGAGATTTCCTGTAGTTTTCATTCAGGCTCATCATGACCATCAGCCTTTTTCTTAAAACTAGCCCAAAGCTTATTCAAAGCCTGGCTCAAACCTCCTTTCATGGGGTATGAAATAGTGGTACCTACTCAAAATCTTTTATCAGTCTTGGTTCCTACTTTTTTTGGCAAGCATGTGCTGACTTTCACAAGCTATAAAAACATTACACTCCGGTTATTCAGCTCCAACTGCAACATCCACCTGTCTCCAGTATATGTTAGTTGTGTTCTGATACTCCTAACCCACTGCATGGAAACAAATGATCTTTGGATACCAGACACCTTTGATTTTAACTTTAATTCAGATTTCAGAGGGACTAATTTCTTTGAAATATTGGAGACTGCAAGTTAGCCTGATCTTGAGAACAATGCAGGCTCTGGAAAGTCTCAGAGAAGCACTGAGAGTTTGGGTTTCTTTGGAAGTTCATACTTCACTGGTTGTACTGGCATGAAAATCCTTGTACTTCATGACTGTGCTGATGCCTAGGGTAAAATTTTACATTCTACTTGCTACTACTGTTGCCTAATTCAATTTGATATCTCATGCCAGACACTGAATTGGAAGGTTCATCTTGGGGTGGTGGCTGGGGTGGGGAGATGGCCTGTCTCAATTCTGCTTCGTGCTATTATGGAAAGTGGCCTGAGAATCAAATCCTGTAACTTCAAAATAGGTGTGGTTGGAATTGTGAATCCCTTTACGCTTCCAAAGTGATAGAAAAGCTCTGGCAGACTGGCAGCATATTTTGCAGCCCCTGACAGTTGACTGGTTGGGTCAACCAGAAAGGGAGAGCATCACGAGAGTGTTTAATATTGGCTTATATGGCCAGTGGAATGAAAAAAGAACCCTTCTCATTTTGGTTTTTTTCTGTCATGACATAGGCACTATACAAATTTACCCCATTAGTGAGAATGTACCTAGACAGAAAGCACTGTGATAATTCCTGTTTCATGGTGATAATGCAGTTGTTGTGTTTAGATGAAGCTGTCAGAAAGATATTACCAAGTAGGGGGCACAGATACATACAGTCATTTTGCACTCTGTCTGTGAATGAGTTCTCCTGCCTGGAAGTAGGTTTATGTCAAAGTTTTGAATCCAGTAACTTGCCAGTCCAGTGATTTGCTGTATCTCAGAAAGTTTCTTTAGCTTGGAGGTTGAAACAGCTCTCTGTGGATTCCTAACCTCAGCTCTGAGTGCACCGAAGATGTGGTTTCTGACACTGACAGCTCACCTCTATGGGTATAGTTTCATTGTATCACTTTTTCTCAGGGATTCCTCTGAGGTAGAGTCACTTTTTCTGGCCACTTGTTTCCTAAGTCCACCGCTGTGGACCCACATCTCAATTGTGCTGGCTCAGCTCCTCGCAGAGAGCAGGAGACTGAAGCAATTCAGGTTATAAGTGGCGATTTAAACAAACATCAAACCAAAATCATTCTGGTGTTCCAACTTAGATTTCAGCCTACAAATGTTTTTACTGTTCTAAGTGATGGGGCAGCATGCTGTAACCAGCAGGGTTGTCTTGGGCTGGCTTTACTGCTGAGAAAAAATATGTAAAATTGCACCTGAAGTATCTAAATTTCCTCCTCTGCAACTAAGATAATAACATTTGCTAGCCCCAGTGAAGCATACTGAAGTAAATTACTTAAAATTTATGAAGCCTTTGAAAATCCTGTAAAGTTAGATGCTCTAGTGGGACAAAGCATTATGACTTTCACAGGGAGAAAGATAAGCATTATACAAGACTGGTGTTTGCAAGTGAGTCTAACTCAGACATGTGAAATGATTCTGGATTTATCAAGACTAGGAAAATTATTTAGGTTTCATAGCTATCAGTTAATTAATGTGATTTAAACATAATTTTGCACTTAACAGAGGTGTTTTAACATTTAATTAGTATGATAGGCGTATCAGTTAGTGGGGATGAATATTTAATATTGAACACCAAATAATGAGTATATCTTCCACAATGTTTGATAAAGAGATTGGCAGTGAATTATGAAGGAACAGTTATTTTTAAACAGAGGTGACCTAGCACTTAGATTTTAGAGCTGGATCACAGCTTTTCTGAAGTTCAAGAGTGTTCAGATTTGAATTACTGTCATTCCTTCTTTTAAAACAAACATTATTTTCTCTTAATTAATACCTCTTGGAAAATCACTGTTGTATATATGCCATTGTAAGAGGTATCCAGTGATGCAAGAGGTCTGGTGTGATTCATCCATGTATTTGCAAGGAGAGTGCCCATCAATACACTGAGATAAACAAATAGCCCATGTCATTTTACCAAAATACAAGCTTCTCCACCAACTTTGCAGTGAGGTCTGACTTGCTGTGCTTATTTCTGATTCCTGTCAAAGCTGAGGCGGCTTTGTGATGAGGTAGGGAATTAGCTGCAGTCTTGGTTTTGTTTATTCCTGAGCAGGTAATTTGTTTTTACCATATTCTGGCTTCAGATCCCCTATTCAGTTGACCATAGATTTATACAGGGAATGTACCCTGTATAAAGGGGGGGAATACATTCTCGTGTATTTTCAGGACCTCAAGCAGTACTCAGTCTTCCACACCATTGCCCTTCACCCTAACGAGTGGCACTGATGGTGTTGGTAGGTGAGTCGGATATAAGGTCCAGTGAGGATGTATTTTCTTTACTCTAGTGAAACTGGGTACTTACGCACTCGTACAAGGAGATGGCTTTCTAAAGCGGGTTTAGTTTTGTAACCTTGCCATGGTAAATCACATGTTGCACTGCAAGAACCATGAAGGGAGGAGAGGACAGAAAAAAGAACAAATAAAAGGTGAGCAAATTTGGGTACTATAGGTTCTATAATACCCAGCTAGCTACCCAGCTACCCAGGAAAGGTTTGCAGTGTGACTCTTACTTGCTTCTGAAAATAGCTGGGACAAAACATAACTGGGGCAAAAGATCTCTTTAAAGCTTTTCAGAATTTTAAGTGAACTGCAACACTTCTCAGTTTGGCAGGCTGTTTCTCTCTTTGAGCAGTGGTGTAGGTACCAGGAACTGCTCTCTAGCTATTTCATTCCAAAGGTAGAATAATTTAGGGCTCTTTTGTCTCCAGCCGTTCCTCCCCATGTCAGGGGAAGGAGTGGGCAGAAAAATCTCCATGAAGGGTTAAAACACTCCTAGCCATGTTGTTCACCTGAGGATTCGTCAGCCAGCATCTTCCCTAGAATAGGTCCCAGCTCCTAAAGCTGCTGCAGAAAGATCCTTATGAGGCTGCAAACCACCACTACTGGAGCATCGTGCTTTTACATCTGCTTCAGGTCCTGTCTTCTCTACATTCTCCTGACCCACACGACATACCACATTACCCAGAAAGCACTTTAGCCTTTGTAATTTCTGTAGTCGAGGTGTGCTGTGAAGGACAGATAGAGCGTCTGGCAGCTTTTTCCCACTCCTTGGAGAACCACTGCTAAGCCAAAGGGGTGCCCTGCCTTGAGCCATCCGTCTTCCTCTTAGCCTCACCCTCCTGTGCCTTCTCTCTCTGGGTGGACTCCTGGCACAGAATGAACAAGCACTGTGAAAAAACCTTCTATATCCAAGAGGAGAGATCCTTGCAAACAATACACCTGTACTGTTCAGATCCAGAGGGAAGGGATGGAGAAGGCACACCAAAGCCTTGACAGGGAGGTGGATTATATTCATGTGTGTCTGCCAGCGTAGCAGGATCTGCTGTTGACTGGCAGGGGTGACTTTGTCTGTTGCAGGTGCCGTGCTATTACTTTCTGATCTTTTGTGCAGCTCATGAGGCCACTTTCTTCCTTCTCTTACAGATTCCCCAGGTGTTCCTCCAAGTGCCAATGCTCATCATCTTTTCAGAGGGTTCAGCTTCGTTGCTTCTAACTTGGTGCAAGAGCCAGCACAGCAAGACGTGCACAAAATCACCGTCCATCCAATTGTGCAGGTACTGATGCTGTTGTTACAATTCACATCTGGTGGGCAGATACATATGTGCATAGTGCATTTAAACTGCCTCGGCTTTCACACTGGTATTTCACAGTTACCCAGTGTAGGTAGGAGGTGTTTACATGCAGCATGTAGGAGGTGGAAAAGGAGAATTTTTTCCCAAAGGCTTTTATCTTTAAGTTCACATTCTCCACAGCCTTTACAAAGGAAATAAGAATCTCACCTTACAACAACTGAAATGAAAAGTACTTCTGAATACCTGAAACACTATTCCAGTTGTGCATACAGGACGGGTAACAAAGTGTTGTTTCTCCAGTGAATGCATGTCATTCTCAACAGTTTTGTCTTGGATTATATGATACAGTCTGTGTTGGCAAAGGGGCTCAATGAACTACTGCTGTAGGCTCCCACAGACATGAAACCCAAGCTCCTGGGTGTAAGAGGCCACTGTGTTCCTGCTGCTATTGCACAAGAGCCTGGGTGTACTCACAACCCAGCGCAGCTTAATGGGGGAATGACACTTGCCAGACACTTTGTTCTTTGCTGCTATTCCCCTACAACATGCTCTCCAGTTATTGTCATTTAAACCAGCAATAAATTACTACAGGTGGCTCAGTACAGCAGAGGAACAATGAATTGGGAGAAAGAACTGGGCTGCTCAAAGGTGCAGCAAATTTTCCCACAAGGAAAAAGTTCCTCTCCTACCCGCAGCCAGAGGTATACATGCCTCAAGGGGAGAACCCCTTCCTGTGGTTTTCATTGTCTTTATTCCTAGTTTAATAACTTACAGTGGAATATGTCATGTTCTTAAAGATTCTCTTAATGCAACAGGAAGTGAAATGTTACCCAAGCAATTACATCCCAGAAATTTTGTATATATATTCCTGTGGTTTGCTTTGTAAAAATGTATTGAATGTTAACACATGCACGTCTTACAATTCAGAAGGTTCTGTGTGGACTTTGCTAGTGAGGTTACATTTTTAGACAGAGGATCCTAAAGGATTTTTAGAGCTGCTGGTCATTTCTTGAGGTCTGGGATGGAATTTGCAGCGCGGCATCAGATTTGGGTTTCTCCATCTAATCAATCCACCTGCCCAGACATTTTCCAAAGGGCATATGAACCAATGATGCTGTAGTTCATTCTATACCCTTCAATAAATAAAATTAGACATTTTAAAGTATTTTCCTACTATTCTCACTAGTAGTATATTTTCTTAAACTAGATTGGCTTAAAATAGTAACTTTTCTCTCACATAGAAGTCATAATTAAATGTATCCTGGACAAGACATCCAGTGGTCTGGAGGCACAGCCCATACATGGGGTATCTGTTTTGGAAACTGTGAAGCTGTTAGTAGTTTATAAGTTATCCATCCTCTCAGTTATTAGAAATAAGTTTCTATTGTCAAGATATGTGGGTTTGTCAGGGGATTTGGGCCAACAGTTTCCTGTGACTTTCTAATAGGAGGTGATTGTCTGCATTCCATAAATAGTTTAGAAAATCACTGCTATTTCACCACTACTTCTACATGGACAACTCTATCTTCCAGACTAGAAAAAGGTAAAAAAGGGAGGGGACACACTTGTTTAAGTAAAGTGCTTCAGGTTTTTTTAGTTGAACTTAGAAAAACCGCTAAGGACAAGGGAGCTCTGTGGAGATGAGATCAAGCACTTCCTTTATTAAGACCAGGCTAGTCTTTGCTTTTACATAGCCATGTCCTGATTACCTTGTTTCCTTTGTCTTTCCCTACAGCAGTTACATGGGAACAACATTCTCTTTACAGATGGATACGAGATCAAGGAGGACATCGGAATTGGCTCCTATTCAGTGTGCAAGAGATGTGTTCATAAAGCTACAGAAACAGAGTTTGCGGTGAAGGTAAGAAAGCCTTCTGGTAGATGCCAGAATGTGGTTGAGACTGCTCTGCCAGCCCAGGCAGCACTGCGATTAGAGGTTATTTTGTTGGCTTATTGCTTGTTGGCAGGTGTTGCTTGTTTTTTTTCTCTTTTGGAAGATGGCAGGTTTCACAATAAGCCTTATATTATTTCTCACACCTTAATCTCATCAAGTAAAATTCTTGGATGGAAAAAACCTTTACAGTCTTGCATGGAAATCCTGCTAATCATTTCAGCCATGCTCCTTGCAAACTAGATAAGATTTCTAACAGATCCTACACTGAATCATCATAAATGAACAAAATAACTTATAAAATTCTTGCAAAGTTGAAATAGCATTTTTTTCTTCTTTCTCAAGTTATTTAGTTCTGACTTTTTTTATTGTAATTTGACAGATTTGTTAGTGAAAAGCATGGTCACCTTCAAAAACTTAGGTTTCCTTTTGTCTCCTTGACATTCAACACCAACATGCTACACAGAGGAGCAAAAGGCAATCTTCAGCAGAGAGTTAAAAGATTAATTCAGTGGAATTTAGTTGGATATTTAAAGACAAGTCAGTGAACTTCAGACCTGGTCAAGCAACACTACATAAAACAGCGTCACCACAGCTGCAGAGGCCAGGAAGCTGCTAGGATGTAGGTATGAGGGAACCTTTTCTGATAGGGAAGAATTTCAGTAGAACTGTTTTGGAAGGTCATGCTCAGAGGACTAAGTCACAATCTCTATTCAGTGCTATTGAATAAACAGTATGCAGCTATTACAGAGGGCAGAACAGACCAATGTATGTGGCAAGTGGTTGTGAGGTTATGGCTAAGAGGAAGAGTTCCAAACATTCAATTTTCTTTAACAAAAAGGTGTAGCAATTAAGGCACTCATATGTTAGAAAAGTATTTCATGTTTTTGTTCTTGTACCAAAAAGAGATGAGATTGGATTAATGAGGAATTAGTATAATGAATGTGAAAAGACACAGACAGTTAAGTCAGATCCTTTCATGCTGCATGTCCTCACAGGAATAGATTGCTTAAATGAGCATAAGACAAAAAGTAGCTCCTTGAAATTAGTACATAGAGAAATGTATTTACCAAACTTGCAGTAAATGAGGGGTTCTAGCCAATTGCCACTCAATTTTTCTTATTTTAAAATTTTAGAAAACATATGTAAACTTAGCTTATGAATGAGATGGTATCTTTGCTATTAAATGAAATGATGAGAGCTTACAAAAGTGATCCAGACTGCAGTCCATGAGATAAATGAGCTGCAGGTTGTCAATAGAATAATATTAAACCTTTTATTCAGTCTTATTTTCCATTACAAGACTGGTGATAATGCAGTATCCATGAGTGTCCATGAAAGATTTGGTGCCTTCCCATGGTGGCCACAAAAATCTGGAAACCACTAATAACTGACAATCTGTTGATGTCACTGTTCAAATAACAGCTGATTTTTCTAGGCTACACCATAATTAGGAGCATGGACCTACCAGCAGGTCTGCGGGCTGAAATGGAAAAATTAGATTTTTCCAGTGTCCAGGTCATTTTTCAATAGATGGCATTATGTTATAGTAGGTATGTGTTCTGTGTAATTAAATTACATCCGTAATGAACAAAATGTATGTTAAAGTAATAACTTTAATATGTTGTTTATGTCAAGTATTGCTGACAGTTTTATCAGTGCAATACAACCAGTGTGAAACCAAAATAGAAAGACCTCAGTCCTCAAAGATGTCCAAGTGCCTGAATCCAAGAGGATCCAGCACCTACTCAGCAGCTGGGGGTTTGGAGTACCTCGGAGGATCCAGAGCAAACTCAACACCTGGAGACAGCCAAAACTCTAGAAGAGTTTAACACTTTGATTGTTAGGTTTATGCTCTTTCCCATTTTTATTAATATTTCCTCTTTTTATTCCTTTCTTCCTCCACTTATTACTCTTGTCATGCTGATATGTCTTGATTTTGCCTACCAGTTTAGGCAACATGCACAGCATCTCAGTTTCTGACACAGTGAGTCAAATGCATAGCACAGATTTGGGTTTGGAGATGGTTGGTGGGTTTCTGTTTGTACTGTCTTTGCAGCACATTGAGTGCTGCCTCTTTGATTATTTTCCCTAGCAATATATTAATTTTACTTTCCTTTCAATTTTATTTTTATTTCATGTGAAGATTATATCATTTTGTTATCAAAGTATCTCGCTTTCATAAAGATTGCACAATGCCACCCATTTCAAGTAATTAGATAGCACAGGAGTTGCAACTGATATTATCATAATTATAGATCAGTCCCTTTTGACATGGATCCTTTAACTCTCTCTATAAAAATCACTGTAATTAGACTCTTTTGATTTCTTTCAGTAAGCATAATTTTCTCCGTGCTTCCTAATACATAATATTCACAGGGAAAAATATCTGCAGTGATAGTTTTTATGATAGGCAGCGGCCCCATTTGCCTGGCACCACCTCATTAAAAGCTCCCTCTTTAAGATGAACTGCCAACACATCAGAGGGCATCATCCTGTCTCCCCAGGGGAAGCTGGTTATAGTGAAGGAGTTGAGGAAATGATGTGGTGGCATCACTGTGGGAAGACGCACATCATGTCACTGGGTAAAGAATCCCTCCGTGGAGACTGCCACTCACCAGGACTTATTTACTGTTGCTGTGTAGTGCCACACTGAGACCACGGAGTACCAAACCAGAGTAACTTCAGCCAGAGCTACAGCTGGAAAATCCACTCAGAAAAACAAAACCTTTCCTGGCCCAGAAGCAGAATATATTTATTAAAATGCAAAACATTTCATTCCTTTTCCTTTTGCTGGCCATCTGTGACTAATTGGAGGCCATCTTACAGAGATAATTACATGCCTAGCAGTGCAAAGAAGTTCTTTGCTGGTGTTGTAAAAACACTTGAACAGATCTGGAATTTCACTCATTTCAGAGTTCAGTGAGACTAGGCACGTCACTCACTGCTGTGTTTTGGAAGTCTCCGTAGACACCTCTGCACCTGCAGATGTCTAACTGCCTTTGTAAATCCAGTCGCTGAACCTGCAGAAGAAGAGAATTTTCTTACAACCTATTCCCTCTTCTTCCATGTCAACTGTAAAAAAGAAATGCTAATAATAAACTCTGTCTATTTTAGATGTGCCCTCAGGCTTCTAAATGCAATATTTAAGAATTCAGGCTTGTATCTCCACTTCTGGGAGCATTTCAATACCATGCAATGGAAAACCCTGTAGACAGCCAGATTTCCTGCAAACTGAGTCTACCGTGAAATGAGTAGCTACCTACCTGGGTCAGTGCAGGTAGATGTTGGTTTAGCAAGTCCTTATATCATATTCTACTGCATGTACACACTCTGAGGTACTTTTAAAATTTTACTCTTAGGCTTCCTTTCCATCTCATTCCCAAGTGAAAAAAGTATAAAGTTATGAAATACAAATAAGTGTACTGTTCATTCTTCTGAATGCTTTATAGGACTCTGGTAGAAAGAAGAGAGATGAGAAATAAAGAGTGTTTCTCCTGTGACGGACCTCTAACATGTTGGCGATTCTTCTGCTAGAATATTGATCATCCTGACTACAGCAGGCATAATAATTTTTAGTAGCAAAGGGAACTGGCATCATCAATCACAATTACCAGCTTCAGGAGGGTATAAATGTAACAGTGAGGTCAGAAGCAAAGGAAAATCAGATGAAACTATTTTGGTCACATCAGTATCTAGAGAAAACAAGTCAATTAAGTGAAAGAATGGTGCTAGAGCAGATGGGAGGGATTTCTATGGATGGAAGAAAGTCTGCAGTGGAAGCCTAAACAGATTAAGAGCTCTCATTTGGAAAACAAAGGAAATGCTCCAGTTCAGAGTTCTTGATGAATCGGATTTTTCAAAGCCTGCCAGAGATTCAATGCAATTAGCGTATTCCAAAAGTTTTTCTTTACTTAAAACCATTGCGCTGGTTTCAAGCTTGGACCCCTACTTGTAGTGAGGCTTTCAAACTGGATTTCAGATGTGCTTCTTAGTGACGCCAGATTAAGTAGTTTTGCAAAGGACCTGATTGCATCCCCCTTTCTCTAAAGATTTCTCTGTTTAGAGGGACTCCTTACCTCAGGAGAGGTTACTGGTGGATAATAGCTGAGTAGAAACTGCTGCTGCTATGGCCTATTCTACCCCCAGTACAGGAACTGCCCCAAACATTGCAGAGGCAGGTGGCATAGGTGCCACCTTCAACAGCTCGATGCCAACTGTTTTCTTCTCCATGTCAAAAGAATATCTAACTGCTTACGTCTTATGGATTTTTAGTCCTTCCATGCTGTTAAAGCCAAGGCGAACCACTGGGTAAAAGGACAGGGTATACATTTCTCCCTCCCTTGAAGGAGAAAAACATACAGTAGAGATAGTCCTGAATGACAAGTCCAATTTTGCAGATGCCTGTATTACAGTGGAATTTGGATCAGGAAACACATGTGAATTGCATGACTTTTTTTCCTATCTCTGTAATGTACTAACCAACTATTTGGCTCCAAATGTTCTACAGCTGTGAGCAAAGCCAAATTTTGCAGTCTATGTTTGCCTCTGGGATACAGGTTAGTTTATGCTAGAGTCCTAGTAAATCCTACAGTTCATATATAATTCTAGTAATTGCAAAGCCTTGAAAGTACATCTATCTTGGCATGTTTTGATATGTGCAGACTGGGGAGAAGGTGCATTTTAATTAGCTATAAAAATGCAATACCGCCACAGAAGTGATGTCAACAAGCTATCAATCAATAGAAGTCAGTAACTTGTGAGAGCTGTTTTTAGCAGGCTTGTGTAATCAGACTTGCTATATATCTCTACTTATTTGCTAGTAACAGTGACATAGTCACCAAAAGCTGTATGAATTCCAGAGTTGTTTCATAATTTTTTTAAACTTCATTTTCCTCTTCCATTGATGTTCGCAGTCTTGGTTTGGTTGGGTTTAGGTGATTGGTGTAAGTAGATATAGTATCATCTTAATCTGGAGGCAGGAGGTTACACAGTGGTATTTAGTTGGTTCTACAACATTTTCTCCATAATCTATATTATGTTTATGTCAGGAGTTTAGTGCTGAATGCAGAAAGCATGAATAACAAAAAAAAAGGTAGTCTTCTAAGATTGACTGCAGCGCAGTGCGCTCTTTTGCAGTTCTTTTGGAGAAGTAGAAATCCTGAACACATGTAGCTTTATTTACTGAAACAGGAAAAGGAAAAAAAAAAAAAAGAAGAAAAAAAATCAGTCCATAGGTCATCAAATCTCCTTGACAGTTAAGGTGTCTGTAGCTCTAGAGAGATTGCTGAGATTTGTTTCTCCTGAACTATCACTCTAAAGTGAAATTTTCAAGAGAGGGCTTATGTCTAGTTTTGTCTGTCTGGGAGGTACCTAGTGTCTGGTGGAACATGGATAAATATATCAGTATTTTAATAGGCAAGTCAATTGAAAGTTTGCTGGATAACCTCAGATTTCTTGGGCCTGAGCCTGCCAGCTTGTCAACACTAGCAGGTACTCATCCACAGCTCGCCCAACCTTCCCTCCCTCTGCCTGCGCCAGAACATGGTGCAGGGGTCAGGCCCCAGGGTACGTGCAAAGATCTTCAAGTCAGAGCCACTGGTAAATGCATCCTCTTAAAATTTAGCTTTGAAATTTAGCAGAAGTTACCTGCTGCTGGAGCAGAGCAGTAACAGGGAGAGGGTGGGCAGAATGGGTATGGATCAGATGCTGAGGTCCTGTCACAGTTCTCGTTCGATCTCTAGTCATGCAAACACCTCTTCACTCTGCTGGGTGGCTGTCACAGTAAGGTTTGTATGGATGAGAGTACGGTTCTATCACACAGAAGTGGCATCAGGAAGAATATAATCTGATGTAAAAAAGACCTCATTAAAAAGCCCATTTGAAGGGAAATGGGAGTGATAACTGTGCTTGCATAAGCCTCTAACTATCCTTGCTCTTCCCCAAGATGGCTTATCAAATTATCTATGAAGAGCATACTCTTGCCTCTGCAAGATCATATTGATGATTCTGAAAGATACTTTCCAATATTTTACTGAGAAAATATCTCTGACTGCAGTCTCCCCCAAAATTTTACTTCCTATTTGCTTTTATTCCCTGAATGACCTGTAATGAAGCTGTTCAGTATACTCAACTAATTTGTAGGATTGAAATATGATGATTTGAATACTAGCATCAGACAATGCATCAATGTGTTGCTAGTGAGATTAAAAGTTTATTAATAACATTGAAAAACAGTTCTATAGATTTCTGTCTCACTAACGTGCTTGCATATAAGCAAGTGAGTTTTGCCTGTACTATCTCGAGGGTAGAAAGGCTCTAGAGAGGGGTCTGGACAGGCTGATCTATGGGCTGAGGCCAATTGTATGAGGTTCAACAAGGCCAAGTGCTGGGTCCTGCACTTGGGTCACAACAACCCCATGCAGTGCTACAGGCTTGGGGAAGAGTGGCTGGGAAGCTGCCTGGTGGAAAAAGACCTGGGGGTGCTGGCTGAATATGAGCCAGCAGTGTGCCCAGGTGGCCAAGAAGGCCAACAGCATCCTGGCCTGTATCAGAAGTTCTGCGGCCAGCAGGAGCAGGGAGGTGATTGTTCCCCTGTGTTTGGCACTGGTGAGGCCGCACCTCGAGTGATGGGTTCAGTTTTGGGCCCCTCGCTACAGGAAAGACATTGAGTTGCTGGAGCGTGTCCAGAGAAGGGCAACCAAGCTGGTGAGGGGCCTGGAGCACAAGTCTTCTGAGGAGCGGCTGAGGGAACTGGGGCTGTTTAGCCTGGAGAAAAGGAGGCTGAGGGGAATCCTTATTGCTCTCTACAACCGCCTGAAAGGGGGTTGTAGTGAGGTGGGTGCTGGTCTCTTCTGTCTGGTGTGTGGAGATAGGACAAGAGGTAATGGCCTCAAGTTGCAGCAGGGGAAGTTTAAGTTGGATATTTGGAAAAATTTCTTTACTGAAAGGGTTGTCAGGCATTGGAACAGGCTGCCCAGGGAAGTGGTTGAGTCACCATCCCTGGAGGTATTCAAAAAGTGCGTAGACAAGGCACTTCAGGACATGGTTTAGTGGGCATGGTTGATGGTTGGACTTGATGATCTTGAAGGTCTTTTCCAACCTAAATGATTCTATGATTCTACCTGGATAGGACTACTAAACACTGTAAAACCATGTGCTATTTTGGTGTCCATGGTTTAAGATAGAATATAAACAAATTAGACGAAATCTATAGCACAAAATATGCAAGAATTACAAGGCAAGCTCTATTAAGAGAGCTACAAATATATATGATGTGAGACAGACAAGAGTCCAGTGGGATGCGCTTAAGATCTATAAATATCTCTAAGGTGATATAAATGATGGATGACAACCATTTGGCTGCTAAAGACAAGACAGAACATCTTGAAGCTAAAAAAGGGAGTTTCAGAAAAAAGAAGTCTGATGGTGAGAGCAGTCGGTAAAACAGACTCTTCAAGGAGATGACCGAGATGTCCTCCCCCTCACATGCAAAGAAGATGGATCTGTCAAATTAGTGGAAATGTGATCTTACACAGTGCAGGGTCAGAGGTGTAAGACCCCTGCTTACCTTGATAAACTACAAAGAACACATACCATGTTGTCCCATGAAATTTGGTTATAATAAAGCTGGGATTCAGGAAACCCTGTTGTCTGGGTACGTCAGTAAGAGCTGTTTTTCACTGTCTGAAGGATACTTAAGCTGGTAGTGTGGCACCAGATTCAGTAGGCTATAGGGTGCCATGTAGGAGATACAGGTTTCAGAGCAGATTTAGGCACAAATCTCTGTGCTTCTTTGGGTTTGCATAGGGAGGGCTGTTTTCCAGAGCACTCTGCAAAGAAACCAGCATGAAGAGCCCTAGGTTACAACTGGAGTCCATGGTGGATACGGTAAGAGTGATTACGAACAGCATGGACTGGTGTCCTCTAGATATGATGGAAAGAGATTATTTACAGTAAAATAGGTGAAGTAGCAAAGGAGTGGTGGAGAAAGTTGTCTATGAGGATCTTATGTCTGATCTGTGAGAGTATTTTTGAATGCTTTCTTGGTTTTCCTGTTTCGAACAACTTCATCAAAGGGCCTGACTTCCACACTGGACCAGGGCCGCTGTGTACAATATCACTCACCACAGCAGGAGGCACTGTAGCATATTTTATATGTCATCATCTTTTTTTTAAGGTTTGGGTTTAGCCAAATACCTGCAAAACTTCAGTGAGTCTCACTTTTCTATTTTTTTGATGTGTGTTCAGATTTCTGCCTGATACTCTTCCCATAGAAATAAGTCAGTTCTTCAAGGAGGCACTGCTCAAATAGGCACGACCCTGCAGCTATGGCTTCCAAAAGGATGGGCCAGTACAGAGTGCTGGGCTCTGCTTGAAGGACTTGGGAGAAGAAGGCAGTGCAGAGAGCCAGGAGTGCCTTGAGCAATTCTACAAGCAGCAAGCTTTTTTGTAGCAGCAAGAGCTGTTGCTGGCTGGAGACTTTTTAGGTAAATGGGATCAAGGCGTTGCTTCAGTCTTAACAAAATAAACAGAGGAGACAGATGGAAATACAGAAATGTGTGCAGACCACCTCTTAAGCTCAGCTTCTGAGCAAGTCTTAAATGTGCAGTGGTTGTACATCCTCTCTGGTTTAGGGATTCCTGCAGCCTCCTTCCCATTTGGTCACAAAGCTCACAGTGCCTCTCTTCTTGGCATGACTGAGCCTCTGAAGAATGTGAGATGATGGTATTTCTTACTCCTAACTAGATCTTTTCTGAGACCTAAGATTGGGCAACAGTTTCCCTACAGCTTAGTAATACTGTTTCTCTTCTCTAGCTTGCTTGCCAAATACCTAACTATTTTGGACAGAATTTGGTCCTTTGTGGCTCTGTTTCTCTTTTGGGGCCATTTAGACCATGTTTCTTGTATTTGTCTTTTATATTGCCATAATGATTTTCCCCTTTTATAAGGTCTGAATATGATATACTGGTTTCTATCCCTGAAGTTTTTCATAAAAGAAGGTGGGAGTAGCACTGCAGTCATTCTACAGACTGAAAACTCATCAGTTTGATCCAATGATATGTGCCAGGGCTCAGCAGAGCACACTAAAACATGGTGCAGAGCCTTTTCCACCAAGCCATTCTGCCTCCAGAACTGCAGACTTCTCTCTAAAATGAGGTTTTCTGTTTCACAGGTGCTATTGGAACAGAAGTCGTTAATGTTTCTGCATTGCTTAGAAAATGTGTGCTACTGTATAAATGCTAATTAATAAGTACTACAGTTGCAGTTGACAGCTTAGGAGTGCTAAGTTGGCAAACACTGGCAGTGAGTGGGCATGCTCTGTGTGCAGAAAGTTTAATGCCTCACCCACACAGCTTGATCTGATGGCCGGTGCTTATTTCAGAAAAGTATTGCTTAATTAGGTCTGCTTCTTTTAATACTCATTTCACTATTTTTCTGAAAGATTTAAGCATGGATGGAGGGAATGAATCTCTGGAGCTAATCAAAACTAATAGTACAGCAAATAGTCCCTCAGAAACTATTAGGCTTGGAATAGTTCTCCTTGGAGACATTTTAAATGTAAAATTATACCATGTCCTTTTAAATAATGTTAGCCTTTCTGCAGCGATTTTCATCCAGCTTGAGTAGTTTGACATCAAAAAAGGAACCAAATTAAAACAGATGCTTGGCATGAATAGGGCTTATTTTTAGAAAGAAATATTACTGGAATGGAAACCTGTACATTTTCCAGCAGCACAGAACTGCAGAACTCTGTCTCTGTGACACTTTCATTGGAATTAATATTGTAGATGAAACTATCAGGTTAAAATCTCTGCATGTGTTGTTGCACTTCCTTTCTTCAGAAGGGATGCGAATCCCACCTATAGTCAGTTCCACCAGCGGTGCCCTGAATTTTCAAATATCTCATAGATATGGTGTAGACATATTGTGCAAAGGGACATAAAATTAATTCTCCCTTTGCTCATCCCTCCTCTCCCAGGAAAGGAAAGGATTTCTACAGGGAGTATGGCATCACGCCGTGCTATATGGATCACTTCTTAAATGCAATTAAGCCATGCTTACACTCCAAACAAGCTTTCAGAAAAAACTCCAAAGTATGTAATAGAAAATAAGGCAGCAGACGTGACTAGACAGAGCTTTTGCATCCTGTTCCACTTAAGGGGAAAAAGCAAGTCAGAGCCAAGCAAATGTTTTAATGCAGTCTTGTTTGTTCATTAAAGATGCACAAAGTCCTCTCTCCCCAGCACAGGAAGACCCAACAACAGAGAGCAGTTTCCTCGCTGCTAGCTCCAGCTTAGCCTGGCCAGAGCCCATCCTTTCTCCTCAGGCCTGCGTCACTGCTCTTCCCATCAGTGCAGCTCATGTTTCTTTTCTGTCTTCTTTCTCACTCGGTTGCTTTTCTCTCACACTTTCTTTTAGGCTGTTCGTTTTCCAGACAGCAAAGGCAGTTAAATTGTCACCTCCTACCTCTTGCCTTTTTCCAATCTCACAACTGTAGTGATAGAGAAACTCCAAGTGAGAAACACAGCCGTCCTCCTGGCACAAGGTCACCCGGGTTAATTTCAGCTGTTTGAAAAGGCAATTTGTATTAACAGGGCTAATTCTGCCCAAAGCGGATTAGGGAGTGCTCCCACATAGCATTTCTTTGGCAGGGCTGTGAAGGCTGTAAGTCCCAGCTGGTGGGTGGTATCAAACAGCTGAGGACTGTAACATCTGCTAATGGCATAACAAGATCCAGAAGAAGAAATTTATCTACACAGTTGGAGGCACGCAAATACCTTCACAAAACGGCAATGAGCAAATATAAATATATACTGGCTGTATAGTTGCTGTACCAGTTTCAGCAAGGCTAAACCCACACAGAATTGTATGGGTACTCTCTTTTATACTCATCAGTCCACTCTGGCAAGGCTGAAGACATTGAAAACCCATTAGTAAGGGAGAATCAGGTGCTTTTTTTCCATGCAAAAGACTTGTAAAAAATGGCCAGATGTGTTAATTAGGATTCTGAAAATATTCTCTCCTGATCCTTTCTTCCTTGATAGAGTTCAGTATTGTCCTTTGATGGAACTCAACTAATTTTAAAATATCATGAGGTTCTTACCCTGAATTCTGCTGAAGAAAATGCACCTTTTCTTTCAGCTAGTCAGTGCAATACACAAAGGATGTGACAGTCAAGAACAAACAAGTCCCCTATTAGAACAAAGGACACTATTGCGTGTGCTGAGCCCATCTTACTTTAGAATTGTTTCACCCACTGTTTAATACGGATGAGTTTCTAAGCAATCCCTGGGTGTCCAATACATAGAGAAAAGTCCATTTGTTGTATGGCTCAGTTTCTTATTTTTCTGAAGGACAATAGAAGACCCCGTGCTTCATAGCTCTTCTCTGCCAAAGTACAACAGAGCTCTTGTTACATTTTCAGTTATTTATACATTATGATGGCTTTCTGAGTTGGTGTTCTTCACCACACATCTACAGAGAGAAATAGAAAAGTAACATCATTACATATTACTCAGAACCTCAGGACTAGTAGCAGCAAAAATCTTCCCTTAACTCTGTAACAGAGGGTGGTTTTGTATACATTTTAGTTGAGTTCAAATTAGAATGAATTTCCTAAAGACAAGGCATCATTCCTTGCACTGGAAGAGCTGCAGGGGGTTCACGGGCTGTCACAGAGGCAAACAGAGGAGTCTGTCTTCTCACAAAACACAATGTCTCAGAGGAAACAGAGTGACCAGGGTGGCAAATGCTCTTTGTTACCACAATAAATACTGAGGAGTTACATAGTTTTGCTCAGCTTTTAATCAGGGTTTAAGAGTGTCATTCCTTAGCTGAAATTCAGACAGACATATTTAGCTTGCCAGCATCCAACAGGAGAGCTTGAAAGCTATTAGATAGGAAAATAATTAACTGATTAATAATAATATTAATTCTGAACAAGGGCAGACACTATGTCACATGCTGTGGCCATGTGTGGTATCATGTAGGAAGTCTGATGTGGGTAGGGCAGTTCCTGTATCCAAATCTGTAACATTAAATGCTTTTTTCTTTCTAGCATTGCAGCTTCCAGTATACAGGTCGGAAACAATCCAGAGCCTTTGGTCCTCACTGGAGCAGGGTAGCCAACAACAGGCTATCCTTGTGGGGTCTCTCTGGGCAGCCTGAAAGCACAGCTCTGAGAGAAGTTGTGTTAAAATTAATTTGCAGACCATACCTAACTGCTACAGTGGTTGGGCATGAAGTGCCACATACACTGCTGTCTGGTCTGCATGATCTGCACTGGTTGAATTCAGCAGACAAAGCTAAAACCTCTCCGTATACAGAGGTGGGCTGACAATAGAGCTGATCTTTAAAAATTAGAGAGAATTAAACTCCAAAGCAGGAGCACAAGGAAGAAACAGTAGCACAGAAATGGAAAACCAAGTGCCTGGTATGGCTGTCTGCCCTGGTAGTGGTTCACTGCTGATCAAAGCCCACTGGAACGAATCTCCATGTCCGTGCCCTGGGAGAGCCCCGGGAGGCACTGGTGCTTCCAGGAGGCAGAGCACAGCTGCGGTGAGACTTTGTAATGCCTCCCTCACCTTCGCTGGGAATCGCCAAGTCTGACTTTAGCGAACACTTTTCAAATTACGGTCAAGGCTGCTCTGTATACCTTGGCATCAACCCACTCCAGGAAGGGGGAGGGGTGTGTAGATAAGCACGTAGGATTGTGGACGAGGTGTTCACGGTGGTTTTGGACTCTGCCGAGCAGCCTGGGTGTTGCTGTCTGGAGAAGAGAGTGATTACTGCACAGGTATGGCAGAAGCGACATGCCCGGCGGGCGCGCACGCGTGGGGAGAGCGTGGGGAGGGGGCCGTGCTGGGGCTGCCTCCATCCTGCCTCTCTCCTGCTGTGTCTGCACAAGGTGCTCGGAGCATGCTTTCCCTCGGTGTTACACACAGCAACACACACACTGAAAAATCAGAAAGTACAGCTGCACAAAAAGCGCTTATTTAACACCTGCCTTTTCACTTAAATAATTTAATGCATTGAATCTGATACTTTCTGAGAATCTCAGAACTACTTATGAATATCACTGGAAGCCCGTGACACATCTTCCTTAGCCCCTCTGTTCAATAAGGAGTACTGGGCCTGCATTTTACCATGGCTCACTTTGGCACTAAGCTGGGCCAAGATTTGCAGGTGTTCTGGTGCTGCAGCACCTCATGTCGTAATGCAGCTGCCTCTGGGTGCAAAAGGAGGCAGCACCCACTGCTGACCCACCCTGATTTGGCAGTTTCCCTCTCTGGAAAGTCTGGCATGGGTTTAACAACACACCGAAACTTTCTGAAGAGGAAGACGAGGAGAATTGGGTATCACAGCAGAGCTATGGGGCATATTTAAGGAGCTTCTGTGGCCATTGCAGCATGTGAGTAAAGAAACTGTGCACCCTGCAGCCAGTCTGGACTGAAGAGAGATTTCTGTTCAAGCTGCAGCAGCCACCTCGTTTGCTGCTTCATCAGTCGTGGGCCAAGTGTAAGTCACAGGCATGCCGCAGAGAGGCACCACCACAGTGACAATCTCTTGCTGTGGAGGAAAAAAATTGTTCTGGTCTGTCCAACTGGACTGCCCAGGGACTGAGAGGAACTGGGCAGGTCCCTTCGCAGCTCTGACAACAATTTGTTAGGTGGTTTGGGGCAACTTGTCCATTTAATCACTGTATTGCAGCTTGTGGACATATTAAAGCAAAAAGCATGCATATTTAGTGGGATTGTCTTGAGATTTAGATCTATATAGCATGTTGTGAATTAGAAGCATTATATATCGTCCACTGCTGTTGCTACTAAATCAGTAGCAGACTGCTTCAGGTTATGTTATTTTGAGTTTTGTGTCAATAGCTGAGACTATTTTTGGTTTGGAATTTTTTTAGGCCATATATATACGCTTATAGTCCTGCATTATTAATAGTTGCTTAAAATTTTCCACAGCTCTGGATATTTCCTTTCACAGGAAAATAGAACAGAAAAGGAATCTGGAATATATTACTTGCTACAGTACCATAGTGATAGTAGTACTTCACACAGTGCTAGCAGTACTTCCTGCAGTAAATTCCGCTGGTTCGTACAAGGCAGGCAGAGCCTAACAGGTGCACATGTGTGTAACTCCATTAACTTGACAAGAGTGGTATTAGTTTAGCCAAGGAAGCAGCCCTGAGGATCTTTTAATATGTTAGGGTTATTGCTTAAGTGGGACACGTTCAGTCACCGTGGTTGTATTTACGAGGAGTCATTCAGTCAGGGTTTCATTGGCTTTTTGAGAATGTCTCAACTAAACTGGGAGAACAACATTTTTCAAAGGAGGAATTGCTAGTAGAATTTTTTCCACATACCTGTTTTTGAGGTTTTTTCCGTCATTTACTCAAATGTGGACAACAGCCATCTACCTGCATTGGCTCCCTCTTGCACTTTCACTTGTCACACTGCTGTTAATTCAGAATCAAATCACTGATAAGGCTTCAAATGCATACTTCAACTGTGGACAACTACTGACCATCATTATCACTGTAAATGCATGCCAGTCATGATGACTATAACACCTCTGATATATATTCAAGTATGCAATATTATAACTGATGCATAAAATTCTAGACATGTACTTAAATGTGTGTTGCCATAATTAAGCCATTAAAAATGCATGCAGAAGCAGCCAGGCATTTATTCTCATTAACAAAAGAGATTTTTTAAAAGTTGTTTCCCTGCAAGCACCATTGTTTTAAATCTGTGCTCTGTGCCTAGTTCTTAGAGAGAACTAACCATGTTTCAGGTTGGAAGCCTTGAAATCCAAGCCAATAATGGAATTATGATTTTCTGAAAATGTCACCCCTTCCTCTTTGGTAAACCTGTTATTCAAAAGTACTGCTACTGTTTTCTAGCAATAAGAAATTGTGCCAAAATACTATACTCCTAATGCGTTTCTAGTAGAATGAGTCTTCTGCCATTCCCTGTGCAGTTGCATTTGAGATCCAAAATACAGAAATCTCCCTTGGATTATTTTATAGTAGCTATTTTTTTTCTTTCATGTTTATCATTTAAATCTGCAAAGTGAGAAGTATTGATCAGTGCTCTCAACTGGGCAAATGATCAAAGCTCTTTGATTGACATCCCAAATACAGGTAGAAGGAGCATCGATGAGAAGTTGGTGCCATCCTAGCAAGCTTTCCCTGCAGTGATATTCTCTAAGCAGCAGGTGTCATGTTCTTCTGAGAGCTGCTGCTGTAGAACTAAAAAGGTTTCATGTCTCACTATACTCTCTGATAAGGCAAAAGACACTGAATACAGAAAAGTGATATATAGGTCAGATTTCTTTCTAGCTTAGGAATGGGCAGCATTTGGTTACATGGCCAGATGCAATCTCTGGCCACTCTCTTGTTCATTACAACAGCATGGCCCAAAGAGTCAATTAATTACCAACAGCTTCAACTCAGATCTCCCCTGACAGTAAATGTCTATACATTTTCATTTCTGACAAACCCACCTGAAAAGTAATTTCTATTAATTTATCAGCAGATAGACAAGCATATGCCAATATTATGAACGTATCCATTTTTTATGTCAAAGAGGTCATTTTAAAACTGCTTTTATTTAAAACTCTCCAGGTTTTTTGATTTCTAAATGCCACTTCTTGTAACTGCCATTATTTATGGGCAAACAAAACTATAGTCATCAAAAAGAGGGCCTATGCCTTCAGAATCTCAGCTAATTATTGCTCTATCTGGCTTTGGCATACAGCCAGCATGGCTCTCATTTGCACAGGATTTGAGCTGTCCTCTTCCAGAACAATGATTAATTGAAGAATTTAAAATACTAATTTGTTTAAAGTGTAGAAATTGCTTGTTTTGTGCTTCGTGCTGCTAGCTGGTATCTTACTACACCGTGCGTCATTTATTCCAGATAATTGATAAGAGCAAGAGAGACCCCTCTGAAGAAATTGAGATCCTCCTGCGATATGGACAGCATCCAAACATCATCACTCTTAAAGATGTGAGTAGTCTTTGAGTACTTCAGCATTAAACGATTTTCACCTTATGGTCAGGCTCACCTACCAGTCCATGTCTGGAAAAGTCTTCAGCTGAAGGTCTGAGCTAAAGCCAGACCCACTGAAATCAAGGAGAAAAACATGATTTAACAAATTGCTGGATAGCAGTTGGAAAGACTGATCAGGTTGTACATTCTCCAGTTAGCGTCTAACCAACTGTCAGTAAAACCAAAGGGGCACAGTGCTGGAGAACAACAAAATGTGTTTGGTTTGGCAGCACTTTTCAGCAGTGAGATCTCCCTAGTTGGGTGTTTCGGAGCAAGTTGCTGAGCACACACACAGTGGTGCTGCTGGGCAAGGGATGTTCTTTCACCAGCAGCAGCCCTTCCCATGCAGCCTGTGGTAACTGCTGTGTTGGGAAGAGGAGAGCTCACCAAGTCACTCGGGTTTCCCCCAGTAGTGTTTTAAAATTTACCTTCTCCTCAAGCAGCCTGAGAAGCCATGAAGGTATCTTTCTTCAGCATTTCATATGAAGAATAGCCTTTGCTATGCTTACATGCAGTAATGACCTTTAGTCAGAGATGTTTTACTTGCGCTGCCTGCAGTCTCACCTAGGATCGTCCACACCTTGTCAGATTCAGAGTTTACAGAAAAAAATTCTGCTGATATCAGTGGCCAGTACATTATGATTCAGACCTTAGAGAAGTATAAAAAACATTTCTAATCGCATGCCCTCAGGCAAGTCTCACCTAATTCCCAAGTGTTAAAGAGTATCTTAAAATCTGTGCAAAAAAGGTCTTATATTCCTTTCCAAAACCATTTAGAATTGATGACTACAACACTGCCTATTGTTGCAGTCCAGATAAAGGATTATGACATGAAAACGACTGTCTTCCAGTTTAGACAAAAAATTTCTTTTACCTCTTGCAATTGATGTTGAAGGTACATACATCTTGTGGCTGTTGTCAACAATGCATTCACCAGAATTGCAAATCTAAATTATATAATATCATTGGAAGCGGGTCTTGGCCAAAAGTATAATACAGTTCATTTAGCTGATCATGAGTCAAAGGGAAATATTGATATTTGAAATGGCACGTGTTACCCTGTAGAAGTGGAAAGAGAGAACACTACTGAGAAGGAGGCTTGGGTGGGAGCCAGCAGACATTTCAGGCTGTGCAAAGTGGTGCTTTTAGCAGCTTGGTCTGCTCTGCTGACATGATAGCAGATTAGGAAATCTATGTTTCTATCTGGACAAATCAGCAAGTTGCTACAGACCCAAGAAAAAATGATTAGGTCATTCTATAAAGTTGCCTTTTCTGTTGTTAAGCGTAATAAGCATGTTTCCCACACATTAGCTGATATTTTCCTCTTGCAACATCTCACACAAGCAAATGAACACTGTGATTAAAGGACCAACCTTTACCGAGTTAATGGGTCCAAACCATATATTTATTCTATTACTCTTCCAGGTCTATGATGATGGGAAGTATGTGTACCTGGTGATGGAGCTGATGCGGGGAGGTGAGCTCCTGGACCGCATTCTTCGGCAGAAGTGTTTCTCAGAACGGGAGGCCAGCGCTGTGCTGTGCACCATCACCAGGACTGTGGACTACCTGCACTCTCAGGGCGTAAGCATTGCTTTTTTGGCTATTCGCATCAACTTTCTTAAAATTTGACTTTTAGAAAAAATAAATAGCTGTGATTTCGCTTCTCTGAAATATAAAAACATTTTTCCCCCAAAAAAAGTCTTTCTCCATATTTATAATTACATGTGGTTTGTGAAATAGCACTGTAGGGTTTTTAGCCATTTCCCAACTAACTGCAGTATGTTGACGTGGTATTTTCATTCCCAAACTCCACTGATTTTCAAGTTCATGTACCTTGTTGAGATATTGCTTGTTTACTTTTTATCACAGTCATCATTGCAGTACCTGATCTTTTAGCAGAATTTCAGATAGGGTTGCTGAATCAGCAGATAGGTAGAAAATCAAATGCTCAGCTTTCCAAATGAAGTGGCAGTTTGAGCAGCTGATGGAAAAGGCTTCTGACATGCTGTTAAAGACCTGGCTTTTAAAATCTAAGTTCTCTATATGTGGCAATTTGAAAGTTTTTCCTTTTCTGGGACAAGCAGTTTGGATAACTAGTCAAATATTTGCTGTTTTTTTTCTGTTTCATCATTAAAACAAGTGCATTTTTTACTTGGGCTTTTATGTTTTTGTTATAGTTTGTCAGTCTTGCTATAACAAATACAGGCGGTTTTCCCACCACTGAAATGCAGCATGTCTGGTAAAACACGCAGCCACTTGAAGTTGCGTGCCTACAGAAAGGATTTTTGTGAATACATTTTGAAAGGAGAAAAAAAAAATCCCTCCTTCAAGTGTGAGCCACTCACATTGACAGTCGCAAGAAGACCCTTACACACTTTCCTCCTATGATGGGCTTTCTTCTTCACCTTTCAGCTGAATATTTCGGGCCATCAGGTTCCAGGAGACTCTGACACTGACATGTTTGAAGAGCAAACCCCCTGAGTGCCCTCAGGAAAGGTGTACCCCCTTAGAGCAGCAGCCTCCCTCTTAATACACCAGCAGAGGCTGTTGAACATGTTCTTTTTGATTTTAACAGACTTGAACCTTTTTTTTTCCTTCATTTGCCCAAGACTTTTAAGCAACTTTTCTCCAAAACTTAGATGTTTTCAGCATGAGCTCTTGACCTGCCTCAACCAGCAGACCAGATATGGCAGCCAACCCAGGATACTCCCTGACCTCCTCTCCTCACTTGTTACTCACTGCTTTCTTGTTAAGGTGGTGCACCGAGATCTCAAGCCAAGTAATATCCTCTACATGGATGAGTCAGGAAACCCAGATTCCATCAGGATCTGTGACTTCGGGTTTGCCAAGCAACTGAGAGCGGAGAACGGGCTGCTCATGACTCCCTGCTACACGGCCAACTTTGTGGCCCCTGAGGTAGGATCACATTTCAAAGCCATGAGTAAGGAGCCTGTACTAGGAAGCAGTCCTTCCTCCCTCTCTCCCTTTTCCTCCCTGCCTTTACAAGAGGAGCAAGGCAGAAACCAGGCTACCGGCATTTGCACAGCCTTTATTACCATAACTTTCCTATTCCTGATCTTGTCAGGTCAGTTGTTTTTTCTCCTGACAGAAGCCGGTGTCTGTCTTGGACTGATGTGCACAATGCTTTGGCTCATTACTAGGATAAATAGCTTTTTTTCTCTGGCTGCTTCTGCTCAGCTGCTTCCCCTCTAGTGCTCTGCATCAGAATGGGATAAGGCGTAAGAGGGAAATCTTGTTGTCAGGAATAAGAGTCAAAAGAAAAATCCATACATGAAATCCTTACCACACGGAAGTTAGTGGGAGCTTTATTGTTGACTTCATTGAGCTAAAGAAACATCTCTCCTCTTGGCTTTCCTAGTACCAGTCCCCCTGGTTATGGGGGATGTAGGAAAGGGCTGCTTTCCCATTTTTACAGATGGGGAAATGGAGGAAGACCAAACAGCTTGCCCCAAGCGTGGGGAGAGGTGGCTCTGCATGGCCACCTGGCAAGCGCTGTTCCTTTCACGCTGCCCCACGGGAGTGGGTTTGGGTCCCACAGCTGTTTGAATGACCCTTGAGACATTCAGTGCTGCTTCCTTCCAAGGCAGGAGCAAGAGCTTAATTTCCTGGATAATTGTCCATTTCTTGGAGTGATGCTCAGCAGCAATTTTAGTATTTGCAATACAAAACTTCAAATGTATGTCTTCCTCTGCTTGTTATGGTCCTTGTGAGAAAAATACAAAACTATTGCCTTTCAATATTTCAGCTGTCCTCTACTGTCAAATACCACTGTCTCCCTGTTGGTATCATTCAGCAATCTTTTCTTCCCCATAACTCTCCTCCATCCAATGTTCATCTGCATGGTATGTAACCGGGAAGAGAAAAATGGGATGATCTTTCTGTACAAGGCCTTTTCGTGACCAAAAGTTACAGGAATCACAGCCTTCCAGCGTCAGAAGGAGCATTTGCTAAATTGAGACCATTGCCGGCGCAGTATAAATTCAAAGCAGATTTTTTTCGTAAAAAATCTTCCATTGCCAAGACAGATTGGTTTGTTATTTTATTGCTGTTTGGTTGGATTTTCATTTTAGAAACTGGAATGAGCTGTTTGAAATTTATCAAAATACATAAAAAAAGTTCTGCGGCACCACAGCAGTTCAATTTCTAAGCCAAAAATAATCATGTTTGCAAGATTTAAAGCACCCAGGTTTTCTCCAAGATACAATGTGCTTAACATGGATGTAGCTATTTTTCATGATGAGCTATTGTGTATAGTGTCTGTAATCACAAACAGTGCCAGCCCAATGCAGTTTTAGATCAGACTCTTCTGATTTGAACTGAAAGCAGAAATCACATTCCCAGATGTTTGTGAAGAGTAAGACAGGGCCTGCTAATGCAGGAAACGTTGGAGATTAATTGAAACATTACCAGAACTGGCAGAGAGATTACATAAAGCCTTAAGTGCTTTTACATTTTACCTGTGATATAGTGCTGCCCTGCAGCCTGGCCTTGATTTTCACGTTCGCTGTCCGAGCCCTGCTGTGACGTCTGCCATACACCCGCGAAACTAAACAAGGCAGCAGAACATCAGCCAAGCTGATGCCACAAGAGAACAGTGGCAGAGGAAGGAGGACATGTTTGCCCACTTGGATCTCCCTTTATTTTGGAAACACTTAATTTAGGGCTTAGATGAGAACATGAGCAAAGATGAAGGCTATCCAGGAGAAAGACGCTGGCTGCCACCTACTGCGAGCCATGCTGTGTGCAGGGAGTGAGGAGCCAGCCTGGGTCAGGAGGGAAAAGGCAGCCTGCTGTTTCCCTACTGATGCAGTAGGGTCCTTTTGGATAAAGTAAAAATATTTTATTCTGCAGTTTTCCTCCAAAATCCGTGAAGAACTACTCTTTTGGCATTTGAAATTATGGAGTTGTTTATTAGCTTTCATACCTATACACATCCCTGCTTGTGTCACAACTGAGAAAAGCCTATGTTCGTAGCATTTTTCATCCAATAGAACAAAGCATATAGAAATAAAAGGGGGTTGGATAAATATCTGAGCCATTATCAGAACTGGGTGAACCCAGGGGAAGTTTGTTCCTTGTCACCACAACGCCCTGCCATGTGTGGCATCAAGAACCAGCTCATGCCTGTATTTCAGATCCCACCAACTTCTTGAGGTGACCTAAACCCCCCTTCTCAGGTGGCAAATTCTTCAGCATCGATTAGAGCAGGACACCACTGCCTGTTTTGCAAAGCTCTTTCCCTGACTGATTTATTTCTAAGACACGTGCCTATTCCTGTTTGATAATATCTGCACCCTAAATCAAACACTAATCATTTTGGCCAAGGTTTCCCACACTTGCTCCTGCCAGCTCAGTGTTCTTGCTTTAACCACAGTTGCACAGACCTGCTGGAGACATTTTCAAATAGCTGTGACACCAGCTGATAACTCTCACTAGATCCTGTTGTTATCTGTGGGGTGAGGTTGCTGTCAATGAAAAAGTAACTGCCAGCAAAGCTTTCCCTAGACACTGGCACAGCGTGAACGTCCCTGTTATCTAGAAGCATTCTTGCAAACTGAAGGATAGCACACAGTGACACCTGCTCATCACTTTAGGGTTGTGTAACCACTTGCTTAATACCCTGCTCCGCTAAATATCATCACTGCCCCTTTTTTCTGCCATTTGTCTTGGACTTGATTGTCCTTGGTTATTGGAGGCAATGAAAATGTAGCTGTTCAAGAAGCAATGAGAATGGGCACACCAAAAGGTAACTGTTGGGTATTCAGTCTCACAAGCAAAGCAAGAAGCAACTGAGTTTGTCAAATAGCAAAGAATTTTTTTCCCATAAAAACTAACATTAATACGGGGGAATTAATGCAGGACCTAAAGAAATAGAAACAAATAAAACAGAGAGCATATATGTGATGCCCAGGAGAGAGAGGAAGAAGCAGGATTTTACCAGCTCTGTCAACAGGAGAAAATGTGGCTTTTTCTCCATTTTTCTTCCCAGGTAGCAAACGTTCACTCAGCAGCATACCTGGCAGATGGTTGCTTTACCACTCACCATTTGTAAAATCTGTCGAGGCAACATTTTCTGAAACTGCTTTTCCCTAGCAGTTCTTGGTCTTTTCTGTGATGGACTTTAGAGAGGTGAAATCACTCCTAGGTAATAAGGCTGCAGGTCAGAGAAAGACTTGCTGAATTTGTACGTTCCTTTTTCATGTGCTTTGCAAAAATTTAATGTATCTACTGATCCATCAGAAGGGGACAAAACTCTCCTTGTGTACCAGAACGGAATAAACAGAAGGGTAGTTTGCTTTTACGAGCAAGTGGAAGATCTGGGGGTGGTCCCTGAGCTTTTCTGAGCCAAACAGAAACAAAGTTCTTCCCCTAAACTCAGCCATGCTGCCTCAGTTAGTGACTTTACTTTCGCTTGGACCTGCACTGACTCAAATAGGGATTTCTTCTAGTATGCACTAGCATAAATGAAATCTAGATTTTACCCTTCCTGCTATAGCTCGCCATCCTGTACCAATATTGAACCTACTAGTCAGATCTCTGCTGAGTACCATGGGTCTTGTTTTCCCCATAGGAAAAGGGGATCGAGTTTTAGCCTATTATCTCTTCAGTCCAGTCTAATGTGGCCACTTCTCTTAATACAGAAGATAAGCCTCCTAGCTTTCTTTGGTGTCGTCATGCATCTTTACTAGTCTGACATCAGATATGTGTTAGTGTGCATCCACTTGTTGTACCAAATCCAAACTGAGCTCAGACACACTTATCACTGTCACTCAACCCTGCGCTTGTTGCATCCACAGTGTTCTTGGTAACCTTTATGTTAGGAGGATACGTTTCAAAGTATTAATGAGCTTTTTTTTAAGAAACAATTTAAAACACTGAAATGTCGTTCTGCTTTTCTGTGTGTTAGATGGTCAGAGAGGCTCCCAGAGCCTCCAACAAACTGCACTTATCTCTGTCTCTGTAGAGGTGACAGATGTGTTGGGCTTGAACACTAACCAGCTCATTCCAGCCTGGGCTTCACCTTGCTCCATACTACTGTGGAATGCTCTGATCCTGAGGCAGCCACCTGTTCAAGCCAGATAGGCAGTTAAACCCTGGAAATGTCAGCAGATACAACCACTAACTAGTGCTTTTTGAAGATCAGGATCTAAAAATTCAGGAAGGCAGATTAACCTATTTTCGTCTCTCTCTTTCCTTCACATAGGTCCTTAAACGCCAAGGTTACGACGCAGCCTGTGACATCTGGAGCTTGGGGATCCTGCTGTATACCATGTTGGCAGGGTGAGTGAAAAGGGTTTCCTAGAGCAGCCGTCTCCAGTGGGCTTAGCACTTTAGCACTGATTAAGCCAGAAAGGAGTCGCAGAGAGAGACAGCAAACTGTCTGGCCTCCTTTGAGAAGCATGCTCAGTTTTATGAGCAAGAAAAAAGATGCCAAGACCCAGGATTAAAATAAGTTTTTCCAGAATGCATAAATAACTTTGACACTTTACATGTTATTTAGGTTTTTAACAGCCTGTGCCCGTAAATGTGCGCTGAGACCTAGACTCCTAAAAGACTCACTCGCCACTTAAGCAGCATGAAAGTTTTAGAGTAGGAGAGGAGCATAGGAGAATGAAGAGCCATATCATGTTCACCTTATCCGTAAGAGGATGTTCATTCATTTCTATTAATACATGTATTCCCTTCTACTTCATTCTTCTACTGTTGTTGTTAGCAAGGTATCTGAGCACCATTAAAGGCTAAAAAACCCAACCCAAAACCCAGCGTATTTTTCAGATGCTATTTGGAAAGGACAGAAAGTAAATGAACAAAGCAGCAAGAACAGCAACAGGCAGCAGGAACTTCTGGGGGGTGCTTGGCAACAATACACCTAGCAATGTATTGGCTACTTGAATATTGACACAAGGAGACCCAGAGAATGAGACGGATTGAAATAAGCAGCGAAGGATAGGAATAAGATGTACTGGGGTGAATGGGAAACAGTTTGCAAACCCAACCTGGAGTTATCAGGCCCCTGAATTTCATTTCTCATGGTATGGTATGTGCACATTTATCATACCTAAATGCAGCTTGAAACTTTTCAGTGACCTCTCACAGCAATTTAATCTGTTTCATGACCATTCAGCTATGGCAAGAAGCTTGGATTCATCCCTAGTTTTATACAGAAGACAAAGTGTTGGACCCTACCTTTCCATTATTTGTGTCTCTTGCCTCATGGATTGTAGAAAAGGTGCCAGGAGTTCCTATCCCATTTTGCTCCTGAGTACAAACATGTTCATCATTAGCTGAAATATATTTTGACTTTCAGGGGCAGACTCCCAGTCTGCTGGGATCTCCAAAAACCTGTTTCCATTTGGCTAATGCCATAGATTTGCAGTGATACACAACCACAATCAGGAAAATAAAATCAACACATTATCCACAGTCACATTTGTTTAGCTGATTATATTCAAAATGCTTCTTTTTTAAATGTGAAAAAACCCCAACCTAAACCAAAACAAATATATTTGAATCTGAAGTATGAATTGCACAGCTTTGTGGATATTAAATTTGCCGACAGGTGCTATTAACCTGTATCTCACTTTTTTCTGCACTTAGAAAATAGGAGTAATGCAAACAGTTGAGAAGTGCTGACTTTTTAGGTGCCACAACTGCATTTAAGGATGGTCTTGTTCTTCCTCACCAGAGAAGAGTTAGTAGGAACTGACTATTATTTGCATCGAGGATTTTATTCTCCTCCCATCATCACTATGAGTAGAGAGGGCTCAGACAGCCAGGACGAGAGCAAAGTCTGGGATCCTGTTACTGCAGGTAGTAACAGACCTCAGGGTTTTAGCCAGTCCTTAAGTCTTAGTGCATCCTTTCTGACAGTTATACATTGGAACTATATTATGTATCTCCTTGGGTTGAACGTCTGTCATGTCTGAAATGTTTTTGAAAATTAGAAAATACAGCATGAGGAATGAATTTTCTGCTAGAAACCAGGTGGGATAGGAAGCTGTGGCCAAACCCACTGTTTAACAATCTAAAAACCACTCTGGCAAGTTTTCAGAAGAGAAAAGACAGATGGAAGAAAAAGTATAAAAAAACAAAATACCCATTTCTTCTAAATCTACACAGCTGTTCAAGATCACAGAGTAAAACTTGGCCTGATAGATTTTAGTCAGCCACAAAAAATCTTATCACTTGTCACTTTATGAAGACAAAAAGTGTGCCCTCTGCATGTGACACTAATTTTGTAACACTGGGTGCATGTTACTAGTCATTTCTGACTGGGTAGATCAGGAAGTAACCTATTGCAGATCATTTGTTTTGCCCAACAGACTTGCACATTATGGTTAACAAAGCATTGCAAAGTAGGTTATAAAGTGTTCTTTTTTCTTCTCCATTTTTCTGTTTCAGATCCTAATTTTTCTCTTTTATTTTTTTTTATCCTTTCTTGGCTCTATTAAGGTACTTCTTTTGGCAATAAAGCAGAGGTAAAACAATTGAAGAGGTAAAAACCTATTTTTTGAAAGAATATTTCATTCCTAAAAATTGAGAACAGAACAAAAATTTAAAAAAAAAACAATTAAGGAATCAGTCTTTTCCTCTGCAGAACAACTTAATATGAGGAACCACCAGACTGTATCATTTGAGTGAAAATGAAGCAGTGATGTCTGTGGTCCATTCTGGAACCAAATTCCTGTTGTAATCGGTGGCAGTTAGCACTAGATCCTAGAAATCATATACTTGCAAATTACACTGTATTTTTTTCTCTTTTTTTTAAACAGGTTCACTCCTTTTGCAAATGGACCAGATGACACCCCAGAGGAGATTCTGGCCAGGATTGGCAGTGGCAAATACGCACTTACAGGAGGAAACTGGGATTCAGTATCTGATACTGCAAAGGTCAGTGAACACTTCCTCAGATTTTGTTCTTGTTCTCCGAAAGAGGCTAACCGTCTGCAATTGTAACAAACTTAAGAGAGAGAGTCAGAAAGGTTATTTGTCAGTGCCTTATGAAATAAAAGCTTGCTTCTTTATGTTCATAGCACTCGGCATGAAAAACTGTGTCAGGAATTTTGGTAGTTTGTTTCCTTAAACTAGAGCATAATATAGCACCATCAATTGTGAATGCTCTGGAGATTTGAATAGCACAGAACTCTTTTTTGGTGCAACTGAACTTTAAGAAGAAGTGTAGGGTTGTCAATGCCACAAATGTATGGTCCATATGTGAATCACTTTTTTGCTCCTCAAAGTTAACTGGGAGCAGACAGGTTACAACCTAGCATTTTTAACTCCTGTACAGTTCACAGTTTTATCTGCCCATCTGTCACAAAGCACGGAAACCCTGGGAGGTAAAATACATCTGGTTCTGAGACTTCTGGGCACAAAGCTGTGCACTATGAGACAGCTAGGTGGGCAGGAAAGCTGTCAAGCGTCCAGTTGCCTGGCATTAATCAGAAACTTTGGCAGGATTTAGAAATTCCTGCAAGAGATTTCAGGTTTAGCAACTGGTAGTGTCCAATGGAAGAACATCGATATATCCCACCACAAAACTGCAAGCAATCCTGGTAACATATTAGTCTTGCTACCAACACCTATGAGCCTCACAATGTATTTTTTATCAGATATCCAGTTTTGCAATTAAACTGTTCAGATGTGGTAGAACTGATCTCACTGAAATTTAGCTGCCATTTCTATTCTAAGCGTCTCTTGCAAGCATGCTTTGGAGTCAGCAAGGTGATGCCTCCCGATAGCAGCCTCTCTAGGTGGAGTTTATCACCCCTGCAAGGCCACCAGTAACTAACACTCACTCAATAAGCTGAATTCCTTCCACATTATCTTTTGACGGGATTACCAGCTGAGAGTTGAACATTACACTTGAAAATTTTAAAGATGAGACTTTACACTTAAAAAACACAAAGCATATCTGAAGTGCATCCCTCTCTCCATTGGCCATGCTGGTGATGACACTGCTACTGGGAAGATCTTAGTAAAACCTGCACTGCTATTAATTACTTTTTCCCTTTTACTGTTTTCTTCCTTTTAAACCCAGGACATTGTGTCTAAGATGCTTCACGTAGACCCTCATCAGCGCCTCACAGCAGTCCAAGTCCTAAGACATCCATGGATAGTGAACAGGGAGTATCTGTCTCAAAACCAGCTCAGCAGACAGGATGTTCACCTGGTGAAGGTACATCCTACACCCCTGCCTCTTCCTCCCTTGCAGAATGAGCTGTCATTTCTGTAAATATTGTGGAAAGCGACAGAGGAATTGGGAAGATTATTTACCACAGAGGCCAAATTTAATATGGCACTGTGTTAACAGTAAAGATTTTTGACTTGTCACCTGCTCAATATTTTTAACTTCAAGCTGCTTTGTAATGACCTGGTGGCATTCTATGTACATACTGCTACCCACCGCTTTTTGAGTCAGAGACACCCCCATGGTCTACCAGCCTAGATGTTGTTATCATTTCATGGAAATCATCCACACATGTCCATTTTTCAGGGGACTGAATAGGGGAAGGGAGGGGAAATGCATCCAAGAACTAAATTTCAGCCCAGCATTTTCTCTTTCTCTATTTTACAGGGTGCAATGGCAGCCACTTACTTTGCTTTAAACCGAGCACCTCAGGCACCAAGGCTGGAGCCTGTATTGTCCTCCAATCTGGCTCAGCGGCGTGGCATGAAAAGACTTACCTCTACCAGATTGTAGCAGTACCCCCAAAAAGCCTCTTTGAAAACTCACCATTTATTATTTGAGAGATTCACCTTTACTTGGCTAGCAGAACTTTTTTGGACAACCTGCACATGAAATCGCCAGAGCTAGCAGAAGCCCAGCGTAAGGCAAAATTCTCCTTTGCTCCGTCATTTCTTTTACATTCCAGCCAGGGTCCCAAGTTTAACAACTTCACAAAGATGTGCCAATTTTGCCAGTAGCGCTGTTTCCTTACTGAGATAAAGCCAAATGAAGTAGGTGTGCTCCATCCTTCCCACCCTAGGAATTACTATTTCTGAGTCCTTAAGATGTTCCATAGGAACACTGTTTTCATTTTGTTTCTCAAGAAAAGCACTTTTTGCTATGAAGAATGAAGTCAAGTTTGAACGTTTTCAGCTGTTGCAGCATGTATCACGAGGAAGTGACTTGGCCGGCCACCAGTAGACATCTACTGATCTCCACTCATCCCAGGAAGAGTAAAGTCTGTAGAGACACAGGAATAATACCTTACTTGAAACAAGTGCTGTACAACATGAAGGAGAGAGACCTGTCAGTGGTGGAAATACCTTCCGATTTCAAGAGAGCTTTTGCACTTTGCCCCTGCTCTCTCTGGAACAAAACCAACACCGCTCAAGCAGCATGTGCCACCAGCCCTGACTTACTCAGAGGTCTCCGAGAGCAGAAAACCTCTGAGAAACTCAGTCACCTGAGGAAATTATTGGGTCTTATGAGACTGGGAAAGCGTTCTCGTAAAACAGTGTGAGTAGGAGCCTGTGGATCAGGGGAGAGAAAGGTGTCTGGTCTCGGCCAGTGACCAGGAGGTCTGGGAGGACTAGGTGAGGGGGCTGGGGAACCGAGCGGAGGCAGGGAAAGGTGCGGGAGACTTTGAGGACAGTAGGTAAAAAGACCTGAGGCAGCGTGCTGGGGAGCACTGCCAAAGGGAACTAGGGTGCATGTGCCTGGGGGGCAAACTGGGACTCCCTTTAAAAACGGGGGACGGTCCCTCCTCAGCAGCAGGTGCAGAAGAGTGTGGGTGGGCTGCCGAGGGCCAGGTGGGTCGGTGCAGCCGTCCTCCCACACCATCACCAGGTCTGCTGGCGGAGACCCGCTCTGGCAGGCCAGAGTGCCACCCTGGGGCAAGCGAGGCCTTTTCCAGTCATTGCTCCCTGCCCTTCCCTGGCTCCTCACCCGAATCCGCCTCCGTCACCCAACATTTCATGTCCCTGCCTGGCCATTCTGCTCTAGCAGAGCTGAACTCCCTGTACCACGTGTGTGCAGAGAGTACCTGCTTCTGAAGAGCCCAGCTAACTCTGTTACAAGCTTTAATAATAATAAAAAATTATGAGGAGAAACGGGAGGATGCTCTGCTTTTATATTTATATAAATATGTACATGTGTATTTATATACATAT
>JANZLQ010000086.1:38792292-38824725 GCA_026212715.1 Elanus axillaris | reverse complement strand
ATACATATAAAACAAAAGTTCTGTACCCTAATACCTGGATTTTCCAGGTTCAGGGGAAAAAAAAACCAACTGTGTAAACGACAAAATGGACCTTTTTTCTCATTCCCTGATTTCAAAGTGAACAAGGTTTGTGGTGCCAGATGTGAACTATTTTTTTATTCTTTTTCTTACCCATCTTGGCTTATGGTGGTCACAAGCTGACCAGGATACTTCTTTGTACTGCTTTTGTTAATTTTTATTTTCCAAGTACATTTTGTCACCTCAGATGCTTTGTGGGAAAAGCTAATACGCTATGTTGGCTTTTTTTCTGCTGTGACAGGAAAAAAAGGAAAATGTGAACATGGAGCTTCATATGCTAGAGATGGTAATTTTTCCTTGCTGGGTAGTATGTGCGTCTCGGTGCTGGACTGGAATTACCAGCTCATTGCTTCAGAGTGTCCAAGGGAACAATGAGTTGCATTTGCTATGGCAATATGCTTCCTAAAACAAGCTCTGTTCCAATGTTGACTGAAATTTGTTTGTTTGCATTAGTCTATTTTTAAATTTAAATTTATTCTTAATAATTTAAACCAATATTTAATGTTCAAGTTTATGTGCTGTGCACAGAGGACTGCTGCAAAGCAGCTCTCCTTGAAGCCCTTCTCTTTTCCAGAATAAACAATGCTGTGAAACTTCACACAGTGGCTGAATTGGCTTGGACTGATGTGTGCAAACACGTGCAGGTGTGTGTCTATGGTTATATATACAGCAGCCCTCATTCTCTCCTCTGGCTAAGCCGTGCTCAGTATCAGCTTTTTATTGCCTTTACACTTTTCCGCTTTTTAGAAGTTAAGTCTCATATATTTCTGCTAGCAGCACACTGTGAGGCGAGTCCACACGCAAGGGATATCCTGGCTGATGCAGAAATGCTCTGGCCAGCCCTTGATTCCCTGGAAGTGACTTCTATCCTGGAAGAAGGCAAGGTGGGCACAAGGATGCTAAGAGCAACCTGGAGGGAAGGCTGGATTTTCTGGGGTCCCAGCTGATTTGTGCTCTTTCAACAAAATATATATTTTAATGGTCAGTGTAATTGTATTGTATATGGGCAGAAAGAGTGTTGTAAATATTACGTACAGGTTTTGTCTCCCCCTGAGGTTTCCTGGTCATCTTTCATTGCTTCAGTTTGCTTTCTCTTTACAGCCATCGGAAACAGTCTAATTCCTTCCTGATATACTCGGTCTTAATTCTCTGAACATTTTTTTCATCTGAATATTATTGTAGGCCAAGCTTACAGGATGCTGCTCTTCCCAAAGTTTAATGGTTTAATCTCTTCCTGATTTAGCTCTTTCTAAGCCACCAGCTATCACCCTATTAACCATACAAGGTTTGGGCCACATACAGAATGATACATGTTGATGTTCATTAATTATTTTGTCAGCCTATAAATTACATATTGAGGGGGTTTGCTTATTAAGATTTTGTTGCCAGTGCATCCAGATGTATTCACATTTGTGTAAATACACGAAAAAATAGTGCTGTCCCAGCTTGTTCAAATGAGGATAGAAGTGTACTCAGTGCTTGAGGTGATACTTAGAAGAGCTTTGTTTGCAGCGTTCTTGAAAATCTGTCATTGAAAACAGTAGTGGTTACTCTTGGTGTGGAGAGGTGGCTGTGCCCATCCATGGAAGAAGCTGTCCCATCCAGCCTCCCCTCTGTCCCAACCGTGCATCCCTGTGCACCCCCAAGGCAGATCAGCCCCCCTCCCCAAGGCTTGCCATGGGAGGTGCTCTTCTCAGGGGTTTCTGACTGGTTTCAGTCAAGATGAATTCAATTAAACCATTTCCACTGTCAGTCTTGCTGATCCAGCTCACTTGGACTGAAATACAAGAGCTTCCATCAGCAAATCCAAGGGATGGTCACTCTGGCAGAGAGGGAGGAATAGTCCGTCAGCACTCATTATTTCAGACTGATGGCACCTGCCGCTTCCCTGGCCCAGCTAGATCCAGGCGAAGAGGCATGGCCACGGCGTAATTACTGCTCCAGCTGCTTTTATACAGCACCTCCTTTTCAGACCCCTTGCTACAGTATAGCTGAGCAGTAAACATTTATTCTTTCCGGGAGAAAACTTAACTGAAAAAAGCTTAGCACCATTCTCTCTCTCTCTTTCTCTCATTTTAATCTTAAGGGACTTTCACTAAATATTATGTTTAACTCCTGAAAGTCTAAAAACCACTTTGAATTAGATCATACTATCTTGCAGGTTAGTAGTCCATAGAGTGACCAAGTGCCTTAGGCTACTACAAAAAGTAAAGTTACATTTCTGCAAACTGCAGAAGCAAAGTGCACAAAGCAATGGCCGTCCAAGGCATGCTGAAGTGTATCTGTCACAGACACAATCAGCTCCTCTGGAGAGCCACTCGAAAGCTGTTGAGGAGAGTCTGCCAGCAGGGAGGAGGCATCTCCCCACACTTGGCAGAGCTGGACCCCACCTCGGCAGCTCCAGGACTCTGACAAAGCCAGATGGCCCTGATGAAGAAGATCATGGGAAGTTACCCCAGTTCCTAAACAGCACCACAGGTTGTGTATATGGCAAAGGTGGGGGAGATGCTGCTGAAATGGAAGGCTGACCCCTGCCTCCAGTTCCCCATGAATTTTTACTTGTTTAAAATCTGTTTAATTTTTTTCTAAGCCAGTTTTAACAGCAGATAGCATTTATAAAGCCTGACTTTTTCAGTAAACCACAAGGGACCCTCACAGATACTTTGTAATCAATCTCTACATCTGAAAAAAAAATCCATCTGACAATAGGTTCTGGTTTGCTTCTCCAGAAAATCATCTTCAGCAGCTCCCCATGTACTGGGGATAACCCAGGCACAGAGAGCTGGGAGAAGCACGTCTTGTGTGACACGATGTTGGGACATGATGTTGCATGTCACACTCTTACAAAGTACCAATTGTGTGTCCCTGTGCTTCGTCTAACCCTGAATGTACCACTGGGACTCTTTTCAGCCAGACTTAGGGCTGAAAAGGTTTTGGACTGAGTTTGAAAGGGACAATAAATCTGTTGGCTTACAGGGTAGGTCAGACTGTTAGAAATCAGTATGCAGATCTTTAAGGGACAGGCTGGTTTAGCCTGCATAGTGCAGTGCTCTCTCTAACAACTTGTACCCGGCTCTGGTACGTCCGAATACATCCGAACCTTGGTCTAGTATGGCAATTGCTGTGTGTCTGTGATAATGAATTATGCCAGGTCTTGGATCATCCCCTAAGCCACGAGTGCCACAAGGGTTTCTCATGCCACCGGTCCACAGAGCTTATGCCAGCATACACAAGTGCTGATGCTAATAAAAGGCAGGCAGTCACTCTCTGTTGGCCTCAGCTGCTCATCTGTCCTGTCGCACCTCCCTTAGCCAGGTCACCACGGGGCAAAGCAAAAGTTTGTGCATCACAACAAGTGGCTGGCAACAGCAGGAAGGCAACAGCATCTTTTTTTGCCAGCAGTGCTGTCAACGCATTGGTGTGGCTACAGCATCAGTGTCACCTCTGTCCCTCTGCTTCTGAGTTACGCTGAGCTGAGCCCAGGTGTGACTCAGAGTCAGCGCAATAAATGATGGGATGCTTGTACAGCAGCAGGTCACCAGTGCCAAGCTGTGTACACAGAGGGGGATGACAAGTCCAGGCTTCTGAAAATTGGCCACAAGTTCATATAAACGCCCTGTAACCAGAAGGTGTAGGGCCACAGATAACATGCCATGGGGACATAATGTTGACTGTGTGTATTTTTACCACCATTGCCTTTATAAGAGGAAAGAAAAAAATCCTGGGGTTTGATTTTAAATTACCCATTTTTACAGAGGAAATTCCTGATTTTGTGGACTGCTACAGCTTTCTAGATCCCTAGTAGGAGTAAGGCAGACAAACATGGAAGATCAAGCAGATTGCTATAGCAGAAAATGAGATATCTTAGCTTTCACTGGAAAATTATTTTCATTCAGGTGTTTTAAAGCTCTGTCTTAAGACATGTAGCAAAAACACCAAAGCAAGTATTTAGAAGCAAAGTTCTCTCTGCAGATGGTGCCTTTAAACAAGAGCCATGTGAGCTCCAGGGTCACATATCTGAATCCTAAAAGACAGGTAAGCAGCACAACTGGTCAACCACCTCAGGTATTCCTTACAGTAAAACAAAAAGGCTGAAAATAGTGTTAATAAGATGCTTTATTATAGTTCATTAAAAAAAAGGAAAGTGTGCAAGCCCATTTTCTTTTCCTCTTTTGAAGCATACATTATAATCCTTTAGAAGTGTGTGTTCTTAACTCCTAGTTGATGCTGCCCTGAGATATTGTGGCTAAGCTGCTTCTGGTTCCTCTGTGAACACAGTCCCACACTCCCCCCTCCATGTCTGCCTACAACAGACACAAGCAACAATTGTGCATTTTCTCGTATTCTGAAAGTTAGCAAAAATTTAAATCTTTAAACTTAGAAGCTAAAGTGAAGTTAAAAGTGAGGTTCTCACTGTGTACAGAACTAAATTTCTCAGTATTTAGGTGAAGGGTGGGTAGAAGCCTGTGCGGAACAAGAATGTTACAGATCAAATAAAGTCACAGTAGTTCTTGGAACCAAATTTTAGCTAAAATCTATTCATAAGTTTTGTGAGCCTAGACCTTTCATTTCCATGTGCAACTAGGTGACAATGCAGGCATGTCAGCCAGCTAACCAGGCATCTGATCATGCATGTCAGTACAGGCTTCCACGTGGAAATGTTTTGCAGCCCAAAGTTTAGAGTCTAAAATAAGAATTTGGCCCTTGGCATCAGCCTGTGTTGTGTAAACCATGATGTTCAGTGATTAACTGTACAACCACTGCTTCTTGCTTTGGTATACATAGTTACAGAGTCAATTTGTGCTCTATTATTTCTCCTAAATGGATGTTATGATCTTAGTTTTCAGAGACGCCGTAGCCTGAAAGACAAAGGAGGAAAATGCATGCCCTCTTTGATAAAGGCAAATTTTGAAAGGAGAGGCTGGAAATAAGCATTTTGAAGCACAGAAAATGAAAACCAGTTGCTAAAAGATTGTTTCTGATTTGCTACTCAGAGCCAAATCTTGCCTCCTTCACTCTTGTTGTGTTAGTTCCTTAATCCATATGCACCTTCACTGAAATGAGGGGGACAGCTCAGAGCAGGGTCCTCTTTTCTGTCACAGTGGTGGAGTCTGGCCATTACATGATGATGCGTGCAAGGAGTTTTCTTGGGTGGTATCAAATGAATTTGACAAAATATGAACCAAAATCTAGCACTTTGTTTACAGGCTCCATATTTATGTTTACAAATGATGATTTCTGAGACTCATGCTTTTTACATTTCATGTATGAAAAGGGCAGCCAATGTACAGATATTTATTACGTTTACCAACGTTTTTGACTAGATTTTTTTTTTATAGTACATGGTTTTATGAAGTGTAATATTTTTATAGCAGAATGATGATCTTTGGACTTTCTACATTGTTACCTACAACTGCTTGCAAATAAGCTCTTTGCTCCCTCTTTTCTGTGCACTGTATCCAGTGTTGCTGCTGCTGTTGCTGGCCTCAGCTGCTGCTGCCCCACCTGACGTGGGCTGATGGTATTGTGAAACTGTGCAAACTTATCTTCAAAGACCTGTGATTGTGCTGAAGGGCTGACTGCGTGCTGGGTCCCTCCCAGCAGAAGGGATGGGGAGCTGTACTCCACCAGGGCAAGAGTTTACTGTGGATGGCCACCCCCAGGAGAAGCCTCAGTGCTCACCTTTGTCTGTACTCTGCCGGTTTTGGCTTGGCATGCCCATCCTTTCCTTTCTTTATAAAGAAATAAAAAAGAAAAAAAAAAAAAAAGGATCCTGCTCATTTTTGCATAGTTCCCTTCCAGTCTCCAGGCACCAGTCATGTTTGAATGCCATGTGTTGGTCACAGTAAAAGCACACAGTCACCTTTTCAAGTGATACCTGGAGCTGTTACCTCTGTGCAGCCTGAATGAATATCAAACCTGTGCTTTGGGAAGCAACCAGTAAGCCTCTAACCCCTCATCAGTCAGACAGTGCACCCGTCAGACAAATTTAGGATTTCACTGCCAGACAAATGAGTGCTTTCACACTAGCTGCCAGGCATGGATTTCCCTTGCCCTTTAGAAATCTTCCGAGGTACGGTTCTTCTGGAAACTGCTGGTCACTGGCAGGCAGCCTGCATAGCCTCTTCTGCTTGCTGAACTTACTAGTGACCACCAAGGCAAGATCAGCCTTTCCTACTTAGAGGGATTGGTTCTGCTTCCCTGGCGTTACCAAGCTGAGCCAGTGCACCACTGCGCTGATGTTCACATCTGTGGATTTCCACCAGCCCCAGCAGCATTGCAGAGGTCACCAGTCCAGCACAGGCTCCCTGCAGGAACAGCAGACTGCAGCAGATTGGAGAAACCCCATGTGATTCAGGTCCAAGCAAGCATAACCAAGCAAACTTGGACTTCAGATATGTTACTTCTAGGATTTCTGCTCTGACCATAGGTAGTCTCATGCCTCTGGTCTCCTGCCAGCTGCTCCTCTCCTCCTCCCACTTCTGTCCTTCCTTTCTTTTCTCTGTCCCTAAAATAAATGACCCTTCCTGCTCCTTTAGTCCCCATGGACCTTCATCACTAGGACATGCATATGTCCCTCCCGATCCTCTTCCTCCACACCCCAGTGCCTACCATGAACTATTCCTCCTTTCCCTTACCAAGCTTCTGTCCCACAGGTGCATCTTGGGGTTTTTATAGCCTCGTCCAGCAGGGAGGCCAGTGACTGCTATACACTTTTCTTTATAGGCCCAGTTGTTAAAAAATGAGGCTTTTCTGGCAAACCATAATCATATGCAAGAATATCCAAATGGGAAAACTGGGGGGGATGGGGAACCAGGCTTTCTTCTCCCTCCCCTCTTCTAATTCCTCCTTTAACATGATCATGATTGGGAATGAGCCAAGTTCAGCCACTGTTGGACATACATTAATTTGCAGAGGGCCTGATTAGGAAGCCCTGTGGCATGCCAGGCCCTGGGCAGGCAGCTGCGAGCCTTTCCCTCCAACCCCAGAAAACAAATAAATGAAATGTCTAAGATAGGAAGGCTTTCCAGAATATGCTTAAGTGCCTGATATAAGACACGGCCCTTTTAAGAAATCTGTATCAGCAACCATCTTAAATTTCTGCATTTACTGATAAGTAACCATGCTTTTTTTTCCCTAGATGGAGAAGAATGCATTTGTTGTTTAAAAAAAAAAAGTAACAAACAACTCCCAACCCCTTTGTAATTCTGCTCTTTAGTTAACATTTTTTTCCTTCCTATATCTTCCTCCTGCTTTATCCCATCCCAGTTCACCTTTGGCTGCTTCATCCTCTTTTTCTGTGCCACTTGTTCTGTACCATGAGAATTCTCCTGAGGCTCAGAAAGTCTTGTTACATGGCTGAATAGTATCTTGCTTGAGGGCAGCATAGCTGCTAGCTGAGCACCTCAGGCACTACAGCAAGGCAAATAATGGCATTAAACATAGCGGCTAATGTCTGAAGATCACAAGAAACAGAGAGATTTTGCATTAAAAGCTGTGAAGAAGAGCTGAAGACAAGGATTTTAGGCTATGCCCAGTTGTTCAGGTTAACTACAGATAACTTTGCAGTGCACTAGCTGCTGAAGATGCCATGCTCCTGCTGTCTAGAGGCAAGATGGAAGAAGGGGATCTCTGTCGATCTATTCAGCTAGATGGACTGGAGAGCTATTTGTGGTGCTCTCACTGTTTTCTAAACAACCAAAGCTGGCCTGAGCTCAATTCCATTCTTTGTTGAGGAAATTAGTTTATAAAAAGGCTGGTGACTCACCGTCTGTGGTAAGGCTGCACCTTGTTTTGGCTTTGCATGTTCCTGCCTAATTGATCCTTCCTGTCCTTCAGGTTCTGCAGTCATGGGTAAAAATAGCCACAGATGCAAAGCCTCACACTTTCCCTACTGTAGAAAGCAGGCTTCAATTTTAATGATAGTCTCCTTGCTAAGGTATGCAAACAAAGAGTCAGTGATTTCCAGTGCATTTACCAAGACTTTCCAGTTGTCACATTATTGTCTGGGCTCTTCTCTCTATTGTAAACTCTATTATAATCAGTTATTTGCTTTAATTATCCACTCAAGCTAGCTGCTTCTCCAATGGGATAGTCAATGAAGCATGAAGGTGTGTTTTACCTTCGCATTTGACTGGGACAAATGGGTGGATTTCAGATGTGATTCTCCACTAACTGCTATTATCAACAGTGCCTCAGCTGTCAGACACAGTCAGTGTCCCCTAAAGTCAGACACAGCGTACTGAGAAAAGAATGTTACTGGATTTAAGCATACAAGACTTTTCCTAGAGACCTAAATTTATTTCACCTGTTGGTACTAAACCAATTTCGCCTTCAGGAACATTAGCTGTTACAATGGAGCCTTAAACACAGAGAACAGAAACAACCTGCATTTCACTTCAGAGAAGTGAGAAGAGCAACCTATCAGCTTTTAAACACTGTTGACACTGCTGATCTTTTGCTATTTGGACCTCTGCTCTCACTGCAACCACCGGTCTGCTGCCATCTGTTACACTCTGAGTGGAGCTGCACATCAACTACAGGGCTGCCGTGCTTCTATAGGGTCTGTGGACTAATATACTCAGGTAGAAACTCTGTCCAGGAATGAACAACATGCTCCTCAATGTGTGCTTAGATGGGCAGCAATAAAGTGGAATACACAGCTGAGATGTATGCATGCTTTTGGCCCAGCCAAAAAAGCGCACATTCAGCTGAGCAAAGGTGAGGATTATTTATCCTGCAATTCAGGTTATTCCAAGCCCAGGAATGACAGCAACCTTCTGTGAAGCTCATGTCGGATATCCAGCACACACATTCACACAACTTGCACAATCCCCGGTTCCAGGAAGTCTCTAAGTGGCTCCATGTGCTTCTACCATCAGATAGTCTGTGAGGAAAAGTACAGCGCTGGCATTTGAACCAGGGTGAGTTGCATATTAGTATGTCCACCAACATATGCAGAAATTGTTGGTCTTACACTAACATGACCTTTAAACTTGGTATGTTTTTATACCATTTCTGGTAATTCAAGTGAAGAATACCTCCGCCATGATGCAGTCCAGAGCTAAGAAACTCTGTCTGAAACAGGCTGGGTGGCTCCCTCAGCCACAGAAGCTTTCTTCCAGGTCATGTTTCATTTCAAGCTGGATGCCTAACTGAGGAAGATCCATTGCCACTGGCACACCAGTGCTTCAGTCTTCTCAAACTTTCAGTCAATATCATCAACAAGCACTTGATGCTCTTAAAAGCTGATCTGTAAGAATTACAAGAAAAACCTCACCAGTGTAGCTGGAAGCTTCATCCCTGCCTTCTAAAGGAAAGTGGAAGAAGAGAATAGGCAGTACGTGTTAAAGGTAAGAAAATGTCATGCAAAATCCACCATTCAGGCCCCAAGTGCCATTTTTAAAATACACCAACTAATATCACTGAATATATTTAAAGGGTTCAGAGTTCAGATGCAGGGAAAAACACAAAATGCCTGCCATGGAGATAATCAAAGATCCCGATCTGTTCAGCTTAGCCTGGAGATGACTGAGAAATGACTTGATTACTGCCTACAAGAATCTTTGCAGGGAGAAAAAAAATCCCACGTTCTGGAAGCACGGAGAGCCAGACCAGAGCACAAAACCAGGCAAATGTCCAGGTGCACAATCCACACAGCTGCAGAAAGGAAATAAGGTAGCTGTAGCTTTAGAAGTGAGGCTGGTTATTCATTGGAACAAAACCATCAAAAGAGAAAAGGGGTTTGTCATTCCTCTCAGTTGCTTTCAGCAGTTATGCCTTAGCAGACAAAAGGTTAGTATGGAAGCAAGTGGATGACTTCAATAGTCTTCATTAATCTGGAAATCAATTTAAATGCTATGATGGTCTCTTTTGGCCTCAAATGTGGTATGCATTCATATCACCCTACCACAAGTAGTCAGCACTGAGTGAACAGATTAAGTTTCCATGGGATTGAAGGAAGAAATGCCAAGACTCATTCAAAGATTGTTAGGCCACAAACAACTGCAATAATCATCTTTCTCTGTTTAAATCTGTATCTTGACTGTAGTACATGTGGAGAATCTTTGCTGTCTTTGACAATATAGAATATCCTTCTGAAATCTTGTGATGATTACAACTATGTGTAATGTTAATTTAGAACACCCTGTTTCACACCATTGCTGCAATATGGTTAAAACTGGTAGCAAACCTAGGTAAATGGTATTCCCCAAAAAAAGTAAAAAACCTCACTGCCTTAAACCCAAGTAAGTTACAATAGCATTAGTAGTGCACTAATCCTGTGAACCACAGGAGGGCCTTAAACAAATAGATGTCAAACATGAGTGAAACCTTCTAGTACAAAGAGAGAAAGAAGGCTTTAATCTTGAATAAGCTCTCAAATTAGAATCAAGCTGTTTAAAAAAGAGTGAAAATTAGACCACAAAGCCTGAATTCTTAAATTTCAAAGGCCTGGAGCTGAGCAATGACTTATGATCTGACTGACTTTATGCAGTTTCTGCACATCTGTAAGATGAATCCCAAGACAGCTAGATAGAGAGGCTGCAAGATCCTAATCACAGTATCCTAGGTATTTAAAGAAAAGAAAAAAAAAAAAGGAAGGAAGAAGGGAAGTAAATTATCAATAACAAATGCAAATGCTGTTCATAATAATGCACAGTGACAGTGAAAGAAGGTGCTTCTCCAGGGAAAATACTACCCTACCTCAGCTTCAAGACTGTAAATCTTAGCAATTCCCACAAGAATTATTTCTGGTAAATCCTAAACACTAAAGCTCACATCTAGTGAGAACTGTTCCACTTCTGTGACAAACTTTGCTGAGGCAGCCTCCCTGAGGTATGATGTGGCAGAGATTTGTGCAGAGCAGCCACTCAGTATGGAAGCGTTGTATGGCCACCCTCATTGGGGTGCCCTGCTGCAGAGTGGCAGTCCCTCTTTTTTGCCCAAAGTGCCTTAAATAAGCATGCACGGTTGGAAGCTTGCATCACGCTCCTGGGTGGTAGGATGTGTGGGTCTGACCAACACCGGCCTGAGGAAGGAGCTGATGGGGTTCTCTGCTGCAGATCTGCAGCACCCTTGGCAAGTACTGGCACCACAGGGTTTTCACGTGATGCAGAGAGAATGCTCACGCTGCCTCCCCCTTAGCTTCCGCCAAAAAAGGAGCTGCTCTCAGCAAGTTGTAAAAATGTACGTCTGGACAGCCTTCAGGAGGGACACCCTGAGCAAAAAGAAGCACCAAAGTCACAGGGTGGTGTCATGATAAGGGCATTCCTCTACTCCAAATTACCTCCTGGTTAGGTTTTGTTAGCTTCCCGCTCAGTGTGAAAGGTTCGGCTTGCGCTCTGGCAGGGCTAACCCTCTCCTCCGCACCCACACAGGGAAGCTGGGTGTGCAGGGCAGATGCTGAGGTCTGCTCCAAGTGCCCAGGATCAGTACCTAGGTATTGCATGGCTTTTGGATGTAGGTGCTCGTATTTAATTTATAATTAAATGTAAAAAACCAAGATGCACCTTGTAAAAAACAAGATAGTTCTTGTGAACTGAAGCTTTAGCATCACCACCTAATATAAACGTTTATTGGAAAGATCAATAAATACCCTTACAAAAGATGGCCTCAGCCATCTGTAGGACACAATATTGCAAATCTTTCTGATAAGAAAAGGACGCTAGCTACAGAGTTTGGAGGTTGTCTACAACTACCCATCTCACTTTTGCACATGCACATTTGGATACATGAGTAGAATACATCTATTTTTTTAAAAGTATACAAACTTGAATCAGTATTTTTTTTCTTTTTTTTTCTGTTAGACCTTGTATAAACCTAAATGACTCCCTGCTGAGCCCAGAATGGCCTTGTAGAAGTCCACCAGGACCTATTGTTTATTTCACTTTGATCCCAATAGCTTTGGAAAGGACTTTGGCATGTTTACCTTCAAGTTACTCATCTTGTATGCCCATGGTTTGTTTATCCACTGTAGTCTACTGAAATTTCCTCCCTTTCTTTTAAAGAAATAGGCCAAAGGTGATTTCAGGGTCCTTTTCTGGATATGCATCACCAGTTAGCTCAAAGACAACCTTTGGCTTCCTCTAGTAAGTCAGGGGCATTCTAGATACCGTCTTGCTCTCACAGTTCTCCAGTGAGTGGGAGAAATCTCAGTCCATCAAGCGAAAAACTGACACTAACTTAAGCAGTTTTAACACTACTGAGGATACTATAATTAGACCAAAGTGAGCCCTGGTGTAATCATGACTTTCTGGCTCAAGCATGCTAACCTGCTTTTTTTCCTAAATCAAGCCTACCAATACTTATGTTCAAGGTTTTTCAGTGGCAGGACTTGGGGTACTTGTTCTTTAACAGGGGAAGGGCTGGAAGAGGGGAGAAGCACAGAATTGTACTTTTCTGCCAGGAATGATCCCCCCTCCTGGCCATCCTCCAGCCTCACTTGGGTTATTTAGGGGAAAGCTACGGTAACAGTGTATTTAAATATGGTAAGTGAATTTATTAGTAGTGAAACATACCAGGAACCTGTATTTTTATCATGTTCTACTAAACTTGTATTTATTCAGCTCAGTAAAGACTCATGAGTCCTGAAGAAAGGATTACATAGCTAAAAAAGACTCTTGTTAATTGTCTCAACTTTGACCCCTACACTTTCTGCCATCAGCTAGAACCCTGATTTTAGGCTGCTCCTTACAATCTTTGGGATATTTTAATTGGATTAAACATTTTAAGATGGACACAGAAAGCTTGGAAGAAAACCCATGACTAGTTCTCCTCAAGAAATACAAGTGTTTCATCAGACACTTTGCAAGACAGTACTAGAAGAAGAAAACCTCCTCACAACCTTACTTGAGTTGTTCATGCTACATCATTGATACTCCTTCTCAGAAAAAGGAAATAGCTTTTAAAAACAGAATAGAAAACTATTTCTACATTTTTTTATCCCGTCGGATTCATTGCCAAGGCAGGTTTTCCATAATGAGGAAACCACCCCTGCTTTGCAGCCCCATTCAACACCAGCTAGGAGCTGCGGCCTGCCAAGCAAGCACTACCAGCCCTCCTGCTCTGCTCCTCTGGACATGATAATTACAGTCACAAAGTGCTTCTATGTCATTTTACTGTAAAAGAAGATTTCCCTAACTGAGTGAAGCAGGAGAATTTTGCAAGGTGGTGGGTATTTTAAGAAGAGGCACTTTCACCCCAGCTGACCCAATTTAGCAACATAAAGTACAGAGTGCACCTGACTGAACAAGCAGCCCTCATCCCTTCCTTCCCAAACACAAGATAAACAACAATTGCTTCAAGGATACCAGCAATGCAGTGGTGCAATACTAGAAACAGCAGTTTGGTGCTTCTTCTCACATGGATTTGGGAGCATGATTTTTCAAAAATGACCCTTTATTATCATGATCTTTACTTAAGAGAATTTTATAAGTTAAAAAACAAATACTGTTATAAAGGTCAATTTTATATAGTAATCATAATGCCCTTGTAGCCCAGCATGTGCATCTACATTACCAACTGGAAGTATAAGTAACCTGTGAATAAACCCAGTAACCGTTTTTTCCCCCATGTTGTAAAAACTGGTTTATTCTAAATAGCCCTAGCAACATAGTTTTATATTTAACAATAGAAGCCATTATCTCATTTGAAGCATTATTAAATAAGTAAACTGTAGAGATGAGCTTGAGCTCAGAAAAAGATCTTAAAACACTTAAAATCAATTCAGTCTTCATGACAGTAAAAACACAGATGGATATAGCCATCACCGCTACACGTATTTCAGCATGAAGTAATTCCAGCTTCAACTTTGGCTGTCTGTTTTATCATGTGTGACTAATTAAGGACTCGGAGCAACCTCATCACAGAAAAGCCACAGCCTCTAGCTGCCCCAAGGCTCTGCTGCATCACACATGTGAAGCAATAATTGTACAGTGTGCATCCTTCATCTCCAGCCATTTGGCTTTTAGGAAAAAAATTCCCAGGAGAAAACTTGCCCTTAAGAATAGTTGTACTGTAAGCTTAAGGGAAGATATTGATTTGGGGCGTTGGGTGTTTTGGTTTTTGTTTTTTTTTTATTTGGGTTGGTTTTGATTTTTTCCCACCTCTTGAACAGGGTCTGAAACTGGCAGTCACCTCAGCAGTGGGGTGCTGCTCCCAGTCTTGAGCAGTGACCTCCAGCTCATCCAGGCTGCTTCCCAGGCATGGAGAAAAAGCACCTGTGCAGCCTCGCCATGGATCCAGCCACCACTCCACCACAGTGTTTTACTCTGTTTCCCCTTGTCTATACAACTTTGGATATTATATGCTTTTCACAGCACAGGTTTCTACACACATACAATATAGACTGTGATAGGGACAGAGCTTGTGCAATTCCTACATACATAGTTTAGAATAACAAGAGTAACTATGCTAATAAAAGCTTCGAGTGTTCAGACCTGCCCAACCATAATCTAATCATGACAGACAGGTCTTTTTGCATGTAAGGCAGGGAAAAGCAATGATACTTGAACCAATTGCCTGGAATGCTTGTCTTCTACTCAGACAAAATACTTTCTTTTTTCTTTGTTACAGGTAGCACCTCTGCTTCAGTTTCTGCTGCCCAGCCGTTGCTTGGCTTACCAACGATGATTGTTAATCTCAGTTAGTAGTTGCTAAATTTCCAATATTTATGTCTCAGCAATCCAAGTTCTTTTCCAGATCCATTTTGCAAGTATTTTACTTTTCACTTCTTGACTTTGTCCAATGTAATTCCTGCATCATGATGTTCCTTTGGCCACTTATAAAGCAGGGTCTATCTTTTCTTGTGGTTTTATAAATATTATAGCATTGCCTTATTTGCAGGTCCCTAGCTGGAGATATATGCTTTTACTTTGATGCTTGATCTTACTCCAGATCCTACTGAGAGCTGCAGATGATGAAATGCCTCCAGCTCCATAATGTAATTGATACTAATTTATCAGGTTTTACATAGAAACTATTAATCTTGCAAATGATATATGCTGATCTTGTGCAATAGTGTGCCAGCTCCACAGTCAATGTGAGAACTGTTACCTGCTAGCTGCTATATTTTTCAGCACTGAGAAAAGTATTTCTGCACTTTGGAAAAATGTTTTCTAAAATAAGGTATAGCTCCTTCTAGAGTGATTTAGTTGTTATGCACTTATTTCAGTTTTCATTAGACTAATACTAAATTCATATTTCTACTAGGATGTGTCTGCAAACGTGTCAGGGCTGACCATGCATTTTACAGAGATTAGGCGTTACTGATACAAGGCAGCCTCCTGAGTTAGCATTCTGAAGTGTTCCATCTACTTAGTTACTGCTGAATGCTCCACAGGGAATAAAACTCCTCAAGTATCATGCCAGCATGTAGGGATAATGTATCTGAAATAAAAGATGCAAAGATAAACACAAGTGTTACATCAAGCTGTGCTCTTGCTTGGCAATTTGATAGTGCAAGCTGATTAAATGTCTTAATCAATGGCTCTAGTCAATCTTCCCATCTACCTACCAGATGATTTGTGTCCACTTTTGTCCTGGTTTCAGCTGAGATACAGTTAATTTTCTTTCTAGTAGCTAGTATAGTGCTGTATTTTGGATTTAGGATGGGAATAATGTTGATAATACACTGATGTTTTAGTTGTTCCTCAGCAGTGCTTACACTAAGTCAAGGACTTTTCAGCTTCTCACCCCACCCCACCAGTGAGTAGGCTGGAGGGGCACGAGGATTTGGGAGGGGACACAGCTGGGACAGCTGACCCACACTGACAAAGGGATATTCCAGTCCATATGATGTCATGCTCAGCATATAAACTAGGGAGAAAGCTGGCTGGGGCCACTGCTTGATAGCTGGCTGGGGCCACTGCTTGATAGCTGGCTGGGCATTGGTCAGCTGGTGGTGAGCAATTGCATTGTGCATCACTTGTTTTGTATATTCTAATTATATTATTATTATTGTTGTTGTTATTTTTATTATTATTTTCCCTTCCTTTTCTGTCTTACTAAACTGTCTTTATTTCAACGCCTGAGTTTTACTTTTTTTTTCCCAATTCTCTCCCCCATCCCACTGGGTGGGGGGTGGGGGTGGTAAGCAAGCAGCTGTGTGGTGTTTAGCTGCCTGCTGGGTTAAACCACGTTAACTTGAATGAAGAGGTATTTCATTACAAGATCTAAGGCTGTCATAGTAGTATTACTATGTTAGTTAATTACTAGTATTACTATTACCTTTTCTTCATGTTTTTCTGCAGTGTTGCAGCAGGGAAATAATAACTACCTCAGTCCTGAAGTCACAGTTTCTTGAACAGCTTTTTTAATTGTTTTTCCCTTGTCTGTCATGCAACACTCCAAATAATGTTTTCCTGCAATTCCTTCCACAATTGGGAAAAGGCACCATCATTTTTCTTTGCGGATGTTTGTCAACAGTTATATCAGGTACATCCCTTAGGACTGACTTCATGACAGTTATGCTTCTGGCACAACTACCACATAGCACTAGTGGATTGTTTTGCAATGTCCATAACACATTTGCTTCACTGGTTTTATTGCCAGACAGGTAGTACATTCCTCTCTCTTCCTCACAGGGACATGCCACCATGCACGTGTCTGCAAAGGCATGTCGAGAGGAAGACAGAGATGCCCTAAAAGGAGAAAAACTGCAGGCCACGTTACTTACCAGCTGGATCTGCATCTGTTGACGTCAAGAAGTGCTGGTTCCTGAGCCGCAGGTCTGGGATGAGGAGAATAGGAAGGGCCATATGTCCCCTCCAGCCGAACACAGAAATGTGGAACGTGGGATATGGAGACTCTCTTCTGGGGGAGACACAGTATTCATTGGCTAAACAGACCCATCATTCAACAGCTCATGTCTTCACAGAGACAAAATCAACGATACTGCGAAAAATGACTAAGGCTCACCCAGCCATGACTACCTTGTGTATGTGTCCCTGTGGGCAAAACCACCAGCGCTAGGTGTGCTAGCACTGAAGATTTGTGGAACCAGGGCTGAAGGAGCCAGGCATGCTCTTCTCCATCCCCACAGCTGCAGGCAGCAGTTCAGGAGAGTGCAGATGTGTGCTAGCAGCAAGGGATGATGAGCTGCATAAATGGTATCTACAGAAAGCCTCAGTTATAAGAGTGTCCCATGTAAAGACCCTAGAGTCTACCTGCTAAAAACAGGGAAGGGAATTCAAGTGCATCAGTTTGCTAATCTGGTGAGGAAGAGTTTAAAGATAGCCAGTAACAAAAATCAGTAAGTGAATTGAAAAAAGTAGTGACCTGGGCAAAGACTGAGGGAAAACAAGGAGAAAACTGGACAGCCTAATAAACTTCAGAGGCATCTCCTTGTAGAGGTCAGAAGTACAAGGCTAACGAGAAACAAATGAAAGCAAAGGGAATTCTAGGAAGAAATTCCAGGAAACGACAGGTAGGGGTTTTGTGAAGATAATCTAAGGGATAAAAGATTGCAGGGGATCTGTCTGTTTGAAAACCAAACCAGCTATAATTACCTGTTCTGATTAGAAGAAACATAGGAGCCATCCTCAGACATACATGGCTTGGCTTATTCACAAGCACCTAGAGATGTAAAAGTCAAAAGAGAACATACAGTAAATAGGCAAAAGGACATATGGATAGATGAAAATAAAGAACGGTGTCAGCCCACAGATAACAGAATCAGAAACGTTAATGCTTGAAATAATTTTCAACTATTGTGGGACATAAAAGACAGCTAAATAAGTTTGATAAAAGCATTAGAAATTAAAATAAGACAAAGGAAATTGCAGTCATCAAATAATGCAAAAAGAGCCCATAACAGGTAAAGGCAGAAGTATGGTAATAAGAACTCAAAATAGGTCTAAATTCAGTGTGGAAAATGGATAGAAGCATAGTTCAGACCAGGAGAAGAACAGGTGAAATATATTTTAGAAAATATGTGTGGCAGGACCTAATGAAACTTGCTCTGAGGTCCACCAGGCTCTGGCAGAAGCAATTTGAGATCATCAGTGATTATCCTCCAGCTCATGGAGAGGATGGGGCAGTCCAGCACTGGAGAAGAGCACGTCTGAAGAGAAGGGGTTAACAACAACCCAGCAAATTATAAGTCAAATGGCTTAATTCTGATATCCAAAAAAATTGCTGGAATAATTTATTAAACAATCAGTTAATGTTCACTCAGGAACAACATGCATAAAAGCACACCTAACATGACTTGTCAAGAGCAACTTATGCCACATTCAATCTAATTTCTCTGTTGAACAGGCTAAGGGGATAAAAGGGAAGCTGTGAATGTGATAAATTACAGGGGTCTTTTGTATGGCTTTTGATATCCTTGTAAGAATGCTAAAAAACAGTATGCAAATAAACCCACTACAAATACATACAGAACTGCAGCAAAAGCAAACTTCAAATCCTTGCTAGCTGCTTTTGTTGTGTAACTGGTAGAGTCTGTCATGTGGGACTAGTTTCTTCCGGGCACACTTCTAGTTAATGATTCTTCCATTAACTACTTTGAAAACAAAGTGGGATACTCTCAAAATAAGAGAAGGGCACTGCACTGCTGGTAAGGCTTTGACTGAAACATGATGACCCTTGCTGGGGCTATGCCTTAAGAAAGCTGTAAACAAAAATGGAGTAAGCAAAAGGTTACAAGATTTAAAAGGCACAGCCGGTGAGAAAAGGCTGAAGGAACTTGTTTACTCCAGGAAGAAAGACTAACGAATACCATCTTCTGATGCAGACAGAAGACTCCATACATAGAGTTAAGAAAAGAATTGATGAATTTTCAGTAAAGGAGAATAAGGCTACAGTTTTAGGCAAAACTGTAGCTGTAATATTAATGGCTGAGCCTGACCATATAGGATATGTGGAATCCCACTACATGAGGTTTTGTTTGAACATAGAGGACTTATTTCCATAGACCTTCCTTCTGTCAGCACAAGTTGAATCAACTAGCATAAATGATTCTTTGAGACCTCATTCAGATTCACATTGCTGCTTTTAAATGAGGAGTCTAACCAGTCCACCAAGATATGCTGGGCTACATTTTGGCTTTTTGTAACACAGTACATCAAGGGGATTAAAACTCTTCCTCCCAAACAGCAAAGCTAGTGGTGGTTGTGGGGTGTCGTACCACATGCTGTGGGTATAGAAAAAGAAGAGGATGTGTAGACACAATGCTTTTCCTCAAACCTGCTGCTCTCTGAGCAAGCGATCGGGGGAGAAGGGTGCAGAGCTCTTTTTTCTTTTTTCCTTTTTTTTTTGTTCCTGAGCTCCTGCAGGCAAGAGGAGGGAAGCAGAAGGAAACGAAGCAGCCACGGCCTCCAGGGCTTCTCTCAGAGCATAGGTACACCCCGGGCTGCACTCTCAGCCCAGTTCTAGACTGTGAAAACTGATGCTGCAAGTCTTTGGAAAGCAGAGGAGATAAAACATCCATTTTCACTATCTCCAGTGCACTGAGCAAAGATAAAAGAAGTAATTCACAAATAGGCATTTGTTTGTATGGCCCAAATTTTATTGAGATGGTATTAGCGGGGTTAGAGTTTATCTTCCCTTCTAAATAAGTAACCTCTGCTCAGGTATGAAATAGAAAGTGCTGGTGAGAAACGGGATCTTACACCATTACAGCTACAGATGGAAAGGGTGAACTGTTGCAGTGCCGTGTCGTAATGCTGCACTCCCAGCTCCACAAATTCAAAGTCCATAAATTGAGCTCTTAAAAACCCCATAGGATTATCTTTTCAAAAAATCACTGAGGCAGTTATGGGCCCTCTTACTTCTATCCAGCTTTATGCACCTTTGTGATCCATTAGGTTAGGTATGAGGAAGAAATTCCTCTCTGTGAGGGTGGTGAGGCACTGGAACAGGTTTCCCAGAGAGGCTGTGGATGGCCTTTCCCTGGAAGTGCTCAAGGCCAGGCTGGATGGGGCTTTGAGCGACCCGGTCTGGTGGAAGGTGTCCTGCCCATGGCAGGGGGTTGGAACTGGGTGATCTCCGAGGTCCTTGCCAGCCCAAACCACAGAGCTGGTTCTACGATTAGCTTTGTGTCTTCGGTCTTCTCGGCCGCCGCGGTGACAGGGCGGGGAGGAAGCGGAGACTCGCCCGTTCAGGGCTCCGCCGAAAGGCTGAGGGCGCTCCGGACGCGGCAGGGCTGCCGCCGCCGTGACAGGAGCGGCCCGGGGCGCTTCACCTCGCCCCCCTCCCCCGCCTCGCCCTGCCCTCACGGGTGCGACCGCCGGGGCCAGCACTGCTCGGGACCGGGCCGACCCAGGCCGGGGGCAACCGGACCGGCGTCTGAGGGGACGCACACAGGCACCGCGGGCATGAAGGGGAGGGGGCGGGGGCGGGGGCTGCGGACGACGCCCGCGCCGCTTCCCGCCCAGCCCCACCTGCGCCCCCGACACGCGCCGCTGCGGGGGGCGGAGCGAGACATCGCGGGGGGCGGGATGCTCCCCTCAGCGGCCAATGGGAAGCCAGTAGTCGCCGCCCTGCAGCCAATAGCGGCTCGGAAAGCCGCCGCACGGCTCTGCCCTGCGGGCTTGCAGAGGAATGCCGGCAGCTCGGCTGATGGCGACCCGCCTCGTCGCGCTTTGCGACAATCCCCCCCCCCGCCGCGTCGCTTTACGGCACCATGCCTTTCCCCCTCCCCATAACCAGCACCCTGGTTTCGGGGCCGGGGAGGAGGGGGGCGGGGCCGCCGCGGCCAATAGGCGCCGAGAGCGCCATGGTGACGGAGGGGGCGGTGGCGCGGGCGCTGCCGTAAAGCGGACGCCGGGCGGCTGCGCGGGGGAGTTGTCACCGGCGCCGGCGGTGGCAGCGCGCGAGGCGGGCGGGCTGGGTGCTGCCTGTCACCGAGGGCCGCCATGGCGGGGGCGCTGGGCCGCAAGGCCGTGGACTACGTGCGCAGCAAGGAGTTCAGGGACTACCTGATGAGGTGAGCGGCGGGGCGGGGGTCGTCGCCGGCTGCCGCGCCCGCCTCCGCCCCGTCGTCGTCGTTTGCCCTTTGCCGGGCTCGCCCTCGCCGGCGGCTGGGCGAAGCCGGCCCGGAGGTGCCGATGGGGTGGTGGCGGGGGGCCCCGCCGCGGTGCCCAGGCTCCCCGAGGCGCGCCTGTCGTCCCCTCGGCTGTCAGTCCGGCTGTCGGCTGGCGGAGGCGGTCTGTCAGCCAGCCAGCCGGACAGCTTCCCGCCCGCCCCACCCTGAGGAGACTGGGCTTGACCTTGAAGCGCGGCGACCGGTTTGAAACTGCCGCGGCAGCTGCCTGCTGCGGGACCGTCCCTCTCCCGGCCCGACAGCCAGCGGGAGAGGTTCGCCCGGCTGTGGGTGGAAGCGGCCGTGGTAACAGGTGCGGGGTTAAGGCCACTTACTGAAGTCTCTGAGGAAGTAGGTACTTTTTTTCAGGGGATTGTTAGAGCCCTATTCCATGGGAATATGGTTTAGGTCACCTCCCAGACAGCTCTGTACTTTTGTTGAGGCTCAGGTTGTGTGCTGTGGGAAGGGGTATGGCATCCTGGACTGAACTTGCATGAACGTCTTAAAGATACGATTGCCACATAGTTGCTTAAATCTGGTTGAACTGCTGTACAGAAGGAGCCTCAAGTAGGCAGGCTGAAGTTTCTTTGGCTGACGAGCAGTTTGACAACACTAAACAAATAAAAAAGGGCTCTTCTAATAAAAGTGGTTGAGCAACCTTTCACTATAGCTATTGCCTGCTCTTCTACCTACATGTATTTCAACTCATGTTTGATGTTGAGCAAACATGTAGGAGAACATCTGTGTGTCTGAGAAACTTGGTCTTGGTTAAAGTAGCAGGAGATGATATAAGCCCACATGGAAGAGGGCTTGTAATATAAAGGCTCAGTAAGCAGAAGGGTTTGTGCGGCACTTGCAAAATCAAGTTCCACAGAAACGGTGGGGCAAAAAGACAAGTAAAATATGAGATGGAAGAGAATGTCCTTGAAGCAAAACAAAGAAAGGTCAGAGCAGTCTTCTATGTTGATTCCTTTTGAAAGTCTTCAGGATATTGTGTAAGTTTGATAGATGCATTTTAATGTTAACATTCAGTTAATTGTACCAGAATTCATGTGAAGCATGTAAATGGCTGGTAGAACAGTAGTCAGCTCTGCAATTAGAAAAACAAACAAAAACCCAGAAGACATAATGGCTGCTTCCTAACACTACCACAGTTATTTACTGGAAGTATCTCCTTCCTTGCTGAAGACCGAAAAAGTAGTTGAAATAAGCCTTTTCAGATGTATTTCATCCTAGTTCTAGTCTTGAAATAAGCGCTACAAATAAGACTATTGCAGAAAGGAGCATTCCACAGGATTCTACCTTTGTGGGAAGGGTTCTGCCTTATGTACAAAGATACCCGCTTAATTTCTACTTCTGTTACTTGGTGTGTCATGAAAGGCTAAAGTCAGTTGCTCCATTTCGTTTGGCCTTTCAGTATTGTTTCTTGCTTACTAGGAGATGAGTGTCTAAGTGGTTGTCTTTATGTTGAGTTTAAAATTTGGATAACTGTCAATAAAAGACTGTAGTCTGTCTTCATAGAAGAAACTGAGTGTATATACTTTAGAGCTGTTATCTCTTTACACTCCTTCCTGAAGGCTCTTGCTTCCCCAGGCTATGGGACTCTATCCTGAAGAAAATTCACTTCTTGCCTTGCTCATAGAGCAAGAGTTTCCTCAAAGCTCTGAGACCAGTATCTGTTCTAAAAATCAGCATCTAATCACTGCAGTGAAGCAAGGCTTTATAAATGTGAAACTTGTTTGTGGGAAATGATGAATTGAGATACTGTTTGTGATACCAGTGTTGTGCTTCAAATTGTTTGACTCTAAACAGAATAACTGAAGTTACCCAAAGTGGTGGAATTGAGCGTTCCATTATTGTGGCTTGGGGCAATCAAAAGTTGCAGACATCTGTCGGAATAACTAGCTTCAGTTTCAGCTTTGTAACTTGAAAACATGAAAGCAAGCGTAATGAATGCAGGCTGCTTTTCTCAGGTGGATATATCTGGCATTAGGATTGCATTACATCATGGGTTAGCTTTTGGATCTTGCACAGAGAAACAAGATAAATTGCTTTTTAAACTATCATTAACAATTAATTGTTCTGCCAGTTTCACATCTGGCTTCTTTCAAGTGGTGATTAATAAGGATCTGAGTGACTGTAAATCATGTAAAAATAAGTTTACCCTAACTATGTGTTAATGCTTTAAAGTAAGCATAGTAAGAATGTAAGCTGTAGGTAGACTTTTCCTGCTTCTTGTAAAATGCAGCAGTAATGTTAATTTAAAACTAGCTGATTAGCATATGAAAGCTTGGTAGCTCTATATATTGTGAACTTGAAGTTGCATTTTTTTTTCTAGTGATGGCTGACATTTTTAGGATCTATAAAGTTGTATTATCTAAGCCACTAGTAGGTAACCGAGTCCGCTTACTTCTTATCCTAATGATTTAAAGCAGTACCTTCTGAAAAAACATCCAATAAAACAGCTGTCCTCCTCTTTTAAGAGAGAAGACTTGTAGGCCGCTCTAGACAAGCTCTGTCATCTTCTTGTGGTAGAAGCCTAAATTACTTTAGTCACATAATGAATCCCAAGGAGTCCCAAAATCTTCTGGTAATAGAAAAATAAAGCATGGAGATTGCAATCTTCTGGGGCACTTCTGAAATGCCTCTTCCTGATGACTCAGCGGTAATGCAAATGTAGTGACTGTTAATGTAGGTGGCTTTGAAATAGATAGATAGTTCATCTCTTGTCAAGCTTGAGCACTTATGTTGATGTAAGCTGTCTAGGACCTTTCTTCTATTTGAAATTAATTTTTGGAGAGTTAGCATCAGTAATATAACTAGAATTAGCTGATCTTCAGTTCTCTTCATTAGTAAGTCTTTAAACACAAGGACAGAAGAACTTAAAGTCCTCTACTGGTCTGTGCTAGAAACTGAAGGACGTGGTGCCTGCTGTCATCTTGTATGACATGAGAACTGAAAAATCTTAACACTTGCAGAAGGGTAGTGTTCTTTCCACTTAGGGGATGGCTGTGTGGGGGAAACAAGTAGTGACAGTTCTTCTGTATTTGCAGAATGGTCTCTGGCCTATTAATATTCTCATTGCCAGTATGAGGAGAATACATGCAAAAATTTTGGAAAACTAAATCTTCCCCAATATAGCCTTTTTGGAATGAATTGTAGTAGCAATATGAGGTATTGATCAGCTGTTGGTTCCTCTTGTGATGTCTAGGCACACAGAAAGCAGACACATGGAAACTGAGCACATAAATCCAACAACTGTTGTTCACAGTTCTGGAAATGTTAGTACAAAGTGTTCCCTTTGTCAAGGGATTTAATGTAGTTCTTGTTACTCCAGTCCAAATTAGTAGTTTCCTTCAGGAATAGATGCATGTGCTCACTGCAGTATCCTCACTCTTGGATGTAGTGCATTTGTTACAGCTGTAGTGGCTGCAGAGCTTTGGGGCTGGATGCCTGCTTCTGGAAGAGTATATGACCTTGATATGCCCTCTTCTAGGAGTAGAATAGCTGTTCCAGTCTCATGTGAATGTGAAGACAACCTTGCAAGAGCATAGCCAGAGCTGCCTGCTCTGTTAAAATAGCATCACTTTGATTCTATTTTAGGCTTTCACTTGCCTGAAAAATACTTCCATTTTAAAAATGAAGGCTGACTTCTGTTGGCACAAAAAAACCTGTGCCAGGAGACACATTTGAACTTGTTTAGTTAAGTTTTTATGAAAAAAATTGAAGTGTGCACTTGTCTTGTGAACTTCAATTAATTATTGCTGCAGTTCAGTTAATAAGAAAACAAAACCCAAGTGGTCAGATTATTCAAGGGGACCCTAACAAATCATCTTGAACTAGCCTGTGGCTTGTAACAGACTCGCTGAAATGCATGTCCAGTGTGATTTCCTAAGTAGATCTGACTGTTCCCTCACACTGATTTCCATCTTCCTAGAGCATTGTTTTACAAATAGCTATGGTAAGGGAAGTGACTATTATGAACTGTTCTGTAGCTTGGAGTAGCAGTAGGTGAGCAGCAATCAGTCAGCAGTAGGTTTTCTATTAGCTGGTTTCTTGTAAGTCATAATTCAGAACTAAGTCCTATCAGTATCTTTGCTAGGATGTTTAAAAGTTCTGAAGCCTTTTAAAACATATAGTGGCAAGCAATCTTAAATACATGCTGTAGTCTAGCTTTCACGCATAGATCATTAAGCTACTATGTAAACTGGCACCTAGATGATCACTTAAATGAACCCCATACATGACTGGAGTGCAATTTTGTTAGATCACTGAAAATGTGAGTTAGAAGTGGTTCATACTCTATAGTGTATTATTTATGTTCTAATGGCAGATGAATTAAGTAAAAATGAGCAGCTTATTTACTTTTCAAAACAGAAGTCATCACTAAGACTCTCCAAACTGTAATTGTTTCATAGATTCAAAAAATCAAGCTTGGAGCTCTAAAGACTTCTTTTTCTGAAGAAGCTTTCCTCAAAGCTTCCACAGAAGAATTGTAGCTGTTTAGCTTTATGGACAATCTTGATGGTTTTTGGCATGCTTTTAAACTAGTTGGGGATCTTGGATGCTTTAAAGTCTACAAGGGATGAATGTCTTCCACAGACCATAATGGGATTTTATCTTGCTAGAAAAAAGATGCTTGAGCAGCAAGCACTTGTCGCAATGACAGCACTTGAGGGAAATGGGATTTTTAATAATGTTACATTAATCAAGGTTAATGTCACCACAGTTTCCTGACTTCTACCTATCTTCTGTTTGTGGTACAATTCTCTCTGTTGATTATGAAAGAAACTAACACTTTTTTTTCTTGTTTCTTCCATGTGCTTTTTGAATGGAAAACAATGATGGCCCACTCAAATAGTACGGTAAGAAAAGGGAGGGGACTTCTGATTTCACTTTCTCCCTAACTTCAGTAACTTGCAGTCTTTTTGACTCAGCACTGTTACGACCTTGCCTGCATCTGAAAAGCATACTGTGAACCTCCAGGAGTGATACACGAGTAATATTTATTTGCAAGTCTGAGGTCAAGGTGACCAAACATTAGCTTCTTCAGAATGTCTCCTCAAGTAATTACTACAAAATCAAAGGGACTTCATTTTTCCCATATTCTTTGCTAAGGATATCAGATCAATCTGGAGCCACTCTTCTGCATAGCAACAGTACTGGTCCATAACCAAGCTACCTGGCTTATTTTTAACCAGCTTTGTCAGACAAGAAATGGTGCCATATAAGTCTCACTACATACTCATCTTTCCTTCAGCCTTTCAGTTTGCTCCTGAAACTGGGAGTGGGTATTTTATGCCTGTTAATCATAACTGTGAATCATAATGTTATGGAAGACTTGCTCTTCTGTGTAGACCAAACACAAACTGTATAGGTGTAGTTTAATTCTTGTGTTTGTAAACTTCAAAGGTCTGCCTGCCTGGAGGTACTTAAAACTGGATAATCATCTCGAGTGAGGAGGTTCCAAATCTACTTCCCTGGTTGGCAGAGGATTACTGCTGCAGCACTGCTGGGATGTGAACTGATGATTCTCTGGCTTGTGCAGCCTGAGTTAGAAGTGTTTCATACTCTATAGTGTATTATTTGTTTATGTTCTAATGACAGTTGAATTAAGTAAAAATGAGAAGTTGACTTGATTTACTTTTCAAAACAGAAGTCATCGCTAAGACTCTCCAAGCTGTAATTGTTTCACAGATTAAAAAAATCAAGCTTGGAGCTCTAAAGACTTCTTTTTCTGAAGCTACAATTGTTTAAATGAGACTCCTGAAATGACTGTAAAAACCTCACCAAGTACATGTACTGCTTCATCAGTTGCCTTTTGCAGTCTGCTTTAGTGTGGTGCTGCTAACATAAGTTGTCTTGCGTTCTTACTGTGCAAAAACTCATGATTGTGACTAGATGTTTGTTTCTGGTCCTCTTACTGCCCTTTAAAACTATTTAAATATGCTCAAGAGGCTTTAACCATTACAGATGCCAATTTTCCTATCAGTAGGAATATAGTAAACAGATACATTTATTGCACTCCTCAGAATACTCTTATTATAATTCTGAGTATGGACCAATGCACATTCTGTGGACACTTGCAGAAATACTACATTGTTTTACATATTGCACTAAGGTTAAACTATCAAAACAGTGTGCACAACTTAAACTCACTTTTTTCTATGCTTATTTTAGTTAAGTTTCTTGTATTGCAACCCAAATCTTTAGGAAGCAAGGGTGGCTTTTAATCTTCCAGTAGCATCATGGTTTAACCCCAGCCAGCAACTAGGCACCATGCAGCTGCTCACACATTGCCCCCCACCCAGTGGGATAGGGGAGACAATTGGAAGGAAAAAGGTAAAACTTTGGGGTTGAGATAAGAACAGTTTAATAGGACAGAAAAGTAGAGAATAATAATGATAACAATAGTAAAATGACAATAATAATAAAAGGATTGGAATATACAAGTGATGTACAGTGTAGTTGCTCACCACTTGCTGATGGATGCCCAGTTAGTTCCTGAGCAGTGATCCCCCTGGCAGGCCAACTCCCGCCAGTTTATATACTGGGCATAATGTCACATGGTATGGAATATCCCTTTGGCCAGTTTGGGTCAGCTGTCCTGACTGTGTTCCCTCCCAACTTCTTGTGCCTCTCCAGCCTTCTTGCTGGCTGGGCATAAGAAGCTGAAAAATCCCTGACTTTAGACTAAATGTTACTTAGCAACAACTGAAAACATCAGTGTTATCAACATTCTTCTCATTCTGAACCCAAAATATAGCACTATATCAGCTACTAGGAATACAATTAACTCTATCCCAGCCAAAACCAGGACATGTAGTGTTACAAGCTAGTATCCAGACTGGCCAGGGTATTTTGGAATTAAAATTGCAAGAAACTTAAATATCCCCTGAGAACTTGAAATCGTTGTAATATCTGCAGTCTTACTGTTAGGGCAAGTGTCAAAAGAATGGATATGGTTGGTATCTGCAAAGCTTTTTCTTGCAAGGTGCATCTCTTTTGCCATATCTGGCCAAGTTACTTTTGAGCATCCTTAGTTTCCTTTTAGGAGAAGCTGATGCAAGTACTGCATGCATCTTCTGTGGAAAGAACTCTGAAGCTTTGTTACTTGTAACAGTAGTGAAAATTGGACTTAAGACACTATTTTTCTCAGTTTGGAGTCTTTTAGACTATACCCATAAAACTGAGCTCTCATCAGTTTTTCTGACTTGATTCTTCCCTCTTGTCTCTCTTTTTTCTCTCTGTGTATGCACCTATAGCTAACTGCTCTACTCATCTGTCTAATCACTGAGCCTTAGGTAGTCACTAAGTTGTTTTAGCAATTGCAGATGAAGCTCTAGGTAGCAGTTTGGTTTCTTTGCATGGCCCTGCTCTTTCAAAGAGATGGTGTAAGCACTTGGAAGAAGATGGTTGCTGAGCATTTCTTCATTCTCAGCATAACATGAAAACAATTCCAGTTCTTCACTTCAGCAAGTCCTTGTGTTTTTCATACATTTTTGAGGAGCCTTATTTGAAAGAGATGAATGCTAATTCTCTGCACAGAAGTGAGCTGTAAATCTGAGGTTATTATATGACTATACCAACCAGGCTCCTTAACGATGGCTGAGATATAATTACACAAAACTACATTTCACTGGCCTTACAGTGGTTCCTCTCCAGTCTGCAATGAGATTGAGTGGGTTCCTCTTCCTTCCTGAAAACTAGATCCTGCTAAAAGAAGGGTTTTAGTCTCTGTCTTAACTTGGAATTTTACCCTTAACCCTGTCATTTGAAGCTTTATGTAGCTAAGGAAAACTATAAGAATAGTGCAGGAGGTCTGTGTTTCTGTGTAACTTTATTTTCCTTTTCCCTCTTTACAGCACTTTTGGGGGCCAGTTGCCAACTGGGGGCTACCTGTTGCTGCTATTAATGACATGAAGAAATCTCCAGAAATCATTAGTGGCCGAATGACATTTGGTAAGACCAGAGACAAACTTCTGTCAGTAAACTGACTATGGAGCACAGATTCTGTCCTTCAAGCAGTGATAACAATATCTATAATGTTTTTCAGCACTGTGTTGTTACTCCTTGACTTTCATGAGATTTGCCTACAAAGTGCAGCCAAGAAACTGGCTTCTTTTTGCATGCCACTTGACTAATGAAGTTGCACAACTTATTCAAGGAGGACGACTGATCAAATACAGGCAAGTCACACTTTACTAAGGTGAAGTCAAACTGATGGCTCTTGAAATACTCTGTTAGTGGCTTTTAGCTGTGGTGCAAACCCCTGCATGGTTTCTGAACTTGTTTAACTTCACTACCTTTTGCAAACCTAATAACAACCTGTTGTCAGTAGGCTGAACTATGACTTGTTGCCTTGCACCTCCTTTGAAGCTTCTGAGGGGTGCACACAGAAGAGGCTGAAAATGCTTATGGTCATGGACGTAGACAGGGCTTTCAGCAGCTGCTGGCTCTTTTGGGGTTTGTTTCATTATGTTGATTAGTCCGCTTATCTTCATCTTGGTAACTAACTCTGGAGATGGAAACATCTGTGAAACTGTGAAGGGGTTGTATGTCTGAAAGGGAAATCAAGCAAAACCTTTCTAAGCTGACTGTTCTATATATGGGGTAGATCCAACTGAGTGTGATGGGGAAACAGACTGCAAGCAGTCTCATACCCTTGTGTAGCAAGTAGTGCAGACGCTGCCCCAGGCAATCCTGATGAATTGGGATTATGGCTTTTCTCTCTTCTCCCAGTACTCCACATAGACTTCTTGGAGCAGGATGAAGCCTCCTGAACTATAAAATAAAAAACTGAGACTGAGCAAAACTGCAAGTGGAGCTGCCTTTGCATAAATAACTGGCCAAATGTCCTTCATTCTTAAAGTTCTACTCTATGTCCAGATTTTTTATAGCAATTGCAGCTCAGTATTCACTCTTACAAAAGCTGTTTCTTCTCTTGGCAGGATGGAGAAAAAGAACTAAATATCTAACTTGAAATAAGCCAGGGAATGTGTTCATCCCAAATTACAACCAAGGAAGACTTGCCATCTACAGTTGCTGTGACAGTCACAATACAGAAACATCTATTATGACAATGACCCCACCAATAATCCTTCTACTAATTTTTCTTATCTTGCCTTTTAAAAAGTACTATTCAGCAATGTAAACCATTGCATTTGAAGTCTTGCTGCCTTACAGGTCCTTAATAAGTACCCTTTCAATAAAAGATTTAGTCATCCAAATAACAAGCAATATTTGAAAACCAACTTTTTTTTATCTAAGATTCTACAAAAGTGGCCGGTGATGGTTTGACAAAACTTGTTTTCAAATCAACATGAACAGAGGTCAGTAAGCAGAACTGTAGGTGGTATCATTGTTCTATGTATTAATATTCTTAAAAGCCATTTAACTTGGGTGCATTCATTCCTGTTCTGTCTCTTTTTTATTATTTTTTTTAACTTAAGCAGGGGCTTGCTAATCTACAAGAACAAATGTGTAGATGGGCAGCCTGGAAGTGACCAGCTATCCTTCTTCCCTTACTGCATGCCTTGTCTCAGTAAAGAGACTTCGTTAACATACGTTTTTTAAGTCGCACATTATTTAAGAAGACTCAGAAAAGCAAAACCGTAACACTGAATGAAGGAAGGCAACAAAGTCTGATACTGTTCTTAAAGTTCTAAATGCATTTGATTTCTTTTCCTACTGTTTGAGTTGTTCTAGATGTATGTAATCCTTATATAGGCAAAAACTTAACTTGTTTGGAGCCTAAGATCTGAAGGACACAAGGTGCCTTTCGGTAGTTTTTGACTTTATTGGGAGGGTGGTTTTCCTGCATGACCTGCCTGAAAGGTACATTGATGTAAAGATATAGATGACAAAGAATGTATGTGGTGGATTTTATTTCAGTGCAGTGTTTTTGAACAATAAACATGTTCCAAATGGCAATAAATCCCTTCCACATTTTGAAAAGTTTTGTTTATCTTATTGTGATACCAGATTCTGAATTGAAATTTTATAGAGTGTCACTTTATTACTGTAATGGCATGAAGCAAAAACAGGCTGGAAAAGTAAATGGTATTATCCTTTGTACTGAGTTCAGGCAAGCATCCTCTGGATCCTAATGCCTAGCACTTTTCCCCCAAGGAAAAGGGGGTGTGGGTACTTGACTTGAGTATTCCTGCCATGATAGGCAGAGTAGAATTCAGGGCTCTTGCTATGCAGCTGAGTAAATATTACATACTGTCTTCTAGTAATTATAAGATGATCAGTTAAAAGATTTGCCTTAATCTTAGGCTGATACTGTGTTTGCAATTGCATGATGGCTAAATTTTGTAACAGGCATACAAGAAGGAGGCTTATAGTGCATGCTTTGCTGCTTGGGTAAAACTAGTATTGACTGTGTGTTGCTTTAGAAAAGTAGTGCTTAAAGCTGCCTCTTCAGTACTGCTGTCCTGTCACAAAAGTACTCGTCTTCTCCCTCTCTATCTCCTGGAACAGAAGAAGCATTAGACTTTTGTATAAAAGAGTAGTGAGGTACAAGCAGATAAGCATAACTGATTATCTTAGCACCTTATAGTTTGTTACCTTATTTCTGGAGAGAAAATAACTTATAGGTGAGCTTGAACTTCGTAGGTATGAAAATGTAGTGTTTTGGGCTGCTCTTGGGTAATGCTTGCAGTAGATGGAATACTTTGGCCTCACCTGCTGCTTTCATCCCTGTTTGTCACCTGCTGATTGTCTTAACTTCCTTACCTGGGGAATACCATTTTCAAGAGTTTTACCTTCTCTCCTTTCCCTTGTAACTGCCTGTACCATATTTTCCCATGTATTTCTTTCTACCTTTCTTCCCCCTATCCATGTACTGTGACAAGGCTCAAGTTCTTCATACTGGAGTAGAGCAAGTGCGAATTGCAGGTGGAAAATGGGGTCTAACTTGCTTTGATTAGGTTTTAAACCAGTGCTCCTTCCTGCAGTCTGTACAGGCTTCTACAAAAAGGGGAAGAGGTGGAGCAAAGCATCTTTCATGGGACTTGAAGGGACAGGGTCCAGTCTGGGATGGGGCACTCTGTCCTGGGGTGGATGTTCCACAGCCTGTCTGCCAAGTGACAAAAAAGTTTATATGGGCAGAGTGCCACCAAGTGGCTTGTGACCTGTATCCTTCAGACCATTATTTATCAAACCATTTACATACCATTTTTTTTGTTTAAACGGTGGTGCTGGTGGGGGATACCTTAAGGAGGAGAAATGAGGAATTACTGCAATAAATAATGTCGTGGTTTAGGGCCGGCGAGCAACTAACACCACGCAGCCGCTCACCCCTTCCCCCCCCCAGGTGGGATGGG
>JANZLQ010000086.1:38767764-38792183 GCA_026212715.1 Elanus axillaris | reverse complement strand
CCCCGCGCCTTTTTTTTTTCTCCACCCCCCGGGTAGCATTAGATAAATGAATGTGGCTCTGCCAGCTTCACTGATTAATAATAATCCAAAATTAGAACTCAGTACTTGCATTTGATTTATAAGATTATAGGGCTTTTCTTGACATGTGTTATTCTGGAATACCTGTTTGGTTTTAATTTCACAGCTTGCTTTAATCCTAATAACTTTTCAACTGTAGGCTATGTCCTGCCACTAGAAACCTGTGCTGCTCTGATCCCATGCACTGTCCTGTGCATACTGCTGTTGTTCCACCACAGTAAGACTGGGAATGGCATGGCCATTCCTGTCTTGCTGCAGTGGCTGCTGCTGCTGTAGTGTCAGCTGCTGTTGTCTTTCATGTTTTCAGACAGAAAAGAATTTCTCACCTTTCTGAGCAAGTGCTGCTAGACAGCTGCTAAGGAATGTGACAGTTTTAGGAATTTAAGTGGGGGACAGTACCAGCTAAGTTCTCGGTCTGTCTGCCATTCCCCTTTTCTCTCCAGTTTGAGCTTGAGATTTCTTGACCCACTTCTTCAAGGGAAGACTTAGACTGTAACTTACTGTGGTGTTAAAATAGCTCACAATCTCTTCTGCTGTTGCAAGATTAAGTGCCCTTGGTGTGGAAGCTTGCTGATTTGTGATTCAAATGTGGAGGTCATTTGGTAGCACAGTAATAAATGGACAAAAATCAATAACCATAATTGTGGGGTCAGAAGAGAAGAAATTACTTACAAGGCTGCTTTAATGAGGGTAGTAACAGCTACCTTAGTGAATTTTGTTCAACCTCCCACAACTGTCTCATGCTATATAATCATTTCACCTATGCTGCTATGTATGGTGTGTTCTTTTTTCTCCATTTTGCTTCTATGACTTCTGTATGAATAAGTAAGCTTTCCCTACTCTAAAACCAGCACAAAACTCTTAGCCACAGTACTGTGTACACAGTAGCCTGCAAGCTCTCCGAGAAAACACATTCTTAGTAAAATGTAGTTCTCCAGAGTATTGTGGGTTATCTTTTGTTCTCCATACAAAGCACAATGGTGCCATGTGAGCAAGGACAGCACTATAGAGAACTGGTGGGGAAAAAAAGGGACCAAAACAAAAGCCTCAGTAAGTTTACAGACTGAGAGAAGGCAGCAAGGAAGGGAGAGTTTGTTCTTTGATCCTGTCTGCATTTGGGGAAGAACAGTGCTAACTGCCTAATGCAGTATGTCTGCAGTTCTGCTTCTGTAGAGTTGGAGTATTTCTGCTGTCGTCTTATGCAGAGGCTAAAAAGTTTATTCTGATTAAGACATTGCTGCAAGTTTCACTGTCTTTGTAAAGTGGAAAAGTAAGCAGTCTGGTGCTTTAAAATGAGGCAATTTCTTTATTAAATAAATTGTGGAGAAGTCTGTCTCTCCCCACCCGATCCCTTTCTGCTTTTGCTGGTCTAATAGCTGCCAGTGCCTTGCGTTTAGCCAACTGTGATAACCACTTACAAATAACCAATGTCCATAGAATCAACCCAATAGCAATCAGAAGGCAGAAATATCAGCTTCCTGGATAACCTGCTCTGAGTGTCATCACCAAAGTCCTGCTCCTCAAGATCATTGCCTCTCTCTTTATCACATAGCCTCACCCTGACCATGATATTGCTCTCTTCTTTTCCTACTTTTTCTTCTCCTTCTCTTCCCACCTTTTTAACAGTAGGTTTCAAGTAACTATGGCAACAAGCCTGGGAATTTTCAGCTCATTCGTCTGAAATCTAGGTCATGTCTTTCTCATTAAGTGAAACTATTGTATGGGGATAACTGGCCCAAACTCAGCCCTTGCTGCAAAATAAAGCAGTGCCAACTCCAGCAGCACTTGCAAGGACTTACGTGATGGCTGTAGTTGGTCCACTATGTAGAAAAATCTAAAGGTACAAAACCACTTATAATTTTGAAAGTATTTAATAATTTTGAAAGCATTTAACCTCTAACTTACCTAGGAGAGAACCATGCTGTAACTTGCTTTATTTGGCGATGATTTACAGGTTGGTTGGAATAGTCTCATGTCATGCTTGTTGTCCTAGGGTATGCATTAACTGAAAGGATGCCTTCTCAGAGTGGTATTGAGTGATGTAACTGATACTAGTAGCCTCTCATTCTTTGAAGAGGACACGTGGTGGTGTGAAATCTCAAAGCTGTCTCCTGGCAGGATAAGATATTAATCTCCTCTAACCTGTCACTCTGCAGCCTACCTGGATCTGAGATCACAGCTTAAACACAGAAAGATCTCCAGATTGTAACTTGTAACAATGCCAAGGGAATAGCGAGATTGTCTCAAACATTCCTCTCTTACACATCAGGATAGACCGTGTCTCCTTGCCCCTGGGGTCACATAAAATCGTAAAGCAATTACTCTATTTGTCCATGGGGAAGCCACATGAAGCAACAATTACCAGGTATTTTTGTATGTGCTTAATGTTATGGGTCACCTGGAAGCAAAGCACAAAGCCAGCAGTGTGACTGGTAACCTCTCTAATAATTTGTGGGGTTTATACTGTAAATCAGGAAACATCAGCATCAGCTCTCAGCTGGATTATTGTTAGGAACAGGAACAGGGTCAAAGATTTGGCAAGGTACTATCAGTGTATCAGTTAACCGAGCCTCTGTGATACCTGATGTGAGCGTAGGATGCCAGAGAGAGAGAAGAGCTCACCAGGGTTTTTATTCCTTCCTTGCATGTGTTGAGTTAGCCACGATGAGCCTCTAAAGGCTATTATCTTTCCCTCCAAAGCTTAGCAGTGGCTCATGGTGTTACTGCAAACCACAAACACACCTAGCTACTAGGTGCCTGCCAAGTGCTCTGGGAAACAGCTCTCTTTGCTGTAGTTGTTTTTTGTATGCCTCAGCTCCCTACATCAGAGAGCCATGAGTGAGATCAGTTTCTGTCACTAGAGAAGCGATAACTGGATCTGGAAAGGTTTGAGTCACAGACGACACAGTTATCATGAAGCTGTATGAAGCCACCAAGTGTGTGCTCTGCTAGACGGGCCTGTGACACTGGGTGATGGGTGGGAAGTGACAGACAAATTATAAGCGATGGGTTTCCTGAACTGAGGCATAAGAAAGGGGATACATTTTCCAGCTTTTGCTTCCTTGCTCCTTGTTTTTTGGACCACCACTACCTGTCACTGTCAGTGATGCAGGCTTGCTGGAGGAGGTTTGTAATTGCATTTTCAGGAGCACAGGATCTTTTCAAAAGACACAAGGGGCATTCATCCCCATTGGTAAGCTCCCTTCCTTTCAGTGGGCTTCAGAAGCTTCTGCTTTGTTTGATGTGGGATGTTTGCATCAAGCAGCAGGATTGAGGTGGGGTCTTATCAAGTACAATGGGCAAGTCCCCAAAGGAGCTCTACGTTTTCTGTGTTCTACCGTTTTCCCAGGGGATCTCTGCAAGAGATCCTTTACTTGGTTTTCCTTGTAACCCCTGGCTTTCACCTTTCAGCAATATTCATTCCAACATCCAATTTTCAAAGGTGAAGACTACAAAGGTGATGAGGTGATATTGGACATTAGAGCCCTAAAATGTGCTGCAGTTTTGGTTTTAGTGGGGAGCCCAAAGATTGCAGCTGTGGGTTGTATGTCACTTGGGAGGAGGTGGGGAAGAGACTGCCGTGCTCTGACACGTTTGTTGTCATGCCACCATTTTCAGTGGAATCATGAGCCCACAACATGTCTGTGGAACAGAGGAACTAGTAAAAGTAAACTGTGGGTAACTTTTGTCATCCCTTTGCCCAAGCAAATAGCAGTGAAGCAAACAAAACTTAGCATTGTGCAGCCATGATGTATGATGCAAAGTCTGCTGGATGCTGTACTTAAAAGGTCTCACTGACCACCTCCAGAGGCGCCTGAAGCATCAGGAGGTTCTCCCTCTTCCTCCATTCAGTGCAAAACCAACAAAGCTACATTCTGCTCTCACCAGCTAATGCCAGCTCTGCTCCCTGCCCCCTCATATCCAAGTGCCTTGTGCTTCCAGCTATTCTGCTACTGCAGAAGTAAACAGGCCTTAGGAGGGAGAGGTTCCTGGTGTTCAAGCTGCATGGATGTAGCCTGCCAGGCCCTGGTGGGCTGAATTCTTCAAAACTTTACTTTGTGTGGTCCTCGCAGGCAGAAGTCAGGGCAGGGATGGATCTGTCCATGTACTCCCACCACCCTGCAGAAGCTGGTGTCCTCAGGAAGCTGGGGGCTGTGGGAGGGCAGCTGTAAGCTATGGACTGCCTTGGCTTCTCCCTCTGGGATAGGCAGACATGCTTCCCCCTCTTCTGTGGGGTCCTCTGATGAAGAAGGGAGGCCCTGGGGAGGCAGGAGGAGAGAGGAGAGACCCCATCAATGTAGTCACTGGCAGGATCCTCCAGGAAGCAAAGCAGTCCTTGGTCGGGGGTAGCAGGAGGGACATGGAACAGCAGCTCCTGCCCGCAACCAGTTCCCTTCAGAGCCACCACCAAATGACACTGCCATGTTGGCACCTTTGGGCCAGCTGCAGAGGAGGACAAGGTCACCAAGGAGCTCCACTCACCACCTCCTGCCCCTGTCAACTGCAAAGCACCCAAGCCAAGCAGGTGACCACACACTCCAGATGGGATGCCATGACCAGCTGGGCCTCTCCCTTTCTCCTGGCAGCTGTGGGCATGGGGCCACTGAGCACACCAGGTACCAAGAAGATGATTTTTGCACATACACACACCCACACCCTCTAGCCTCACCCCTTTTCTCATTTCTCCTCCCCTCTTTGAAGGGTCATGGTCATGTTGTTCCCTTACACACTCTCTTCCCTGCTCAGGTCCTTGCAAGGTAGGGGCCATGCTGGCCAGCTCAGGGGGTGACATTTTGCTGTTGTTTGACTCCTTTCACATAAGCACATGTGCAGGTGTTTCTCCCATTCTGATTTTTGGCCTTGACCTATAGCTTCCTGAGATGCCAGTGGCCTGTCATCAGGCTGGAAAGGTACGGTTTGTGTCCAAGTGTTTCACCTAAAAGCCAATGTACAAGGCATGTTGGAAACTCTCCAGGAGAGGAGAGAGGGAGGGGAAGGTTTCTGTCCTGAAGGGCCTCAGCTTGGGCTCTGCTGCCCTGGCCCTTATCAAGTTTCACTCACACAGCAGCAGGTTACACAGCCTTTATCACTCTCTTGCTCTCCCACCCTACCCTGCTGCCTGCTGTCACTTTGCAGCCACGCAGCAGGCAGGGCACATCTCATCACACAGGGTTCTATAGGGTCGGTGTCTGAAAAGAGCAGGGCAGGGAAGACTCGTGCAGAGCGACCACGCTTGTCTGGAGTGGACAGTGGTTGGAGTGCTGCTGGGAACGAGCCGGCGAAGCAGCCAAGACACAGGGGCAGCGTGATGCCCTCTGCCAGATCTCTTCTCCAGGGGCAGAGGTTAACGCACAGCACGGAGCCATACTGGAGATCTCAGCATCGATATATGCATTACATTTACACGCGGAGGAGGGCCTTCACAGAGAATCCCCCTTCTCTCTGCCCGGCCCTTTCGTAGCCGGAAAGGCACCTGCCCTGCCGAAAGACACTCCTAACTGGACGAGGGCCCGGGCAGCGCTCCCGCTGTCCGGCAGCCGGCTGACCAACCGCTCGGCCCTTCCCGTGCTGCGACGACCGGAAAAGCAGGCACGGGCCCCGCTGCAACCCCGCGCTTGTGCGGGGTGGGGGGCAAGGCAGCCCCTCCCGGCGCGGGCAGGCCTGCCGCTGCCCCAGGCCCCTTCCCTCTGCAGCGCCATCGCGGCGTTCTCAGCCTCTACCTCCACAGAAGGCTTTATTCAGCTGCGTAATTCACGCTGCTGAGCTCCTGCAAATCGCCTCCGTCCTCATCGAACTAAACCCTTTCGGCAGCCGCCGCTGGATCCCGGGCGCAGCCAGCCAGCCAGCCCCACCGCTCCGCCCCAGTGCGCAGGCGCGGAGCCACCCCGCCGCCTCGCGCCCAACCGCCGCTCTGCCCGCCGCCGGGGAACAGCCTGCGGGTGGACGTCACTTCCGGTGGGGCCAGCGGCCCGGGAGCGGGTGCGGCGCGGTTCCGTCCCGTCCCGTCCCGTCCCGCCCCGCCCCAGCGACGGCATGGAGAAACTGCGGCGGGTGCTGAGCGGGCAGGACGACGAGGAGCAGGGACTGACGGCGCAGGTACCGCCCGGCCAGGACCCGTTCTTCCTTACCCCTCCCCACAGCGACGGCCTGCCGGCCGCTGCCCGGGGCGCAGGGGGCCGAAGGCTTCTGGCCGCAGGCCCGCACCGGTGTATGCGGCCTCAGGCGCCGCCGCCGTGTTCCCCGCGCTCCTTCCCCCCCCCGCCCCCGCGCTCCCCGCCGTGTCCCCTCGCCTGGGCCGGTAAGCGGGAGGGACGGGGAGGCGGAGGAGAGAGGGGAGTTTGCTGCCCGCGCCGAGGGTGTGTGGGCAGCCTGCCCTGCCCGGGGGTGAGGGTTCTGGCGAAGTGTCGGTGCGTGGAGCTGCTCCTCGGTCTGTCAGTGGTTTGGGGTCCTTTGGCTTTATTTTCCACGTCCCGCTTCGGGTTAGCAGGGTCTCCTTGACCTGTGCATACTCTTCCTCCTGCATGGCCCTGGTACTTTGTGATCAGCTAAACAACAGATTTCCTTCCTAAATTGCTTCTCTGTTTCCTTATTTGCAAAAGCAAAGAAGGACTTTCTCTAGACAGAGATAGCTTTGTTCCTTTTTGGCCCCATACTGCTCAAGTACGATTTAATTTTTGTATTTCCTCCTCACTATCTTCCTCATCGTCAGTTTTGGGGTTTGCTACTGCATTTGAAGACCATACACGTTAATGAGACTTAATTTCTAGGTTGAAGCAAAGCTGAGCCTTTGTTCAGGGGTATAAAGGGGAGCCCTTTATACCGTCAGCTCCCTTTTAGTTGGTGTGACTGCAGGTCAAAGTGCCCCACGTTATGGAATATCGTGATACTGTGTGCTACAGGATGCTGGAGCACAGTGAGGGAGGCTGGAGTGTAGAGCAGCCCAGATCTGAGCTGCAACTAATAAACCTTGGGGAACCAGCACAGCCTCAGTATAGTTGGTGTCTGTGGCATAATGTTGGTTCCAGCAGCTTGCTGCTGACACACTTCATTTGTCTTTCCACCCAGTTGCTACTTGTCTTCAGGGTTTATGAACTTGGCCTCTTTGCCACAGTAAAGCAGCTAAATTGTACCTATACCAGACTGATCGGCAAGCCCTGTAGCACTTTCACACCAGAACTGGCTGCCAGCATTTTGGAGGGATGCTTCACCTTCTGATCTTATCTCAAGATTATCAAAGAAATACTTACATTTCTGTTAATCTTAGTTCGGTTCCAAGAGTATGTATTAATCTGCCATCCCCAGGCACGTTTCACATGAGATATGTGACAGTGACACAGAGTTCTCCTTTACTTGATGCTGTGATGATTGTTTTAAGGCAGCAGTCAATAGATAAATACTTACGTATTTCATACTTTTATGTTTGAGGTGTATAGCCTGAGAAGGAGAGAACTGAGCTATGAATATATGATTGACTGTTGCATGTAATGATGTTGTTATAGCTGGAGAAGACTTTTAAGTAGGAAAAATCTGCCCGTGTTTAAAGCTTATCCTGTACATGATAGAAGAAAACATACAGATACGTATTTGGCATAGTGCAAAGGAGCTTCATGCTGAGAAAATGAACCAGAAAGATCTTCTTTAAAGTAAATAAATATCCAATGAAGAAAAGTGTTTAGGTCAGGCAATGTCTCTGCTGTAGGCTTCTCTCAAAGTAGCAATGTATTTCTAGAACACTGGAAAGCCACTCGTTAGTGAGGAAATTCATATGTGAGATTGACTAAGGCTATAGCTTTACAGCTGGATGGTGTTGACTATTTTTAAAGTGCGTGCAATAGAGCAAAAAAGTATGTGCACCCATGCAGAGAAGAACATGTTTTAAGAGGTAAGGTTGTGAAAGAAAATACGAGGTTGTGCATTTTGTGTGTAAAATCTTCAGCTGTTTTAAATGACCTTTCTGGAACCGAGTCATATGCTTGGTTAATAACAATTGCCCTCTCTTTGAAATAGCTGATAGTTGTGTAATAGCCATCATACGGTTCATGTTCATAGATAGCTCTGTATTCTGCTCCTTGATTTTTGCAGAACCATTACCATGAAGCCAGCAGTAATTCCTGTCAAGTAGAAAAGTATATATAGTAAGTCAATTGTGTGATGATTCAATGAAGTCTTCCTGTACTTTCTAAACTCTTCAGATGACCGTCACTTCTTGATGTAATTAGTTCAACTATTCCAAATATATATTAAAAATAAAAACATTAAAGGAATTTGTTACAAAAAAATCAATAATAAATTGTAAATATACCAGTGTAATGATGTTGTCAGGGCAGCATTATGCTGTTTAGTTTTATCAACATCAAAACTAATATAAAATCAGTCTGACACATTGGCTTATTACCTGGCTGTCATTTTGTGATAGTTGTCAACTGACATACGGTTTTTCATATATTGCTTAGGAGCTCAATTCTGTAAATACAGTCAACGTTTCTTTGAAATTGAGTTTTCTCCATTACTTGCATATTCTTGAATTTACTATCAAGAAAAGTTGTAATAGTTAACCTCTAGAATCTTTCTTAAAACCTTTAAAACAAAGTGCTTCTTTTTTTTTTTTTGTTTGCCCACATGGAAAACTATTATAAGATAATTAATGTATGGGTGGAGCCTAGGTAGATGTTCAAAACCACAAGAAATATTTTTGATCAAAGGCAGCCTTGTAGATTATCATTCATATGACTTACTGAGTGTCCATAGCAAGCTATTCAGTAGACAGCATTATGTGTTGCTTGCAACTTGTGTATTAGACTATTGCAAAACTGTTCCTTATGTTTCAGGAAGTCTGCCTTCCGAATTCCAGTTTCCACTTAGGGTTTCCTCTTGATTTCTGGATGTTTTCGTCATTTCTTTGATGTAATATTTTCTTGGAACATCCCATGAATAAAAATCTTTCTTTTTTGCCCAGGAGTTTGGCGTTAAAGCTTAGAAACCCTTAGTTTTCAATAGCTATATGTTGATTTCTGTTTCTGGTTTCTTTCTTTTGCTTAGAAACAAGCTGATAGGCAGTATAGCAAGAAGGGTATGTTTTACAGGAACTCCCTTGCTGCCACCACTGCACAGTTCTCCATATGAATCTTTCCCCAGATGTGGAATTTGCATGGCAATTTTTTCAGTCTTCTAAGTAAAAGCTTATGCAAATGCAAATGTCATAGAGTGTAATGCCAACAACTCTTTTTACATGAAATCTAGGATTAGCTGTATGACTGATGTCAGACAATAAAAAAAGTCCTAATCACCCTTATGTTGTTTCCTGCTTTTGTTGCTTAGGCAGCTTAGATTTAATGACTTTTTCTTAGGGTTCTGGTTCATAGCCTCTGAGTGTAGGTGTAAGAAACTAAGCTGTAACTTCAGGATGTCTCACAGCCTCTCTTTTAGAAATTACTGCTCCTGCAGCACATGTAGCAGAATAGGCAGGCACTGTGTCAGGTCCTCAACTTTTACAGATTGTAGCCTGGCATTTTAGCACAAGCTGAAGTCTGTGGTTTAAGTAGTTGAACTATGTACCTGTTACTCAACTTCTGCAGCAAGGTGCTTCACTACAGGGGTGAAACAGACATCTCAGAAAGCTAACCAGTTCCATTGCTTCCATGAAACTTAAAAAGTATTAGGTATCAGGGACTATGAAAATGCATTACCAGATATATCTCCAGTTTTGGGATTTCAAATGTTGCATTAACTAGGTTCAGCTTGATAATATAGATGGTGATGGCATCAGGAATGGTTAGAGGATCAGCCTTTATTTTAATGCCAGTTAATTTATTTAGCTTTATTATTACAGAGAATGCTATGTTGTGGTGCTCTGGCAGCCCTCATGCTACAGCTTATCTTCCTGCAGTTCACGTGCGTGTATTGTTAATCTAAATTTTTAAGAATTAAAACCGTAAGATGTATTAAACTAGTTTTAAAGTCGTATTATAAATCCTGTGGCATTTTTTGTTCTGAGCCTCTGTGTGGTTTACTTATTTATGGTGTTGGTATTTTTTCCACCTAATAACTGTCAGGGATTTAGATGAAGATAAAGCTATTTTCAAATTTCTATGAAAAATACAATTTCCTGTTGTTCCAGGAACACTGCCAGATATTAAGACTAGAGGTAGAATAGCAGTTAAGTGGCAGCAATGTGCCCGATACACCTGAAGAAATTATTTACCTTCATCCTTTCCCTGTTTTCTAGGCAATCTGAAATGTGTGTGTTGGGTGTACTGATAGTATTGGCCCATCCACACTTCATTTCTGAGCAAGGATGGAAAGGATTTTTACTCTTTTTTTTTTACTCTTTTTTTTTTTGGGGGGGGTGTGTGTGTGCAACGATTAGTTGCATGAATAGGTGTAACTAAAATCATGATTCAGTTATACCCAACCAGCTCTTCTGCACTTCTTACATGTATACACATTCAGGAATATGATTATCAAATACTAAACCATCTTTCAGTTACTGTTTTTGTCTATTTCTTTAATGCAAACATAAGGATAAGGAGTTGAACCTAACAAGGTAAGCTGTCTTCTAAGCTTTGGGAAGTTCTGTCTTAACTGCTGAACAGAGAGGAGAAAGAAAATTCAGAACAATACTGTATACCAACTTTGTGTCTGCTCAGACAGTATGCAAGTGTAAAAGATAATTTTTAGTATTCTGATCCCCCTTCTTAAGTAAATACTCAAAGTATTTAATTTGATTAAATAAGGTAATTTTTTTATAAGTAGAAAGTAGTCCAAACTATTCCTTGTTAACAGATATTCAGAAGCTGATTCATCTCATAGTGCATAAATGTGTTCTTGTATGTGGCCCTTTTTTTATTAAACTAGATATAGATTCTTCATTTATACAGATGTGAAATCATTCTAAGCAGTAACCAAATTTCATTCATTCACTTACCACTACCTGAAAGAGAAATTTCTCAAGAGAGTAGGAGAAACATAAAACTCTTTGGTTGAGGAAGCCCTAGCTTGTATATTTGGTTAATAATACTTGATTGAAAATATCTGTAGGCTAGGTAAGAGAGGGCAAGTTTACTTGTGTCATCTAAATAAATAGAAAAGTTAGCTTTTCATAGTCGTCTTGCATAAGCTGAAGCAACACTTCACTTAATAGACCAGTTTAGAATAGAAGTATCTTCAATTTTAGTGGCCTGAAGTAAGCTGAAATACGTTGTTCTTACAGCATGGGTGGAGAAGGTGAGGTGAGCATATCTAACAAGTCACTTCTGCTGAAAGGGGCTGTTCTTCTGCCAGCTATTAGGCTGGGCCTCTTTCCTTAGATCAGCCCTGCCGCTTTTCTGACATCTTGCTGAGCTGGTTTGGCTCATTAGTCTAGCATAGGGCTAAGTCATCAGAGCAGAAGGAACACTAGTTCTTTTCCTGCTTGAGCTGTGTCAGCTAGCTCTGCTCATTGAGGGGTTCTTGCAGGTTCTGGAGTCACACTGGAGACACAGGAAGTAAAATGATGCCTTTCAGCAAGTCAGCTGTTGGATGAGACAAGCTCTGGTAATCTGCCTGCACCTTCACCCTGTAAGGAACTGTAGTTGAAGTGGAATTGTAATGCGTGCAGTGGATACTTGTACTAATGTGTACACTGGATTCTGTCTGGTAACAGGAAAAGGTAGTAACGTCTATAGGAACGTGCAGTGCTGCACAAATAGGTATGTTCATCTGCAAATTGCTAGAAGGTCCATTCAGTCTTCTGCTTTGGTACAATTGTGAGAACTTTCAATTGTAATTGTATGGTGAAAAGAAAGTCTGTTTGAAAGTGGAGTGGTATTGCTTGAATGCCAGGATATACCTTCAGAAGTTTTGTCTTGTTTGTTTATTCTGGAAATACTTTACCAGATCACTAATACAGTTTCTTTAACTGAATTAATTAGTATGCAAGCAGCTGTTAAGCAAGGTGAAATAATTGTTCCTGGCTAAATAATTATTTTGTCTGAAATTAAAGACTGCAATAATAAAGAAAAAAACCATCTTTTAGATTGTTCAAAATTGGGTTTGTAATATCCTTTTTTTTTTTTCCCCTCTCCTCCTATTAAGGTTCTCGATGCCTCAACACTCAGCTTTGGTACTCGCGTCAGATGGTTTGTCATATGTTTTGTTGCTGGCGTTGTGTGTTCTATTCTTGTAAGTAAATTTTTGATGTTTTTTGGCTTATTTAGCTAGCTCTGCCTTTTTTTTTTTTAAACAAGCAACAATGCTGAATATAGCCAGCATGCACAAATGTACAGCAAAATAAGCCAAACCTTGTTCATATTCATACTTTATATGTAATTCTGTGTTTGCTTTAACCTGTATCCTAAATCTGGTATACATAAATCTAACTGGACATTAAATATATAACTAGCATGTAGGGGCTGTTGTTCTGTAAATTATGATTTTTGACTGTCTTTCTTCCATTCACAGCAGAGAGCATTTTTATTGTAGCGTAATAAAATTTCTTTCTAAAAGGTTTGAACACTGATAAAATGTGCTATATTTTTTATTTAGATTTGTGAGTGGTGTACTAGAAAAGGAATTGTGCTGTTGTTCACTGTGTACCCATCTTATTTTTATTCTCCCCAATAAAAGGGGGAAAGGGGGGAGAAGCTTGAAAGGTTTTTTAAAGGCTGAAGAAACCACAAGTGTAACCTGTCACACTCACAAATCTACAGGTGATGACTGTGGTAGCATGTTGACACTTTGAAAACCTGCTGCACTCCTATTGATCTTACGGCCAGCAAATCATTTGTTCATTCTTGAACTTGAGGTGTTGGCAGGAGGCTCAAGCCTGCAGTTAAAAGTTGAGATCTGTTAATTGATTTGGTCTATCAAAATACACAGGTAATTGCAGTACAAAGCAGTTCTTCAACTATATGCAGAGTCCCAGAAGCAGATGAAATAACAGTGGGGAGGTATCCAGACTGCTGGTTTTGTCTGTCTGTGTGGGGTTTTTTTGTTGGGTTTTTTTCCCATGATGAAGTAGGATGTTGGTTCTTCACAGAGCATGGCTTTTGATGCAAGCTAGTCAGCAGCCTTTGGCTAATGTTTATAGAAGACGTTTGCAGTTTTTGTGGAGACTAGCAGGCAGATTGTCTTGACTCATAATGCATTCTGGTAATAGGATGGAGAAACTTGACCTGTGTGCATTAGTTTCTGGATTTGCCATTAATTCCTGTCATTAATGTAATGAGGAACAACAACCTGTTGATTGTTTGAGGCACTCACTTAGAGACAGCTACTTGCTGGATTCTCCTGCACATGGAATTTTTTGATTCTTTATCAAAACTTGTGGTTTGTTAAGAGTCCCAGAGACCCAGAGGTAAACCAGAACAACTGCTGGTCTTAATTATGAAAGGTCTGATTTAAATGGTAATCAGCTCAGTAAAGGAACTGGAGTGTGGTATTCTTCATGTTGCTATTTATGCCAAATACAGTGACACAAACTCTGCCTAGATGCTTCTGTTGGAGAAGGGGCAAGTTCTACAGAGGGAGCTCAGAATTGGGGTGGAATATCCCTTTTTTTTAGTTTTGCTTAAGCATTATTTGGCTGACTCCCCCCTGCCATTTTTTTTGCAATTAATACTTAACCAGCATAATCACAGATTTTAATACATACTGTGTTTGTGCTTTTTTAACATCTATTTCTGGACAGGTTAAAATCACTCATTTTGCTCGTATTTTTTTGGTGTTTAATATTTGTGCTTCTTCCATATCACGTGATGTGAAACTATGAAACAACACATAAAAGGCTTCAGGATCTTGGTTTTCTAAAGTTTCCTTGAGTTATCTTGAGCTTAATAGATAAGAGTCAAAAGTCCACTAGTATTTTTCCGGACCCCTTACCTTGGAGAGTTTGGAGGCAGCTCCCTAGCTAAGCTTTGCTACATGATGCTGAGAGCTGGCAACTCCACCACCTTCTGCTTCTGGTTACAGACCTTTTGGTAGAGTTATTGTGCTCTTGGCTAGCCAGAATTGTGAGTGGTGTTTTTTCTTTACTCTAGGATTTGTGAAGTGTCCATAGGCTTTCCTTTACACTCTTCTCTTGCAGCTTTCCATGGTTGCTTGTGCTATGGTCTCTGCAAACTGACAGCACAGATCCCCACTGAAATTGCAATTGGATGGAATATAGTTACCTTTTTTTTTTTTTTTTTGCAGGACATAGTGTCCACATGACAGCTTAAAAAAAAAAAAGGAAAAAAAACCAAAAAAAACCCCTAAAAAATCATATTTTGCTTCTAGTTTAGGCTCTATTTCCTCCTGATCATCATAGGAACTGTGATCAGCAGAAGGCTTTGGAATTTCTTGTGTTTAGTGGAAATAAGAGATGTCTGGAAGTAAGAGTTCTAAAATATTTTTATTCAGTCTCAGTGTGTATCTAGGCTGCGAGTCGAGATGGTTCATTGGAGGAAAAAGGGGATGGTAGATGTTAGTGTGGCTTTATGGCTCTTTTTCCTTTGTGTGCAGAGGTGTATGGTGTATAGTGGGGTATTGCAACAAAACTGAAAGTGTCATAAATAGAATATAAACAGTACAAATAAACAACATAAATAAACATTGCCTAGTTGTAAAAATATTGTGAAATATAGTAAATCAGTACATTACTTTGCCAGCAGGTGGCAACAGAAGCGTGCTGAACATTGACTACTACAAATCTGAGAACAGGATACTCTGCTATGGTACTCTTCATAGACTGAAAATAGATTTCTAGACTATAAAATCTAAATAAACTGAATTAATTAATTAAAAGCATACAAATAACCTATCTTTTATAGGGAACAGCATTGCTATGGCTCCCAAAGGGGATCAAACTTTTCGCACTGTTTTACACCCTGGGGAATATTGCTGCATTAGCCAGGTACGATTTCTTAATTATTGTTATTAGAAAAGTACCCTCCTTTTCATGTACATTTCCATTTGCTTTTGCTCTGAAATGCTGTCTATTTATGTTGCGTATAAACAACACTGGTTTTGTGTTGAAATGTTAATAACATAAAATCTTGTTTGTCTTACAGTTTTAAGATTCATAATTAGTGAATATATGTTATTCACTTGTTATTCCCCCTTTGTGATGCCTTACATGATTGTTTTGTAGACACATCACAACTGCTATCTGAAGTACGAATGACAAATTACTGGCTGAATGTTTTGTACTTTTTACAGCTAAGTCCTTTGCCTGGTACAGAGGTATCTCAGCTTCAGGGGCAAACTGGTAGTCTGCCCAGTGTGTGGATGCATTGTTACTGGAGGGAGCTTCTTGCTTTTAACAGATCATCCTCTTTCTAGGAAAACTCTCTAAAAAAGGAGAGGTTCAGGAAATCCTCATTTTGACTGTAAGGCCAGGCAGAATCTAAAAATCATTCACAGTGTATTTTTAAACTCTCTGCTTGGTTCTTTGCAGTATGCCCTGTAGTCTTAAAAGATTTGCAGAAGGGACCTCCTAGGATCTAAAGCTCTTTTTTCACTGTTTGAAAGACATGTAAGAAACAACTTCATGTCCATAAAGTATTTTCAGTTTCCGTTTGTCCTCCTTCTCTTACTGTCTTAGCATAGTTGAAGAGTGGTCATGAGACTCAAACCCCATGGAGTCTGGTCTTGACTTCCATGGACTCAGAATTTAGTCAAGTCACTTAACTCTTGAGTCAAGGCATTGTTAATCTGTAAAAACTCAGGCAATGTGACATTAACATTTGAGAAATGTGATGGCTTATCCTCAACAAATTTGTTAGGGGACAGAAGTGTTTATACTGGAATTGAGTCTCGTTTGTATAACTATTCCATCTCATACTAAAACAAGACAAAAAGTACTGGAGGTAGGCAAAACTGAGTATTTCCCTTTCTCTCCCTTTTTCCTTATTGTTTGTTGGTTTTTTTTGGTTGTTTTTTGTTTGGTTGGTTGGTTCTTTTACCTAGTACTTTGCATGCATTTTCACTGCTTCAAATTAAATTAGCATTTTAGGAACTTAGTACTAATCAAGTCTAATTGTCAGTGAACTAAGAGGAAGGCTTTTACAGGCTGGTATTTCTTTTAGGAGAATTCTGAAAAACTTTAGTTTGGACTCCAGCTAAAATGAGAAGAGGCCCCCTGGCCCTTCAGTAGTCCTTTTAGACAGAAACAACAGGCAACTTGTTCTAAGACCAGTAGGTAATTACAATAAAGTCCCAACTTGACAAGGAGATTTAAACTTTTTCAGGCTTTTTTGCAAGTCTGTATTTAAAACAACTGCAGTTACTACTCTTACTAAATAGCACTGTCTAGCGTGGTTTCTTCCTATGATTTTCTAGCCACAAACATGAAAACAATGATACTTGATTTTTCTCTGGGATGAAGGGTGTATCTTGTACAGAATGTGTTGTATATAAGAACTGTCCTGTGTAAGTGGAGGACCTCTAGATTTTTTTCCAGCCTTTCTGCTCCCTATGGATTCCCTCACATCTCTGGGGAAGCTCTTGTATTGTCTGTCCTTCAATGCTAATCAGGCTAGCATCAATGCGTTTTGCTTTCTGTGTTTTTCTGCCTGTTTTATGACCTGAACCTCCCTCATTTTTACCACCATGTTTTAATCATCCCTGTCCTTCCACTAGCTAACTAATTTTTTATTCTAGTTCTTCAGGTTTCTTTTTTTATCTTAATTTAATTTTATGGCCCAGCAACCAAGATTAAAAAATATGAAGAAAAAGTTAGTTTGGATTGCAGTGAATTTAAAATGCTTGTTTTTTGAATTGAGAAAACTTTTTTTTCCATTTGATATGGACTTTTGAGGTCTGTCTACACAACCTAAAGAAGAAAAACCAAATGAAGAGAAGGGGCTATGTACACAAAATTGCTAGTAGGGGAACATCTGGGTGTGGGAGATCATGGGTTCAGTTTACTGCTTGGGATGTGGATTCCCATATTTCTTCTATCTCAGAAGATGTGTGCTTCACCAGGCTTATGACTGGTTTCAAGGGGGAGCTCTACCAAACTCTTCCCTGCTACTGATTATTTCATTTGATATAAATATTAACTAGAAAGGATTTAAACTTAGGTTTCATACTCTGTAGTAAAGCATTCAGACCACCACAAGGTTACAGGCATTCTCGCTCTCTCACTAAATATTTTCTACAAAGCAGAATGGCTTCAATGACAGGGAAGGAAGAGACTCATCTCAGAATATTTGAAGTCAGATAATTACTCCTATGGTTGTGAATTCTTGGTTCACATCTCATTTCTTTGCAAGAACAAGTACAGCATGGCATTGCTGATGGTTTTCATTCTCCCTTCAAGACTACAGAGTAGAAGAAAGTGGGAGGATTTAATACAAACTACAGAAGTTTTTCCTTTTTTTGCTTTCTGAGTTTGGGCAGAGTTAGAGCTTCCCTGAAATACTGATTGTAGCAACTTGCATGTTGCCTGGGTAAGAAGTTTATTGTTAAACAAAAATTTTGTACAGAATTTTGGTCTTTGTATTCCTTGCATTGTTTTGGCAAGTCAGTGCTTAGAACAGCCTCAACATGAAATTCACTAGACTTCAATGTGACAACCCTCTGCTGTAAGTGGTAATGTTTTGGAAAGAATTTCATGACCAAAGGTGACACAATACATAAGCTGTTTCTGGGTCTAAATTCATGGAGTATTCACCTTTCATTCTGGTGGGTCTCTCTTGCTAAACAATGAAATGCCTTTTTTAAAGCCTTTGTACTCATCTAACTGTTGGAAAACTAATTACCTCTTGTCTTTCACAAGGATTTACTTGAAAGTGATTTACCATTTGTTTTGTTTTTTCTTTCCTATTAGTACATGTTTCCTGATGGGGCCACTGAAGCAACTGAAAGCAATGTTTGAGCCAAAACGATTAATAGCTACAGTTGTGATGCTGGTAAATATACTGTCTTTACTTCCTTTTGCTAAAAAGTTTTCCTTTAGCCTCAAAGCTAAATCTGAGACTTTACTAAAGGGAGGTTATTTCTTAGTCCAACTCTTCTTTGTACTAATAACAGTCAAGCTGATTAGCTCTGTGTATCATAAAGATTATCTAACTCCTTTCTATGAGCTTTGTGTTTTTGCTGCTTATGTTTTTTTTAATTAATCATTTGGAGTAAAATGTTCTCTACTAAATATTTCTTACTAAATGCTAATATTACGTTGATTAATTTGTTTTCTAAAACAATTTCTTCAAGAACCAGGCTAAAGAGAGACTTTTCAGCTACTGTAAAAAGTCAATGGTCACCAAGTCTAGCTTGACGGTTGTTTGTTGGCTGCAGTTCTGTTTGTATAGCTTAGTGGTTCATCACTTTCAAAGCAATGGAGAAAATCAGTTTCTCTTCCCAGTCTGGGAAGCCACATGTTCAGCTTCACATACCTCCATTGCAAGGTCCTTGGCTCCTTTACTTCCATGACCATCATTTCTTCTTCCAGGAGTATGGAAAAAACAGCCCCGTCCCCTATCTCAGAATTCCTATCCCAAAACTCTTTATTAGGTAGTTAAAAACAAGTTTCTGCCCTTGCTGCTTCTCTGTTTTGTAATTGTTTTGTCCCTTGTTCCTTCTGGTTTGTTTCAGCTTTTATTTTTGAAATGTAGTTGGCCGTCCTATTCTCTCCATCATATAGTTTTCTTTTTTAGTTGATTACAACTGATGTGGATAAAAAAACCCGTCATTAATTCTTTCTGGATGGCTGTCTTATGGGTTGTCTATTCTTCCTCTCATGCACCCAGATAAAAAAAAAAAAGGTTGTAATCTCATTTGAGAATCTCACATTTGCCCACATCTTTTGGAGAAGTGACTTGATCCTTGCTTGGACTCTGAGCTTTGTTGAAAAGGTGACTTTTTGCCATCTCTTTCAAATCTTACCAAGTTACAAGTCCTAGTGAAGCTATGTTTCATAGGTCTTCAGTAAAAATGTGCAAGATTATCTCCAATTCTCTAGAGTCTCTGTTTGCTGAGCATGAATTCTCCAACACTTTACAGCTGTGGGCTTATTTTGGTCAAGCTGAGAGCCTAAGCCAGACACTAAAACAGCCAGCACAAAAATTATTTGCTCTGTTATCCTATCAGCCACTATGCTCAGACATGGTAACAAAAAAACCCCACACAACTTGCATTGGCGGCTGTGGAAATAAGACATGTCAGGGAAATGGAAGGAGAATAGAGAATAGAAAAAACATCACAGACCTACCTACCTGTGCAGAGAGGCTGCCAACAAGTTTAGGAAAAAACAGAATGAAAGGTTTCATCTAATAGGGAACAGGAACATTGGATGAGAGCCAAGACTGTTAGGATGGAAAATATCAGTAATACAGAGAAGAACTGGTAAACTTCTGAAGTTTAGAAGACTTTTTATGTGATTGTTTTCTTCCCCATCCTAACACAAAGCTAGAAGTGTAGAAAACCCAGGAGTCACAAATATGTTTGGAGTATTTCAAGAGAGTCTGTTATTTTTATTTCTTTCAATAAAACACTAACAAGTATTTTTTTAAGTGAAAATTTAGTTTCATTCCATTTTCTACGATGTGTAATGACAAATGGAGGGAGCCAGGTGAGATTTAGTGGAAGAGTTCAAAGTGATGCTTACACAAATGGTGTGATTAATTTGGCATAGGAGACCATATCATTGTAATGTTCCATCAAAGGTGTCTATGTAGCTTGAATAAATCTTCACATGAGCTTTTTCACTATGTATAAAGCAGCTGCTCCCTAGTGGGCTCTTCATTAATGGCAGAAGATGAAAAAACACTGGCAGAAGAAACAGAGCCTGTGTTTGCCAAATACTGTAATTGTGAATGGGTGTTTTTATGGTGATGCACATACCTTTCTTGTCAGATGTTAATGTTATGAATACTAGATCAAAAAATTATACTATGTACTGAAATAACAGAACAGCAGTCCCAGACTACTTAGTTGCTTTCAAGCAAGCTTCATCATCTAAGACCATCTCTGAATAGATGTGACACATAAGGCTACACAGACCTGGTTGTAGTTGTCATGGTTCCTGAAGTCAGTTCCTGCATCCTCTTTCTTCTAAGACTTGTCTCAGTCCTTCTGGCCATGGAGCACATCATACTGTGCTTTGGAAAACACCACTTTACGTGGAGTTCAGAGTATAGTCACTATGTGACAGCCTCTGGCCCTTGTTGTTTCCTAAGTCAATTCTGAAAATGCCGATTACATACTGAAAACGTGAAAAGAGTTGCTGTATTTGCTTTGTTGTGTATTTGAGTATTCATTCTTTTCTGTTTTTGTCTCCTGTTTCATCTCTCCCCAGCTTTTCCTAGTATTGACTCTTTGTGCTGTATTCTGGGTAAGTGAGAATACTTTGTTCCTCTAAAGAGCAATCTAGCTTGGTTAGTTTATTAATTGTATTACGGCTTTAACATACAGTTCAGTTGTAGAGGAAGGATAAGCTTATGTGTGTGGTATTTGTGTTTTCAACTGCAGCTGAGTTTAGGTGGAGCAATGAGTCTGCTGGCTACAAAGCAAATGCACCCTTCCACCTGTGTGTGATGTAGATGAGAATACAAAATCTAGAGCATCAGGTTCAGTCTGCAGGCCACTGGACTAAGAACAGCAAGTTAAAATATACTTTAATCTTAGCAATGTGTACTTATGTCAGAGAATAGGTAGTGATGTTTAGAAACCACAGGTACAGAATACTAAACTGATTAAGACAAAGGAAGAGAGACAGAACAAGTACCGTCAGGGATCTTGATTGAAAAACTGGCTGTAGTTGTGTTCCGTAGAAGTAAATATGTAGCTGAAGTGAACTTCCATATTTGCATAAGTACAGTATCATGAACGGAAGTGAAAGTGTTAGCATTAATGCTGTTAAGTGTTTTCAAAGCTAGAGAAGGTTTCCTTAGCAGGATGCTAATGGAGCAACAGATAAAATGAATGGAAAATTGTTAGAATGGAAAGAAGTAGCAAATTAAGCTAAGACAAGGAAATTTAGGCATCATCAGTTAATTACATTTTTGGCTGAGCAGGCTGTTGCAATTTTTTACAGTGTAGACTGGTGCAAAATGAACTAACTTGCAGTATTTGCTTTATTTTTACTTAGTGGAACAAAAAAGGTTTGGCGTTGTTATTCTGCATATTGCAGTTCTTGGCAATGACCTGGTAAGGTTCTTAAATTCATTTTAACTTCTTCTCCTTGCCCCTACACCCACATGATTGTAAACCTATATATATATGCTTCACATAATGTAAGTGTGCCCAAATGCTAACCTCAATCTGTTTCTCTAAGCTAGGTTGTGTAACTTCAGCAAAATCTATATGCAATCGTCTTGCAAAAATGGTAATTTTAAGTATATTCTGCAATATGTGAACTTGAGGCATTATGAAAGGAATCTATATGCAAAAAAATTCTCATGCCTTTTTTCTCTGTTGTGAAAGTAACTGTATATTCATATGGCCTGCTTTTGAGTTCTCACTACATTTTCATTTTTGCAGTGGAAGGAACTAAGTAACACTTTCACAGGGTGTGTCCTGCCTCAAGAATATTCAGCAGCACTGGGTAAAGAGTGGGTGGATGTGAGAGGGTAAATTTAGTGCAGCAGGTACTATGATGACCATCCAGATGTGCTCAAGGGCTATGTTTGGGAATGTGGGAGCACAGTTAGGTGAGTTGCTTGCAGCCTGGCAGAAGTTTTGGAAGTTACTGCTTTCTCCATGGAGATAAAACTGAACATACTTGGTCTCCTTGTCCCAGGTGAATTACTCGGTACTAACTTCTAGCTGATCCAAGGTGACCACAATTCTTGTTTGAACTTGCCCTGAATACACAGTCTATACTAAAATTGGATCTGAGGACAAATAGCCATTTGTTCAGGATAGGGACTGTTTGTTGGGCATCGTACTAGATAGAGGGAACATTGCTAACTCAAATTGTGTTCTGCATGTTTACAGCAGACAGCTTCACATTCGTTAAGTGTCCTAGAGCTTGATCAGGCTGGGCATGAGAACAAAACATAGTCTGGAGGCTTATGAGAAGCAAGTTTCAGAAGATAATAGAATTATCAGGTGTTTGAGTGTCACAGTCGTGGCATACTATTCCTACTACAGCATATATCTGTATTTAGAGTTACATAAATAGTATCAGATGTGTATTTGCATAGTAATATATATTGTCTTTTAAACTGGAAGAAGTTGTCTGTATCATCTTGGAAGAATAGTTTTCCCAGAAATCTCCATTCCTTTTGAAACTGGTGATAGTAAATCTGCTTTTTTAAGTTTATGTGCAATAGAAGTTATGAATTATATTTAAAAAAAAAAAAAGAAACAAATAAACCAGGAAATCCTTGGCAGTATGTTTAGTTCTTGTCCAAGCATGTCTTCTTTTCTCAGGTAAGCGTTGAATTGAGCAGGTAATCTTAAAAGTTTTATTACAACAGGTTGCTTTTATTAATGCTGGACTGAAGTGAAATAATTGGCTTCTAGGAGAGACAGGAACACTGTTGAACATACTCTTTTCCTCTCTTTTTTAGGTATAGTCTGTCATATATTCCTTTTGCAAGGTGAGTCTGCATAATTACTTCCCTCTTAACAAAAGTCAGTTATCTTTATGCTAGGGAGGGGGAAAACGTCCTTAAATTCAGTATGTGAAAAACATATCGTCCCCCTTTTAATTTTTAGAAAATTACATGGCTGAACTCAAAGTAATACTTAAGATAAGCTTTAAATACAAGTAAAGTGCATAGTAATTCACTTTGTTAACTTTCATTCTGGTTTTCATTTCTGAAAATAAATTGAGTTTTTGTTTAAATTCTCCAGTAATTTAAAAATGCATTGATGCAATAGTGACTTTTCCAGCACCCACATTAAAAATAACTTACGGATCTGAGGTCTTAGTTAAAAGCAAAGAAACAAGCATAGTTTCAGCTGCTAAGTCTACTTCTGAATTCGTCTATCATTTTTAGAAGAGGCAAAGGCAGTGCTTCATGTTAATTTTCATTTTGGCAAACTTCTCTCTTTCTTTTCACTCGTGTGTACAAAAAGGGAACGAAAGCTAGCCAAACGCATAGTGAAACCACATGCAAGTAAAAAAATGGAAGAATCTATTTTTTCTGTAATGTTTCACGTAAAATGCAGTTTGGTCTTTCAGCAGTGTGTTTTTTAAAAAAAAAAGTGCTTCCATGTCTGTGTATTACTTAATGAGGTTTTCTGTAGTGAAAGTGGGGGGGGGGGAAGAATACTAAGTATTGTCTATCACTTTCATCTGATATCTTCTGTAGTGTTTCTGTAACTTTGCTGAAAGGTCTGTACTATGGAATTATTTTTTTTAAAGCTTCAGGTTTGATCTAGGGAGGATTAAGCCATATATGTATATATTTATTTTTTTAAAGGTAGTAGTTGATAATTACAATGGATTAAACACTTTAACTGAACTCAGGCTTCAAACTGTCATCTTACTGTTTTTGACATCTGAAGCTCACCCAGTCAAAAGTAGTATTCTGAATTCTTATAGTCCTTGTGGCCATGTGACAGTCTCAGTAGGGTTGTTCCTTTTTTTTTTTTTTCCTTCCCCTCCTCTTTTATTATTTTTTAAATGTTCTGCTCTGCACAGAAAACAAGTTGACCTACTAGTCACTAGTCTTTTCTTCCCTACCAACAGTACTTCAAGTTCTGGTCAGAAAAATATTAGGTTATATGCATCACTTAATTCCTTTGTTTTCATTTGTTTATGAGATTGCATGAGCCCAATAACTGAATTTTACACAGGCTGCCTTTAGTAATACAGTGATTACTTTAGGGATTATTACTTGTTTATGTGGAATGCTATCATAAATTTCTTGTACAGGCTGCCTTTCTCAGGGAAATAGTGATCTAAACCATATTAAGTGCAGGAGAACAGTATTATGTAAGTTGTTTAAAGTATGCATTTATCTTGATTACAACAATATTATTATTACCTGATTTAACTCTCTTAATGGTTTACTCTTAAAAACAACTTACTTGTTTGTGGGGTTTGGGTTTTGGGGTTTTTTTTGATTAATGGTGGCTCTCCTGCTGCCATGGCAAAAAAACCCAACCCAAAACCTACACAACAATAACAAAAAAAAACCCCAAACAACAAAAAACATACATGTGGTGAATTTAAGGAGTCATGATAGTATTCTTCATTTTTTCAAATTGACTAACAACAGCATACAAATTCCACTCCTTTAAGTTGTTACATTTCTGAGAAAATGAAAAATAAAGAAGACTAAAGTGAGTGATGTAAGCAGAATAGTCGGAGAACAGTTTATTGTCAGTTAAAGAAATAGACCCCTTCAGATCTTTCAAATGTTAAGGCTGAGCGAGCCCTTCATCCTGCACTGCTAGTACATGCACTTTAAACCCTTCAGACTGGGCTG
>JANZLQ010000086.1:38743240-38757699 GCA_026212715.1 Elanus axillaris | reverse complement strand
AATACCTTGGGGGGGGGGGGGAATTACTGTGAAATAGCAACAACTGAATTCATGTTGATGCTTACATGACTTTTGGACTGGTTTTTGTTTCCTGGCATGTTTGGGAAAGCTTATTGTGCAAGGTATGGCAGTCACATCCCTATTGCTAATCTTGTTATGGTTCATACTGACAGTTTACTATTGGGGAGTGTCCTTTTTGTTTTCTTTTTCTGGAGTTCTTATGAAATATGTGTCTCAATAGTCCTGCTCTCTGCTGCCCATGGGAAATGCCTTGCTTCAAAGTTAAGATTAATCAGTTTCTGGGTTTTTTTGTGGTTTTGTGTCCCCACCCCCTGCCCCCCATCCCCACATTTATTTACAGCAATATGGCAAAATAAACTCTGGCTTGTATACCATCAGGAGTTAAAAATCCTTCAGTTTGTAGATTACTTGGAATCTGCAGGTTACTTCTCAGGGTTTAATGACATTTCTGAAAGAGTAAACCAATGGCCCACAGGCTTAAATCTGGTAATCGGGAATCTATACCTTCACTGGCAAGTTATTTAAAAAATGCTGAAAGCCACAGGAACATACATTAAGAATGAGTAGCTGTCAAAACTACAGACTACCTGGGGCAAAGAAGAAAGAAAAATGGATTGTCTAGGGCAGTACTGAAGTGTAAGTAACATTATGGTCTACAAGAAGTCATCTGCCAAATGGTGCTCTTTTCTGAATGAGCAAATGAAGAAATGCAGTATATCAAGTTAGAAATCTGAAACCATACCTTTCTTGAGTTTGAAGAGCTGATTTTTATGAGGAAAAAACAATCCCATTCTTTCCTTTTTCCTAACTTCAGAGTGATGAATCTGAAAAGAAATGTGCAGGCAATAACTGTATCGGTAACCTCTGGTGGATGAATACAGATTGTAAGCAGAACAGGAGGAACACAGCAAACCTGGTTGCAGACAGCTGTGCCACCACTGGCTGGTCCCCAGCTGTGGCAAAGCTCCCTCCTCGGCTCAGCTGGCTGAGCTGCTTAACAGGCCAGCTCCCTACACTGCTGCATCCAGCGGGCTCGGCTGGCCTGGGCTGGAGACCTTTGCTCATCTGGTTTGCTTTGAGTGATACAACCAGGGAGAGCTTCTGCAAGCGGCCGAGTCAGTAGATGCAAACACAATGTTTTGCTGTAAATCTTGATTGCACCCAGCAGGACTGAATACCTTCTCTGTATTGCAGTGACCACCTGAAGTGTTTCGTCTGCATCCCACTTTTTTGGGGGGAGTGTTTACTCTGCATCCCACTTTTTTTTTGGGGGGGGGGGCTTAAACCACTGCTAGTTAGAAGCAAATGAATACAGAAGAGGTGGTGTTAGTAGTCATACAGCAGCCTATTTCTATCACCTCTTCGATGGGGTCACATAAAAAGTGGGATTTCATCCCACTGACACTCACAAATGTGCCTACGTTGACCGTTCTCGTTGTTCCCAGGGGAAATGGCAAGTTGTGTGAGTGATCCTTGCTTTCACAATTGCCTGGGTCCTGCTAAACAGCAAAGGGGTTCAGTTTTGCTTGGGAAGCAAGCAGAGTGCGTCACTAACACTTCATTATTTTTTTTTAATGAAAAGAAAGAAAATATTTCATTTGCAAGATCATATTTAATGTCTTTGGTGTTTTTATCTCATTCATATCCCTGCAATTTATCCTCAGTTAATATAACAACAATAATAACCTTTGTTTTGATTCTCTGAATGAGTCACCATCCCCCTTTGTGGCTGTTCTGTTCAAAAATAAAGGGGGGGGAAGAGAGTATATTCTAAGTACAAAGGGAGAAGATAAAAGCATCAGTCTGTTTCTGTACCTCCTACGTAATATTGCCATAGTAACGAGGAGCTGAATGCGGCTGTTCATCACTGGATGCCGAGGTAGAGCAGACACTCTTCTTATTCAAAGGAATATTAGTAAAATACAGATATTTTTTTTAAGGTGTCAGTAAGGAATCTGGAAAAAACGATCTGCCTTACACAGCACACTGTAAGCTGATAATAAAGTGCCACTTCGAAAGAAGAGAGGGCAATTAAGGCATTTAGCAAACATTTATAATGCTGTAAATCAGAGCGTTTTATCTTCCACACAAAGCCATGCTGAGTTGTGAAGTGCAGTCACAGATAATATATTCTGACATTAAATTTACATGAGATGAGCAGCTCACTCTTTTCTTCTGCCTAATACATTTCTGGCATGGCAGTTGCCTGTGGCTATTGCCAAATATTTGTACTGCAGCCTTGACTGGCTCTGCTCTAATCTGGATTAAGGTATAAGTGGGTAAAATATTTGGTGTATTTGGGACCGCATGATGTCTCCTAGATCCTGGTGCTATTTTTTTAACCATTAAACCACCTCCAGAGGGAATGAAATTCTGTTCCAGGTGTGTGCATCTGGTAAAAATAAGTACCTTTGAAATTTTAGTGAGAAAAGAAATAGATCAATTATTCTCATGAGTAAAATTTGAGAAGGATAAAAAAGTGCACCCATTTCAGTGCTTCAGTTACTAGCATAACGTACTAGTGTGACAATTTCTCTGTGCTTTGCTGAAAGAATTTGATATTTAAGTTGTGGCATTTCTGTGTCCAGAACCAGCTTTTTAAAAAAAAAAAAGTATTCTGTATTTGATCAAATGATGGCTTAACAGCAAATCTGTTACTCTGCCCACTCAAAGGCCTTATTAATTTGAAAGTTGTTGTGGTTTGGGTTTGTTTGTTGGCTGAAGCCCTGAAGGCTTTTTCAGCCTGAAGTGTGTTTAAAATGAGGGCTTGAAGCATGGAGCAGAGCTCTGCTAGCAACCGCAGCTGCCTCGTGGGACAGGGAGATGGGAAGTGGCTGCAGGAACAGCTTTTCCTACACCACCAAGTGCTTTCTGCCAGCCTCTCGTGCCTCTGGTTGGGGTTAAAACACAACAAGGACAAGAGCTGGAGGCAACAGATCTGGGGAAAGGGATCTCTCCTTGAATGCCTAGGAAAATGTTACAGATTCAAGTCAGAGCCAGGCTGAAGGGATGGAAAGGCTCAGCCAGGAGGAGTTATAGCTGGAGACTGTCACTCTTGGAGCTGGCAGACGTGGAGATGGAGCTGAGAGTGCTGGCAAACCCCTGTGAAACCCCAAAGTAAATGATCTGTCCCAGCTCTCCCCATGGTTGACTCAGGCAGTGGGTGATAGACTGGCTCTACAGACGGAGCTGCTTCCTTCGCTTAGCTCTGTGCTGGCACCCGAGAGTCCCACGCATGCTGGCAGCCAGCTGGTGGGGCAGGCAAGGCAACGCACATGGTGCCATTTTGTTGAGAAAGGAGGAGGAAGGTTGGCAGTCTGTCCTTTTTGAAAAGAACGCCCAAGGAAGTCACGCACACATGCATGCCATGGTTGTGGGGTCACGCACGTGAAAGTTAAGTATGAAGTAATTCATACATCCTCCCTTGTTTATGTACTCATATAGGCTTTTTCTAAGGGGTCTTGGCATCACTTACAGCTTAGGATTTGCTCTTCCTCATGCAGCCCTGTTGCATTCCTCAGAGTTTGTTATGCCTAGCTGAGTTGGGTTTTACAACAGCTCCCTGCACCGGCAACTGGAAAATGCCAGAACCCGCCTAATTATGCAGCCTGTTGGGCGGCACATTGACATGTTCTGGTTGATGTTGGCCATGCTGCTCAGTAAAAGGCTGGCAAACCTGAGCTTTTGCCTTCTGAGCATACTAATGGGGGCTTTCTTGTGTTGCATCTGCCGGGGAGTCTGTGTGTGGGAAGGGAACAAATAAAGATCTTTTCACAGTGGGAATAGTTGCCTGAAGGGTATTTTTATTGCTTGTCTGTGAGTAGTAAATACTTTTTTTTTTTTTTTTTTGTGAAACTCTGGCCTCTCTGACTTGTGGAGCCCCAGTTTCAAAAGCAGCTCTTAGGTTTTCATGGGTATCTTCATGTGTGTGGGAAACTGCATCTTCTTGTGGAGGTAGGAGACTGGGCTTTGGAAGAGGGAAAAATTGTGGATTACTGTTTCTTGTCAGATTGCTGTAATTAAAACAGAAAGCACATAGTTTTAGGAGCAAATGAAGAGCAGGATTCCTCTCTACCTGATTCGTGCCCTTTGGGGAGAGGTACAGCCTCCTGGGCTTCCTCTTTTCCTCATCTAGTAGGCTCAGAAAAGAAGTAAAATATCCTGAGGGTGGTCAACAGCCTGGTTGTTACATTGCTCTCCTGGAACATAGTGGGATGTAGCTTTGAACTCCGTGCAGAGGAAGTGAGTGCAGTGACTGCTACTAGCTCGTTACTCAAAGTTTGCTATTTCATAGGACAGTTTTCACCATTAGAGAGGACAGTGAAATGCTTCTGCTTATGAGGGAACCCAGGGTCCTATAGATGGCTAAATCAATAGTTAATTAACTACAATAACTTTCAGTGAAACATCTGAGTGTAGATTTGAGAAACATTCTTCTTGGGTACTTCTTTGTTTCTTTAGAATTTTTTAAATGATTTTTTTTTTCCCCTCTGCAGGCAGGGTATGAAAAATGTCAGTGCACCTGTGAGAGGGCAAATCTTCAGCACTTAAGCCCCAGGCGCTGTCAGGCGCTATTGATGTGGGTTTTGGTGCCTGACTTGGACTTGAATACCAGTCCATGAGCTGAATGCCTAAAAACTAGATAGGGCAATGCCAAGTGTTGCCTCATGGTAAGTATATGCCTCTTTTGACTGCTGTGGATTTGGGCCCTTGTCTTCATTTATGTGGTTTTGCACAACAAAAATCTTCTTGTGTGTTGGAAAATGATGTACTGGGGTTAGGACTATAATGTGGACTTTCTATGGGGCTTTTTAAAAATTATTTAGAAAAGGTAGACAGTGCATCACGTAACAGAAGAACAAAGCAATGTTGACACAAGGCAGTGTTGGATTGTGTGGGTTCAACACAGTATCTTGTGTTCATCCGGCAAATAATGTGCCACACAAGTAACCAGCTAAGAACGTTAGCACACACATGGGCAGATCTGTACTTGTATTTAACAGTATATTTGTGGTGACTTCTCAGCAGCTGTGTTTACTTGGGGCCAAATTTGGATCACGTAATGGAGGGACAGGTACACTAACATATGTTTTTCATTATTCATCTGCTGAATGTTTTTTTCTGTTTTCCTTGGTGTACGTGCCAAGATGCTGCACAATGTAACTCACCTTTGTGTGATGCCAGCATTGTATTGCTTATGTTACTTCTTTTTCTTCCAACAACCATCCACCACTTTGTTGCTCACCCGTCTCAAGGCTGAATTGCTCTCGGCTGGTGCTACAGGAGGTATGGAAACTTACAGTAAAAGATACACTGCATACAAAATCTTGACCATTGCAGGTGGAGAGTTGAGTTCTACGAGCTTAAAAGGAGTCATAGACTGTCTGGTTCCAGAAAGCTTTCTCATGGTGGTTTGATTGCTTCTTTGTTTAGCTTTCTGCACTTTTGCTGCACTATCTTCAAGTCCCTTTGATGTTGGATCAGGAATAAACTTCAGAATTGTGTTGGTAGGGAGTAGGTGAATAGCCACAGACTCGCAAACAGTCTCTTTTCATCTAAGCTAATCTGTATGTCTGTTCTGTGTGTCAGCGTCCACTGTGCACTAAAGATGTGAACTCAACTCCAGGAAGCTCACTGAATTGTCTCAGAATGGTGCTGCTGGGAACCTCTGTGTGGGAAGAGGCAAGTGGGATGTCACCAGGGAGCTGCTGAAAGATGGAGGTGGGAGAAATAGAAAAATAGGGTTGACAAGAAGGAGAGTAAGCAGGAGCTTAGGGACATGGCACAGCAACAAAATACATCAGTCCATGGCATGGTTCCATTTCTCTTTCATAAACATTGTCATGTCCACACGGGTCTCAGTAGCACCATCTTGCCTCTGGAGAACATGAGCACCTGCACCATCTGTCAGCCTTGTCCTCTTTGAGGCAGAAGATCCCCATGTCATTCAGCGTTAACTCAGTGTGGGAGTACGTTCATCTGAATCTATAGTGTAATTGGTGCTTAGTCCCTTCGCTGCTTTTGACAGCACTGCAAAGGTTTGCTTTGCTTCACTGCTCAGGATCCTTCAAATGTTGGATTTAAAAATGGGATGAGAACAGGCATGGGTGGAATTATCGCTACTGATTTTAAGTTTCTCTCTTTAGCCCTCTCCTTTACCTTACAAAATGCTGTCAGTGCCAAAAGCTATTCTTGGTGTGTTTTCTTTGCTCTGGGCCCTGGTGCTGCCTCATACTTGGAGGGTGAGGGCTGCGAGGTGGGTGCCAAGGCTGCCTTCCACTCTTCCCAACACAGTGGGTGCCCGCAGGCCTTTCTGCAGGGTGGGAACCGCCAGGATTATGCATGTTTGCTCGTGTCCTTGGTAGCAAAGGATTACTTACAATGCAAGTGGGATTCTTCCCACTGTGAGCAGTGTGCCTATTGAGCAGTGCTTTGGTGGTTAGCCAGTGAGACAGATTTTGCAAATAAGCAGGAGAAGGAAGTAGTGGTGCTTTTTGCTTGTGGTTTTGGGATTTTTTTTAAGTTTCTTTTTATATGTCAGTTATTTTTATTTTACTGTCTTTTTCTTGTTGTCACATCTGCCTCATTTGCTGCTTATTAGGTATACATTAGATATCCACTGACTTTTAAAATCAATCACTGGCATTCTTGATATTCCATAGCAGCAAATTGTACTGCTGAGAGAGAGAAGCAAAACTGAGCAGGAATGTTTTCAGTAATGCCAGGTGTTTCTGTGAAATGGTAACTGTCTTTTTTTGCAGATGTCAATCATCTCCTGCAAACAAGAAAGATGTGTTCAGACTTCATGTCAAATAGCACTTCCTAGGGACAAGTGAATGTACATATTCTTAAATGGTTTGTGCTGCCTCTTGACCACTGGTGTGGGAACTTGTACCACTTCGGAAGCATTGCCACAAAAGCTATGGCTTGTATGGTTTGGGATGAGAGGATGCTTCCTGAAGGATCTGTTTTTTGGAATGACACTTAGAAATTTGGTGAGCCCTGGAAAGTGTTAGGCTTAGCCAGAGTTGGATGGTGAGCAGTTGATAGTTTAGAATAAACCAAGAAAAACCAGCATATCGCAAATACAATTCACTAAATAACATCAGATTTTCCTGTATTGGTATGTGAGTACTTCAGTTCCTCCAGCCAGAGCTGAGATCACAGGTTAGTGGAAGCCAAAGAGCTGATCTGTTTTGTGCTCCTGCCAATGAACAACCCATTCCAACCCAGACCTCAAAAATGAGAGCATGCCAGGGGCTTATCCTGAACCTGCAAGTTGTGCTTGCCTGGGATGCTTGCTTTTCTGAAGTGTAGAAAAGACCTGGGAGACACCTTGTTCAGTCAGGTAGTGCAGATCTTCCAGAGCAGTCTAATTTTAGTGAGACATTGATGAAATATTTTGTCGTGGTTCAAGCCCAGCCAGCAACAAAGCACCACGTGGCCACTCGCTCACTCCTACCTGCCGGTGTAATGGGGAGGAGAAAATAAAATTTAAGGGTCGTGGCTCAAGACAAGGACAGGGAGGGATCACTCACCATTTATGGTCATGGGCAAAAAACAGACTCGACTTGGGGGAAAAAAACAAAATAAGTTTAACTTGTTAGCAATCAAATCAAAACAAGGATAATGAGAAGTAAAACCAAACCTTAGAACACCTTTCCCCCACCCCTCCCTCCTTGCAGGCTCAACTGCACTCCTGGTTTCTCTACCTTCTCCCCCCTGGCACAGGAGGTCGGGGAATGGGGGTTGGGGTCAGTTCCTCACACCTTGTCTCTGCCGCTCCTTCCTCCTCAGGGGGAGGAATCCTCACTCGTCCCCTGCTCCAGCGTGGGGTCCCTCCCACAGGAGACAGTCCTTCACGAACTTCTCCAAGGTGAGGCCTTCCCACAGGCTGCAGCTCTTTACAAACTGTTCCACCATGGGTCCCTTCCATGGGCTGCAGTCCTTCAGGCACAGACTGCTCCAGCGCAGGCTTTCCCATGGAGTCCCCGGACATCCTGGGGGGCCTCCGCTCCCCTGCTCCCCTCCCTGGGCTGGGGGGGGACAGCCTGCCATCTGCCCACAGGCTGCAGGGGCATCCCCTCCTCCGGCGCTCCTCATCCTCCTCCTTCACTGCCCTCGGTGTCTGCAGAGGGGTTCCTCTCACATTCCAATCCCCTCCCTCACTGCAGGTTCCCCTTCTTAAATCTGTTCTCCTGAGGCATTACCACCGTCACTGATGGGCTTGGCCTTGGCCAGAGGCGGGTCTGACTTGGAGCCAGGGAAGCTTCTAGCAGCTTCTCACAGGAGCCATCCTGCAGAGCCTCACCTGCTACCAAAACCCTGCCTCAGAAACCCAAAACACATCTTAAAAGCTCAGGGGTTTTTTTTTGTCTCTAAGAAACACTTTGATTCCTTGGTATCACCATAAACCCCTGTTTTTCAAAGTGTGCAACAGACACTCAACCAACACAGTTTACCTCTTGTTGGTATCAAAACTTTGGGCAAGCCTTGCCTACCTGTGAGCCACCAGAGCTGTTGTACAGCCGGCTCTCCCACCAGACCTCCGGCTGTTGCCTGTGTCCTGCAGGTCCTGCGTCATACCTGCCTACCTGGTGTGGGTGTACCTGATATACTAATTGCATCACACAAGGCACAAGAAGCCTTGCATTTCAGCAGGATTTATAGGATGTGTGGGATGACAGCTTTATGGTTTGCTGGCGCAGCCTGCAGGATCTGGGCTGTCCAATTCTGTTCTAGACAGCAGCAAAGTGTGTCTGCCGAGTATGTTAACTCGTTAATAAGTATGCACAACTTCAGCTCCAGTTTACTGGAGATGTCTGAGAACCAGAAGCAGGCTCTTGGTTTTTGAAGTGTGTGTAGCCTGGAAAAGTGTGTTAAGGCCAGCCATATTCCAGCTTCATTCTGGTTACCTACTGAAGTTAGCCCTGAGCTTCCAATCTAGGCACAGCAACCCAGGCACACCTGTTGAGTCAGGTACTAAAAGCCTTAGAAACACCGTGCTCACACTAGTTCTTTATACTTTGAAACAGTTTGTTAGCCTGTGTTATTGCTTGATAGTAGCAAAATGAAAAGTATTTTGAATTAAAAGTTACATACTTAAATAGATGCATGAATTATGTGTGTTTTATCAGGGTTTGAATTACTTATTGGCAAAGACAAACATCCCAGCAGGTATCTATTACCACAATTGCAGAGCCCTTCTTTTTTTGACACCAATTTGTCTTTGTATGCAATAACCACAAGCAGGAGACTGTCAAAGATGGCAAAGAGGAGAAGAAAAACAGCAAATCAGCATTTAGTGAGGAAGATATGATGAAACAAGCCCTGATGGACCGCGTAATGCCATTATAGCAGGTTATCTGATAACTGACACTACTGGATTTAAGGATTTCTGATCAAGAAGCAGTGCAATGGCTCAGTTGCCCAGGGGTTGGAACTCTCTGTTTAGTACCCAGGTACCAAGAGAGTTTCTGTGTCGGTGGAACAGCAAGATAATTCCTTCATTTAGCTGGTAAGAGAACAGCTTCTGATATCAGTTGTGGTTATTCTACCTGTATCTTTAATTTGTTTATACATATTCTTTATTTATCTCTGTGTGGGCAAGAGAAAAATTGGACCATACGGCCTAATGCTGAAGGCAGTCTTCAGAAAATCTCCTGTTGTACCTACAGAGTAAGACTAAGGGAAATGAAGTGAGATTTTTAGGTGCGGTATCTTGCTGTTTCTGTAGCACTTATTGTCAACAGCTAGCAGATGTGAGTCTGTAGAAGGTGGCTGGTAGGGAGTTTCTTGGCCATTTTCAGTGTAGAGTATTCACTGATGCATCAAATGATAGCTGACCTTGATTAATTTAGATGTTACAGGGACAGTATTCATCAGTACTTATTTGCATAATGGCATATGCAAAAGTGTGGTAATATCAGAAGACTTCTTTAAACCCTTTTGTACTCAGTGCTGTGGGATACTCTCAGTATCTTCTTACGGTCGATGCTCACCTCTAGCATTTCCTCCGACAGAGCGCAGGGGGAAGTCAGCTCCTGTGTCTTGATTCAAGCATTGCTGATAACTAGAAGAGATTTGCCTTTATAGCAAGTACCACCATGTCATTTACACGACAGTGGCATGCAGTAGTATGACAGCTGTACTTTTGTAGTGCCAGAGATTATAGTTGCACACAGTTAAAAAACCACCTTTTATTCTGTTGAAAGTTTGAAAGGACTTTTCTTTCAGAAAGCTAAGACCTATGGCTTTTCTTTTCCTTCTTTTATTGTATCTCTAAGTATGCATTGCTCTTTAGCATATTAGGTAGGTGAAATAATTTCTCCGTATATCTTCTTTGGGGATATGTGACATACAGGAACACATATATTAAGGAAGTTAATAATCCAGACTCACACAGATGCAGGCAGCATATAGAAACAAGCTGCAAATGTTACTCAAAAGACACATGTATGGAGTGCAAGTGGGCTCCAAGGCGTGCAGGTGACTGAAACTCAGAGGAGGGAAGTTCTGCTGTGGGTAAATTCTTCGTGGGTAGGTGGGTGGGTGGGTGAGCTCCAGGTGTTACTAAACGAAAGTCAGATCAACGTTGCCATCTTCTGGGCAATTGCGGGAGTTGTCAGGTGTGTGTAGCTGGAAAATACTTCTCTCTGGTATTTACAGTCTGGAGTTTGAAAGTGGGCAGATAATAGCGTGTACAAGCTAGCAGTGTATATCAGCATCTAAAGAAGAAAGGCATCCTGCCCGAGTTCTTTCTAGTCGAGTTTAGAGAGAAGAGGATTCCAGAAATTGGAGATGCAGACGAGTTCATGGACTAAACCTGCTGGTGCTTTTCCCTTTCCCCTTCCACAGGAGCAAACCCCACCACTATGGACATCACCTTCAAGTGGTTACTACTGGTCTACAACTTTTCTATATGCCTCTTTGTAAAGTATTCCGTGTGAGATGGTTTTGCTTGTATTCACTTGCTCTGTGCCCAGGACATCTCAATTTCCAATTTTGCCAACCAGTAGTGATATCAAATAGAAGTGTTTGTTAGTAGGTATCTGCTCCTAGGAGCCCCATAACACTATGAGGAAAGGCAAATTATGCCTCATCTTCTTCGTTGCATTAACTAGTTTCTTTTGACAATATAATACAGATAAATTGTTGGGGTATATGTCAAAGATCAGTCTGTCTCTTCCCTTTTAAAGACACAATAAAACAAGTATGTGAAATGACTTTGCAAAGGGCTTTTATAATTTAAACAGTTTCAACTAGCTAAACAACTCAAGCTCCTTCAGCTTTTCCTTTTATCTTACATCTATCCAGGATATATATATGTTGATAAAAGATGAAAATTCCATGTATTTAACAAAAAAACTGCCAAGCATAAATTACTTAATGAGAGAGACTTTCTCCCCCTTCCCCCCAATCTATAAGGATCTCTATAGGCAGAGAAACACATGCTGGTAAGACTTGCTGAGTAGACAAGTTCAAAAGCAGAGAATTCAGATCCCAATATCTTCTTTTTGTTTAGAGTCTAGCAAAATCTTGAACAGCAAATACGTGTGAAGTTGAGGGACATGAGGATGTTGGGCAGAGGGTGTAACAGAGCAGGAAGGGTATAGCTGATATTTATTACTTTTAATAAGACTGGTGTGTTCATGGGAGGATCCACATGTTTTCTATTACTGGAAATTAATACTTTTTTTTTTCCAGTTAGGGAACTCTGTTGGAAAGCCAGTTTGTTACAAGAAACAAAACATCCAAGACAACTGAGAAATCCCATTAAGAGAGACAGTTTGAAAGCAGATGTCAAAAACCTGCCTTGGTAGAGTCATTATTAGTTAAGCAGAGCTGGTGTGGTCAAACAGGGTGTTCCTTCGACAGAAGGGAGCAGTGACACTTGGACTTATGACAGTCCTCATCCGACTCATACGGCTGGGTATTGCCTTGCGGAAGGATTGCCTCGCAGGGCGGTGGTGGAGCTGTATCACTTAATAGCTCCCGAAGAACAAAAAAGAAAGCAGATTTTTTTTCTACCCCATCTTCTAATGCCTACATGTTAAGCCTTAAAAATTCATTTGTATCTCTCAAGGCTTCCATCTGTTCTTACAATATGACTTTGTGCTGAATTAAGAGAAAGGGCAAACCTCTTCCCTACTTCCACTGCAATAGATGTATGAAATTCTTTGAATTACAAGAAGAAATTTGTTTTCAGAAAGACTTTACTTATGTTTTCCTCTGAAAGCTTTTTTGGTGCAGGAAAGGATTTTCTATCTCCAGTTCAGCTAAAATGGATAAATCGGCATGGAGGGCTTGGATTATTACAGTGTGACTTCAGCATAGATATATATGTTTTAGCAATTTATGCATAATAATAAAAACTAAGCAGATTTAAAAGCAGAAAAAATGACTGTGTACAACACTAAGCACAATAAAAGCAAAATAAAATGGGCAAAATGGAAGGAAGGCAGTTTGTAACAGTAACTACAATGGTATTTCTTCCAGTGATAGATGCAAAGATATGCAAGATATTAAAAACACTTTTCTAGTTATGCAGTCACTGCAAATGTAACCCACTAAGAGTAAGAAGTGTGATTTGTTCCCTTTTTGTGCTTCAATTCTGTATACAAATAAATTCTGAAATAAATCTTTTAAATAAACTAAGATCTTTTAGTAACAGACAGAATTAAACTGCTGGACCTAGAAACGGCAGACAGCCCAGCAATCTCCAAACAGTTTTTATAGCTTGCAATTCACCAAATGCCAATTGTGGAAATCTCCTTCCTGTCTGTCACTTAGGTTGCTAACACTGGCATCCTTTTATAGACTCCTACTCCTTTGCAGTTCCTACTTTTTTTCCTCAGAAGAGGAGAAAGCCCTCCGAAATTTTCTTGGGTGCAGCATGCCATATTTTCAGGAAGCCCTGGGGAATGACCCTCCCTTGAGTGAAATAACACATTTATTTTGGGGGTTTGCCAGTCCCCAAAATCCAAGTGGACATCAGTATCTAAATGTTAGGGGGGGGTGTATAGGTTTTGTAGGTTTGGTCTGTCAGCTTGGCTGTGCAACAGCTTTGTTACGGGGCAAGAATTCTCCCCTCTGTATGCATCAAGGTTTTTGCTCCTGATGGTATTATTTTGTTTAGCTATGAATTTCCACATGTTGTTTTGGGCTGTTATTGCCCAGCTTGTGATTCTGTTTTTACAAAATCTTGTTAAGCTGGCTTGCTGACAGGAATATGGTCAGAGCACTGAGCTGAATAATATTTTGTTTGTTTAGCACTAGCCTGCAGGCAGAAACAGCTCTCGTCCTCTGCCCTCTCTCATGTGCTGCGGCTTCTGTCAGCTTGTGGATTTTGTGATGAGGTGCCCTGTTGCCCCTTAGTAAATCTGTCCCTGGGGTATCCTCATTTCTTCACAGTAGTTATTCCTCCGGCAGGGTCTGTGAAGGCATGAATGTGTTGGCCTGTGGAATAGATAGATGCCACATATCAGTCTGGCACTTCTTTCTAATTTTAATGGAGATGAGCTACTAGTTGTAATTTCTTGAAGCTCTCAGTTAGAATGTAGGGAGACCATAAATCTTAAAGCAACAAACACCCCCAAATCCTATGCTTTGAAGTAAATAGGAGCTCCTGGGTCATCAGCACTCTTGGGAAACAGGGTGCTTAACTAGGTCTCTGAAGCCATTACACCTTTTTTTTTTTTTTCCCCTAAAAACTTTTGTCATAATATTTAAGGAAACCAGCAACAAAAAAGTTTGCATGGTCTGAGCAGCAGCTTCCCTGAACAGCATCAGACAAAGCCAATGGATACTGTAGCATCCAAACTCCGCACTCCTGTGCCAAGCCAAGCATTTGGTTTTGAGGTTTTGCATTTATTATTGTTGTTAGAATTGGTTTGGTGGGAGTGATTTGGGGTATTTGTTTGTTTTCAACTTCATTATTTAAAAAAAAAACCAGCAACAAGAAAACCCAAATGTCAGGTTTATTTTTTTTGTTTTAAGCTTCATTCGTCAGGACTTTTCATTCACTATCTTACATCTTCCCCTTTCAAAACTTACTCTTACTTGGGTATGGGATGTGATGTTCTAAACATTTGATATAAACATCTGCTAAAACATGTTTTTTTAACAGAGTCTAACATAACTAAAAGTATGTGATATATTGTTATGTTCTTATTCTTGCTTCCTCATTTTTGTCTTAAACTGATGTTGTGGTTTAACCCCAGCCGGCAACTCAGCCCCACTCAGCCGCTCGCTCACTCCCACTGGTGGGATGGGGGAGACAATCAGAAGAGTAAGAGTGAGAAACTCATGGGCTGAGACAAAGACGGTTTAATAGGGAACGCAAAAGCTGCACACACAAGTAAAGCAAACCAAGGAATTCATTCCCCACTTCCCATGGGCAGGCAGGTGTTCAGCCATCTCCAGGACAGCCGGGCTCC
>JANZLQ010000086.1:38673166-38738211 GCA_026212715.1 Elanus axillaris | reverse complement strand
AACTGGGGCTGTTTAGTCTGGAGAAAAGGAGGCTGAGGGGGGACCTTATCACTCTCTACAACTGCCTGAAAGGGGGTTGTAGTGAGGTGGGGGCTGGTCTCTTCTGTCAAGTACCTAGTGATAGGATGAAAGGAAATGGCCTCAAGTTGCAGCTGGGGAGGTTTAGGTTGGATATAAGGAAAAATTTCTTTACTGAGAGGGTTGTGAGACATTGGAACAGGCTGCCCAGGGAAGTGGTCGAGTCACCATCCCTGGAGGTATTCAAAAAGCGCGTAGACAAGGCACTTCAGGACACGGTTTAGTGGGCATGGTTGATAGTTGGAATCAGTGATCTTGAAGGTCTTTTCCAACATAAATGATTCTATAATTAATCAACCTGAGGACTCTGACAAAAAAAATTAAGTAAATGAAAATAGGTATGTGATGTTTACACTTTAAAATAGCAGAGAGGTCAACAGAGCATTTGCTGCCAGAAGTGGAGGTATTTGTCTGTGCATCCATTCTAAAACCCAGCAATCATTCCGGCCTTCACTCAGGAAGCGACAGTATCCCTGCTCAGGGCAGTCTTTGGTACCGGCAGACCTCAAGTTCAGCATGGTTTACAAATGCTGCATGAAATAGAGATCTTTATGTGGCACATTCCTAATTCAGACTCTGCTAGTTACTTTTCCTGTTGGTTTTGGCTTGCCACATTCTTAATGCTGCAATGTATTTTATATATACAAAATCTATCAGAAATGCAAACCTAGAAACTGAGGTCATTTGTATTGAAGCTGTGAACGTCCATTTTCAGCTTCCTGTTCTAATAATTTCATGTCTTTCATTTCAAGACCATGAAGACCAGTAGCTTTCTCATCTTTCTTATGCTTTGGCCTTCCCTCCTGGTTCACAGGATGTGTGGTGCTGTTTGTATCTTCAGACCAGCCTAGTCCTGACAGAGGGGGAATTGAAAGACCAAAGGAATGACAGTCAATGGAGGTCAACATAGATGAAGTGCATCAGCTCTCACAGGCAAACCTTACAGTGGTCAGTAAAGCACGATTAACATCTATGGGACACTGTAATACAAATGAATAGATTGAAAAGTTGGGATTTGGTTTTCTGTTTGAATGTTAGGTTGAAACTTCTTTGAAAAATCAAATTGAAGAAAAATCAGAGAAAGAAGAAGGTCTCCAAACAGAAGGTGCTTCAATTTGTAAATAATGAAGAGTGCTTCCTCTTCTGTTCTACAGGTTTTAAAATCTAGACATTACATAAAATATCTTTTTATAACCTGGTTATCTCTATCTTCTAAAGTGTATACTGTTTTCATAGAAAAAATGGCATTTTGTGTTTTTCACTTTTCCACTAGCCTGATGAGAAAAAATGCACTTTCATGATGCCAGTGAAAGCAAGCTTATTACTGTGAACCTAAATAGCCCCAGATCAAATAAGCTAAGCTGTTGTAATGTGGAGTTTCCTTTTTTTCCTTCTTTCTTTGTTTATTTACTTTTGTCCTGGGAAGAACAATACAGTTGCCGGTACTGCTCCCAGACCCTTTAAGGTTCTTCTTGTGGGATGCTAAATTTTTTTCTTCACTGGTGAAAAAGGTGTGGTTTTGTGTTGGGGCAGTTAGCAAATTTGAGCTGTGCTGAGGTGCCGTGAAGTGAATTTGCCACAGTTAGCTTCCTCGCTGAGTACAGCAGGTTCACCTCAGAGTCTCCTCTTCCCAAAGGTAATGCTTTGTTATACCCTGGCATGGGCTCTGTACATTGCTTATGCTGAGAGAGATCTCCTGCACTGCAAACAAGTCCTGAGTGGGCCAATGGAGAAAGGTGGTCATCTGCTGGCTCGGCTGTCAGGCCTGATCAGGGCCAGCAGGCAGCACCCAGGCTGGGGCTAGTGACAGTAAGATACACACTGTGGCCCAGACGAGCTTTCGCACACTTCCCCAATGGTGGAATTGCTGCAGCTGCTCTGATATTGCAGTCCCTGCCAGCAGAGATCAAAATCAGCTTGTTTTTACCTAGAAATGCTATAATTTCAGCTTTGATTGCAGGGTTGGCATCACCTACAGGTAGTGTGTGTTTCCTAATAGTTCAAATATCTAGGATGCTTCCCAACAAAGTATTCAGCCATTGCTTGGGTGGATTGAGTTCCTCCCATGTGCTCTTTAGCAGCCGTCACGTGTCAGAATTCGCACTGATGTCATCAAGGTTGACATGAATGGTTGGCAAGCCACTGGGAGAAACCTGGCTTGATTTTGTGCATGTAGGCTGGCTTCAGGAGGTTAAGGATGCTGTTAGGCAGAGGGTAATAAAGACTGCATTAGTTTCAAAAGGTAGTGCTTGAACCAAGAAGGCAAGATGGGTTTGGAGCATTGTCTGAGTGACACCCAGAGTGATGGAGGGCACCTGCCCGAGTGGTGCAGGCACATGTGCTCGTCACATCTCACCGCCTGCAGTACAGGAAGCACCCAGTAGTGCATTTGTATGTATTTTGTATGTTACACTAGCACGTATATATCTACATGCCACCTGGAGTGTTGATTGAGCTCTGGTTTATGGCTTGCCCATTTTCTTAAGATTTAAATGTTCCTCCCTTGAGCCTTCAGCCTGACTTTTCATACAACTAGGAAAACAAAGTAGATTTGCAAGATGTACCAGTAGTTACTTGACTTGTTGCTATTCTTTCACTGTAACTGTGACTAGTCACACAAGGATGGCAGCACAGCCTTCAAGATACCGTGACTGTCCCTGTTGTGGTTTAACCCCAGCCAGCAACTCAGCACCACACAGCTGCTCACTCACTTCCACCCCTGCAGTGGGGCGGGGCAGAGAATCGGGGGGGAAAAAGTAACACTGGTGGATTGAGATAAAGACAGTTTAATAGGACAGAAAGGAAGAAAAAAACCCCAAAACAACAACAACAACATCATTAATAATAATAGGATTGGAATATATAAAACAAGTGACACACAAAGCAATTGCTCACCACTCACCAACTGATGCACAGTTAGTTCCTGAGAAGCAATTCCCTCTCCTCCAGCTAACTCCCTGAAGTTTTTATACTGGGCATGACGTCCCATGGTATGGAATACCCCGCTGGCCACTTTGGGTCAGCTGCCCTGGCTGTGTCCTGTGCCAACTTCTTGTGCCCCTCCAGCCCTCTCGCTGGCTGGGCATCAGAAGCTGAAAAATCCTTGGTTTGGTACAAACACTACTTAGCAACACTGAAAACATCAGTGTGTTATCAACATTCTTCTCATACTGAACCCAAAACACAGCACTGTACCAGCTACTAAAAAGAAAATTAACTCTATCCCAGCTGAAACCAGGACAGTCCCCTAGAGTTGTCCTCCTCCCTCTGCAAGAGAATCCAATGTCCGAAGCTCTGGACCTTCATACATGTCTTCTCAAAGCTGGACTTCCAGCAAGAGGAGGGTGAGAGACTTTTCTCCAGCACAATGGTCATGTGAGCAGATAAGATTCAAAAAAGAACAACTTTGTGTAAACCATTGTGCCATGATGGCTGTAGTCATGTACGACGTGAGGAACAGCACTTTTGGAGTAGTGTAGGGTGCCTCATTTCAGAATACGCTTGATTACTTTTATGAGAGTCATTTGAAGTCACCTGCATGGACACAAAGGCATTTTGAATCATTTGCAACACAGTCATGAGACATCTTTGGGTGGCACTTTGCTTCTGCCCTTTTCAATCTCTTGAGAAGAAGGTCAAGCGAAGAGATGAAACCTGCCATGTAGAAATGGCAGGAAAGGGGAGGGGAATCCCATAATAGCCAACATTCAAATTAATAAACTGCTTTGTAATTTCAGAACTACACTCATTTATTGGCTTTTGCATTAAAAATAGAAAGGCTGCCAGACTTTCTTCAAGCTGACAAATAAGAGTAACTGATGACTGACAATTGTCCATTTTTTTTGTTGGCTGCTGAAATCAGATGGAGCAAATATTGTCAGTACAGCCTTGAGCTGACAGAAATAAGTTTAAAGCTGAGAACCTTCCCAGGATAGGAGAAGGTATTTGACACAGTTTTACTAATGGCTGGGCACATACATGCTGGCCAATTGACCAGGCTGGAAATATTAATATATAGTGGGGAAAAAAAATATTGTAAAATGCTTAAGTCATATAGACTTTTTTTAAACAACAACAAAAATCGTTATGATTTTTTTTTTAAGTTGCATTAAAACAACAGTTAATACAAGGGAGAAGTTTCTCTGTCAACAGGCTAAGAACAATCAGTATTTTCCAGGATTGTTATTTCAAATTCAAATGGAAATCACTTGTGGATTGTTTTTGTTTGGTTTGGTTTGGTTTTTTAATTCCATTTTGTGTGTGATTTTTAAGCAAAAGACCTTTTTTAGTGGCTGATGATGAAAGCGAAGTTGTCCGTTTTTGTTGTTCAAGAAACATGAAAAAGAAAGCTGAAACGGTGAAAAACAAGGTCGTTTGGGGGGGAGAAGGTATATGGAAGACTTGTATGGTTAAATCAGTTCTTAAGATGCTACTAGATGTAATTTCTGGATTTTTTTTTTAAGGGTAACTATGAACTAGGATATATACATGGTTGAGATTAGTCTTACCTACTACTTTTTATTTCTCTTTGTATCACTTCTATATATTTTGCAGGTATTGTTTAAAAAAACTAAAAGAACTTTGAAATACCTCTGAAGTTTACAACTAGAGAGGGTCTCTGTCAAGGTTTTCCATGAGATGCAGCAAGCTATTTAAACACATGCTGCCAATTTCTGTGCTCTGTGATTTTGATACCAGGATTGTTTTCATGACCTAGTAATTTAAGCAGGTCTGCAACTGAGTGGCCTTACTTTGCATATAAGATTACGGGTGAAAAGCAAAAGTGGCTCCTACTTACTCTAAAAGGCTTGGCTTCTACCTTGATCTTTTGAAGGTTGCTTTACCTGAGAAACACTCAAACAAAAATAGCAGTCTAGCTTTGCAAGACATTTTAATCTGAAGTTGTAATTAAAAAATATGTAGTCTGATTCTCTCCCTGTGCGAGAGGGAAATAAATCTTTTGCTTTAGGCGGCTAGTATATCTGGTGCCACATATCAGGTTGTCTCTACAGGTCACTGTTAAAGTAGAGTGGTAGGCTTATTAGCATCCTATTAATATGTGCATAAAATGTAGTCTGTGTCTGACCCCAAATACACAAGCTGGGAAATCAAAGAGAAATCCTTCACACCTTTTGCTGGCTTCATCCTGAACTTTTATTTAGCTTAAAACAACTTCCTTAAGAGAATTTCCTCTTCTAAAGGAAACACTTTTCTCCATACTTAACAGGGAAATACTGCATTAAATTATTTTTGGAGTGACACAGTCACTGTTGAAATAAAATTGCTTTAATCATGACATATGAATCTTAATTTTGACTTGTGTAAAAAATTAATCAGTTCAAAAAGTATTGAACCATCTAGGGCTTTTTTCTTTATAGGTAAATGTTAAGGAAAGGTTGAGTAGAAAGTATGTTCACTTGTATTTTATCAAATGTTTACAAAGGACTGCAAAGGCTGCACTGTGTTACAAGTTTTGTTTTATTTATATGAACAATAGTAGCATACTTGTTTCTGAGTACTTTAGTGCTTTATACATGCTACAGAATTACCTCTAAAACTCAGGCTGGTTTAATAATGTCTCAGATAATGCAGTGGAAAAACCTTGTATTTAACACCCATTGCAATTTAAAATTACTTCTGTTTAGCTTATGTTAGTGAGCTGTTGATTTACGCTGAATTAATGTAAGTCACTGTTAAACTGAAGTAAGAGGTCTGTACAAGTTTAAAATTCAGTGTTTAGTTTAAGTGTTTTCTAAACCAGTGCAGATTGGTGCTCAGACAGAGACTGTTCTAGTTGCAAAGTTGTGTAGACTGCAGTCTGATGCTGGTTAAGCACTGTCCCTTTCCCAGGCCGGTAGTGAAACACCTTGTTCAGTACAGAACTGGCACTTTTACATTCACACTGCATTTTGGAAAGGGTTTTGTCAGCTTATAGATATCTCTCATAATATTTTTCCCTGCACTAATAGTCGGACTGCCACTTGACTACTGGTATTTTTTTAACCGGTGATGTTATGAGACTCCAGTGGCAACTGGCTGTGGAAAAGTGCATTTCCTAACTGTTCTTGGTCCCAGCTGGTTTGAAAAGATACACCTGAGAGCCTGGCCTGGGCTCCAGAATCATTTGAATGAGTTGTAGGGAATTGTGGCACTCTGTGCACAGCAGAAGGATGCAGAGCACAAGGCATAACTTGCCAGAATGGGAATTGTATTCAGGGTGGCATTTGTATAAAGCAAGCTGAGAGTTGCAGGTGGGGAGGTGACAGGCTAGATGCTTGCATACGCTGTTTTGTCTGGTGCCTAGCAAAGTCTCAAGTGTGCCTCATGCACTGTTAGGAATTGTTTAAAAAATTTAGGGCATTCTGTTAAAGCTTGAGAGTTGAGAAAAACTTCATTTGGCAATGGAAGCTGAAGTGTGTGCTTTTAAAATCAGACCAGCTGTTTATGTCCTTTAAATAAATCTAATTTAGCATTTCAGAAACAGTTTCCAATAGATTTCTGTTGTTCAAACTGCCAAAAATCTATTTTTGTATGTCGTTCTTCAAGAGCTTTTTTAAGAAACATTTTTCCCCTTCCTCTTCCTGACTTGCAGCCCCCAGTGAAAGTGTCCCCTGAATTGCTAGCAGCCTGATGCCTGCTGGTGACTGCTGCAGAACCTGCATGAGCAGCCTCCAGGCAAGCTCTTCCCACACTTGTGTGCCAATGGGTCTGGAAGCCTGTGTGGAAAAGTCACTGTATCATATTACTAAGTTGTCATTCAGATTTGTAAAAGTATGCTAATGCTTCTTTTTACAGGAGTTCCTCGCACATTATTGCTCAGGGCTTCCACATTGCTGTTTCCCACTCTATGTTAATGTCAAATAAATACATGGTTGACCAGAAAATATAGGCTTCCTCTGCCTGGGCCTGCACACACAAAATAGTTGAACTTTTTGTAGCCTTATCAACTGGGTCATGGGGGCCTCGAAGTCTAAAAAGAAACACCAGCTCAACTTTTCTTCTCTTCCAGTATCTTAAGCTTCTTTAAAGTGAATATCTTCCACAGTGAGTTGTATACATGGATATAACGCCAATCAGATTAATATGGAAATAAAATAAAATAAACCCACAAATTTTTTTTCTGCCCAAGATCTATCTATGGAGGAGACCACATCTGCAGAAATGAATAGGTCAGCTCAGCTCTTTTGTTGTAAAGGCCTGCCCGTGTCTAATTGCACTCATGTTCATTGGCAGGCATGTCTGCAGGGACATGGAGGGCCCTGGAGTGTTTTGGGTATACAGGAGGAAAACAGCAGTGGTGATGAAAATAAGCGTATTTAAATAAGTGACCATGGTTGCCAACAAACTTTGTCAGCTTTATCCTTACCATTTTGAAGTGGAAATACTTGAGTTGATACATTAAAATACTAATATTTACATAGCAAAAGTCTTCAGAGCTAATTAGTTCAGACCTGCAACATACTTTGAAGCTGTTGCTCCTTGGCACTCGGTGGCTCACATCACAGAGTGGGGCTGAGGTCAGACGGATGGATGCAGGATGTGCTTTGCCTCGTGTGTGCCAGCTGCTGGCGGGTGTTTTGGTCAATAGATCCAGATTAGAGGCAACCCAAAGTAAAAAATCCCAAAGTGGATGTTGGGTCCTCAGCACGGACTTCCCTTCTGCAGGTTCAGCTTCTGCTGTGCTGTGCTAATGTAGACGTGGCTGGAGATGTGCACCCACGATTTGCTCATTTCATTGCTTTTAAAGTGTCTGCAGTGCATCTTAGGAGGTGTGAACCTCTGGATCCCATCAAGTCATTTGTACTGATGGGAGTCTGTAAAACTGTATTAGGATGTAAAATCTTTAGCTTGGGTATGTAATGCATTGATACGTGAGCAAATAATCACTCGTTTTTAATTATGACAGCTATTTATTTTGAGCAAATAAAATAACCTACAGGCTGCAGACCTGGTTGTGCCAGTCTCTGTTAAAAATAAAAGTCTGTAGAAGCAAAGGATGGCAATTTTGGAATTTTTCCTCAGGTGCTTTCTTGGAGAATATTGAAGAGGAAGGGGGGAAAAACTGACTGTCGGGAAAATTGAGAGCAGGGTTCTACGCTAGCAGGCAGCCTGCCAAAATCTGTTTCTCTGTTGGATGTAGTGGGTATTATGAGAAAACCCCCACAAAGTATATCTGCAGTGAAGAAAGGTATTTAAATATGCGCTTTAATGCTTCAAGTTCACAACTTTTTGAACCCATATCTTGCAGCTGCTCTGCGTAGGAGTGTATATATGCAATAGGTTCTAGGGAGTGGGAGCAAGTGGGAGTATGCAGTGTAGACACTGCTTTGCTCCGCTCATTGCCTACAGATGCTCAGGCTTTGGCTGTCTGTGAGCTAGCATCATTGGAAACTGGGGCTGTAAAACTGTAGTGTGTGACCTGTTGATCTCCGTGGTGTCTCCCAGTGTTTCTGTTTTACGGTTCTTTTACATCTCTCTAGCCTTCCCAGTGCTTGAATTACTGGAATGCAGCACCAGACTCTGGGATCAGGCAGGTGAAATGGTTGTAAACTAACAAAGAAATTAAAGCTTTTACTCCTCTCCTCAACCATTTTGGATTTCAAGATTATTAGCATGACAGGGTTATAGCTATATTTAAAGGAATGCAAAATGGGAAATACTATATGTAGGCTTGGTGTTTCAGTTGTGACCATGACAGTTACTTATTAACACCTAAATTTCAATACAGTGCTGGTAGGTATCTGTGAATCTTTTCAGCCAGCCACAGCAATGCAATGAAAGGCAAATCCCATGTCAACATGTTACTTGCTTTGTGAGGCCAGGCTCTGACTTCTAGAATTTACAGACACTTTCAATCAGGTGCTCACTGACTCACATTTTTATGCTTTCTTTGCAGATAATTGACATGAGAAGGGAGAATCCTAAAGGGGAAGGCAGTAGGAAAGCAACAGAGAAAACCAGTAAATGGACCGTCTGCCCCTTTCTCAACCTGTTTTTGAGTTTAGTTTATTCAGGGCTTGTGAAGTAGCACATTGTCTTTCCCGTTCAGGGAGAAACTGTGCACCTGGTGACTGAAGATTATGTATGTTATTGGCACAAACCTGATTTTTTCAATTCCTTTGACAGCGAGCCTTGCAAGAATGCCAGGTGGGAATTTCATCAAAGTATTAAATATCATTCCCTATTTAAAGTAAATATTAGTGGTTTAAAGCGACTTGCAAACTGTGTCCAGTTGGCCTGGGCAGGGTTTTTTCCTGAGGTTTTTGTTTGTGTGGACTTACCTACATTTATAAGTAGTAAATGCTAGCATACAGTTAGCTACCATGGAGAAAAAGAAACAATGCTGTTTCAGTAGTGCAAGAGGTACCATTGAGAGTTACTACTAACAAAAGCTGTTCTCACTGTTTGCATGAGTATCAGGCTAAATCTGAACAGAAACCTTGCACTGCTGAAGAACAACAGATGTGAAAAACTATTGTCTCTAATTGACACAGTGGTGTTGGATGAATGGGAGCAATGAGCTAAACAAGTTCCTCCTCTGGGTTCATGCCTCAAGATAGCTCTTAGGGAGATGGGGTGATGCCATGTTCCCACCTTTCCCCTTTGGCCAACACTGACAGATCTGTCCTTTACTTGGTAATGTGCTCCCACAACATGTTTAAGATTTTTTTATATATCTCTGTCATATTTAAATGAAATCAGCTAACAGGTTTGCAACAAATAATTTAACATTCAGAATGTGGATCTCATTTGCTTGGGAAAGCAGAACAGTGTGAACTTTAATTACTTTGGAAAACATGCAAAAAAACCCAAACCCTCTGACTGTAATAGATTCGGTGATCTACAGCTTGAATGATGGAGACTGTATGATGGGCTTTTTTTCCACAGGGAATTTAAAATTTTACTTTCTTTGTGAGCTCAAATATAATGTGAATTTTTCACAAGTATGTGAGTCTATATAGTCCTCCCTGATACTGTAGCATGGGATTCCTCTTACCATTAGCTGCTAAAAGTTAAGTATCTCTCCTAAGCTAGTAATCTCACATGCACCCTCCCCCCATGGCTGATAGCAATGCCAGGGTGATTCGCTCACCTGTTTTACTCACCTATCCTAGAATGGGATAAATGGCAATCTGGAGGCACTTATCTCTCTTGCTTGACTACAGAAGGAGCCTAGATGACTGGCTTTGACGAGCCACCTGATTTGTAGGTGGCTATAGAGCAGGGAGACTACCTCTTTTGATCTCAGTGTATAAGCTGTAGTTTTCAAAGATGTTTTCTTAGTGCTGAAAGGATTCCTTATATATATATATGCACATAGCCGTACAAATAATACCACCTTTCTTATTACTTGGTGGTTTGTGTATGGATTTGTGTACACTTAAGTGATCAGTACTTATGTGTATAATTTTGTGTCCCAAATTTCTTTTTGATAAGTAGTAAGGCAAAACTGAAATGAGTGTATGCAGATACAGTTACACAGATACAGTAGCTCCCTTCCCAAAGAGGAGCAGGGCAGCTCTCACTGTGATGAGGGGAACTCCCACTGGTTTGGTACCTGGGAAGGGCCAATCTAGGCTAATCTCAGATGCAATAAATAATCCTCGTGATGAAGATTCAGTAAATGTCCCTCATGGTTGTATCCTTTTGGCTGTGAAGGAGGATGGCTGAACTTGCATGCGTTCATGGAGCTGTGCATCAGCAGAGCCCCGCTCAGTTCAATTCTGTGATGGGTCTAGATCTGTGGCAATGGGCAAGCTGGCTGTACCTGGGTTTCCCCATGTGTAGTGTTTTTCTGTATTGACGAGCAGCCTCAGTTACACGGTGCTCCTGTCACCCAGCATGCTGGGTGGCAGGAATACAGACCCTTCAACACTTGGCTCCCTGCTGAGCCAAGAGGAATAGGCCAGGTACTGAATTTCTGTACCTTGGTGGCTACGTGGTCTCCTTGAAGTGCTGAGCCACAAAGCAGCAGCAGTGAGAACTCTGCTGTAGCGCTGTTGCAGTGGTCAGCGGTTGCTACCTACTTCCCATGACACGAGCAGTGGCCAGGCGAGCTGTGGATACACACAGGGACTGCAGGGTTTTTCTGAATTATCTTTCTGAATTCTAGGCTGCCAATACCTGGGAACCATAAGGACACCTCTATACCACACACCTGCAGGGCAGTACCAAGATGCATGTCGCAAGGCTTAAAGCATATAGCTGGTTCTTCTCTGAAACTCATCAGACAGGCGTCCTGGGAACTCTGTTGCAGAGTTTATCCTGCTGTCACTGACATTTTTCAGGGCAGGTTGTGTGGGTTGCCGCGTGCAGAGCCTGCAAGTGAACGGCTCTGGCAGGCTGTTGGAGGAGCAGGGGTTGGGAGCTTTGGTAAGAACTGTTGGCAGAGGCGGTGTAGGGAGCTAAAGGATAGCTGGCTGGGCACACCTTTGCCAACAGCCAGTGGGGATTTAATGTAAAGTCCCATTGGAAACTAATTCACTAATCTGCTGATGTTGGCTTTGATTTTTTTTTTTTTTAATGGCAGAGATGGGGGGAAGAAATACAAAAGCATTTAAAAGGAAGGAAAATTAAAGAGGTGGAAGCATGTCTTGAAGATAAGGAGTCTCACCTGACATGGAGAGCTCTGAATTAGCACAGTCACGGTCTGCTTTCCTTGTTTTCTTGTAATGCCAGAAGTATCAAGAAATGATCAAACATCAGCTGATGATGTTTTGGTTAACTTTCATCTAGCAGCAATGATGGTAGCAGAAGTGTCACGTGAGAGCACCTCGGCTGCCAGGGGTTGAAAAGGCAAGGCTAATTTAGTGGAGCCGAGTGGATTGTTCCACCCATATCATGTTATATCGTGACATGCACTGGAAAGAGTTCTTGGTTCTCTGCACTGGAGTCTGGCTTGCCTCTGATTTTTGCAGTGGAATAATGCTGCAAAAGTACTTCTTCATTGTGGCAAAGTGGCAAAAATTTGGTTTGGGATATTCCAACCTGCTTTTTTTTTTTTTTTAGTTTTACAATCTTAAGATGCAAAAATAAGAATCTAGTTTGTGTCACATTTTAATAAAACACTTTACTTTTACCTTAATAATGTGAGACACAATCTGTGTTTGACTTTAAAAGGCTTGGATAATTTATTGAGGTTCTTGGGATAGCAGATACAAAATATCCTATAGCTGATACAAGGATCTCAGAATTGCATGTATTTCGTGGAATGTTTTTGGCTGAAGTAGAATATATTTTTATGTGGTTATTTATTAATTATTTAGGCCTTGGCTTAATTTTAAGAACAATGTCCTTTTCACTCTTTTCTACGAAAAAGGCTGTGCTTTGAAAGAATGACATCCTTGTTGCAAAATCTGAGAATTCACAAATATTTTCTCCGTGAGCTGATTTTCCTGACATCAGCCATTGTGTTGAGCATTCTCCTCCAAAAGAGAAGTTGAAAAGGAGAGACAGACAAAGAGGAAAGGGATCACAGTATCTCAATTTTATTTTCTTTCCTGAAAAGTATTCTCTTTGGACAGACAGTAATTGTAGTTTCTAATGACACAAACTTGAAGGGAAACAGAAGAAGACTACAAACAGGTTTATGGGCCTATCAGCAGGAATATGTGGCTACAAATTGCTGAGTAAATGAAACAGCCTGTTGTTTCCTAAGCCTGAGTTTGTGAGTGTTATGCCAAAGTATTTGAGGAGGAGCTAGAGCACCAGGCGGTGTAAAGGATACCTGCTGGGTCCTAATTGGTGCCCACTGTTGTTAATGGCTTCCTGTGGCTGAATGTTTACTTGTCATTTGTTTTGTGCTTTGTTTCCCAGCTACTGGAAGGAAAAAAAAATACTGACCAAAACTTTATTTTGCTTTTAAGTGGACATCCCTGGACATCAAGTGCCGTGCTGCAAATTGTCTCTCAATGCTAAGTACCTTGAGTCTATTCCTCAGTCCTGTAATTATCTGGTATGCTTCAAAAGTTACATTTGCTTTGGATATTGTTTTTGAATATGGAAAATTATCTGATTTATTGTGATATATATTAATTATATAACTACGAAAATTATGCAGTACAAATGTCTGGGGCTTTGTCTACTGCAAGACTTTGCATAGTTAGACATTTAAAAAAATACTATGGATAATACCAGTCTCTTTTTAAGCATCTGTTTTCCTAAAATGTCCATTTCTCCCATAAATCTCCATTTCTGTGAGTGGTCTATGAAGGATGAGGAAGAATGAAACCTTGCATCCTCAGAACTTCCCTACAAAAGAGTTCCTGCATGTGATGCAGCCACTGTGTGGTCTATTGGTATTTTTTTCTGTTCTAATCCAAAGGGACTAAAATACCCAACTACCCAGGTGAATGTTTTGGACCCTTTGCTTGCTCTGTCCTTAGTTTTCCAACAAGACTGCCTGTTGGTGCCAGCTACAGTGTGAACACCTCCCTGCTGGGAAAAAGGAGTGAAACTGCTATTTTTAACTAGGCTACCGAATAGTTTGTGGTGAAAAACCATGTACACACATTATTGATCAAGAAAGAATTAGAACTAGTAAAAACATCCTAATCCCATAATCTTAAATCACCTGCTTCTTTTACACTGGGTTGTGGGCCTGGGATTTTTTTGAGTGGTGTCAAGGGAGATTTAGTTTCAGTAATCCTAGAAAGCAACACAGATTTATGAGAAAAAAATACCTGTATCTCAACTTAGCAACTAATTCTTAGTCTGCATAGCTCTGTGAAGAAGAACTTTTAGATATATGCCCTCTATTTGTAGGGGTATACAGCTTGATATATGGAAACCTCGTGTAACTGCAAAGAAGTGAATCAGTTTGTTAGTGATAAGGCTATGTTTGAGAGACACTTCTATAGTAGTAATTTGTCAGATTTCAGTCGGTGTTTGAAATGCCCTCAGGTAAACCAGACAATGTGGGAGAAGGTTTCAATGAAGCACAGAGCATGTTGTCTCAGCACATAAATCTAATTCCTTGATTACCCTTGATTGTCATTTCAGTTCTGTTTCACATAGTATCTCTTCTATGTGCATTTAGCTTGTACACCTTGCAGGTGCACTGTTTGCAGAGTATTATCTCACGCTGTTTTGTGTTACCACTGCAGATAACACCATCTGGAGCTCTTCTTTATCAGGCACCAAGTTTGGAAGCTACTAAGATGTGAAGGAAACTTCACCCAGTGTAGAAGACTGGGATTTAGATATTGAGTTCCAAATATTTAATCTGTGCTTACCTAGGTACTGGGAACAGGGAAGGAAAATGGGTCTAAAATTGTTCTTGACAGCCAGCCAGGCAGACTTCTCAGAAAAATCACATTTAACTAATGTGGGAGCCCTTTTCTGTAATTCCTGAAGGATCATGGCCTGTAAGAAAAAAAGAGACATTCAAGCTGCTTTCCCCTGCTTATGAAGATGGTGATCAAAAAACAGCAGAGGGAGGAGTAAACAGATTTGCCCCATCTTCAAGGGGAAGCTTAGCATATTTTAGGGTATTCTCATTCTGAAATATGTCTCTAACACATCTTCTGTTATATGCTATCTTTTTATTTGTTTTGTTGTTGTTACTGAGTATTAAATAAACTAGTATTTTTATATTCTTAGATTAGAAGACTACAGAATAAACTAAGTGTGGGGCCATAAAGAACCAACAGGGTTGTGTAGACTTTTGGATGCTGATTCCACAGGGCTGTCATAGTTCACAGGTCAAAGAAAAAACTGAGGTAATAAAATAAAAAAGTTGGGTTTCTTATGCTCTTGTTCATATCTAAATAGTTAAGCAGTTTAAGGGGGGAAGGAAAAAAAAAAAAAGCCTCAAACCAAAACTGATTGCAAAAAATGGCAGCAATAAGGCAGCAAGAAAAGAAACCAGACCTTTAAGTGCTGTAGGATTGTGTAAGTCATTAAAATCAATGCAGCTGTGCTCATTTGTGTCACCTGAGAATCAAGCCGAGCAACATGGTATCATCCCTTTAGAGTAATTCTTCTGTTTTTCACATTTCTTCTGCTTGTTAAACAAAAAATATGCCAGGCTCTAGAAAAAGGAAAACCGAAGTACTTTACAAATAGAGGTATGAAACACCAAAACCCAAAGTAATCTTCTTTCAATTATTTTAATAAAAAAGAAGCCCGTATGCCAGAGTATGTAGAAAGTCTGATTAATTTGCCTGACATGTTTTGAACAAGTGGTTTTCATGATTGACTGTACTACAGCATTACACTGATTATTCAAGTACACTAATCTTTGGGTTAGGATGAGAAATACATAAATTATCACAATGAGAAGTCAAGGTATCACTTGCTTATTTTGATCTTCTTAAAAGTCAGTGAAATACACAGATTGTGTTCTCCGTCTTTGTTACCTAGCTCCTCTCTTAACCTTTCCCTATTTATTTTACACCCTTATGTTGTTTCGTACCCTATTTTTTACCACAATCCTGCAAATATGTACTTGGTTCACTGCAGCTATCCCATTAATCTAAACTTTTCTGTTGAATCAAGTCTGCCAGATCTATAAATTAAGGGAAGAGAGTAGTAGTTGATTAAAACTGATCCCTTGATTTCTGCAGAGGTGTCTCAATCTCCGTCAGTAGATCTGGAGCATAGATTACGCTGCACTTATGCTCTGCTTATAGTATAAAATGTCTTACACAAATCTGTGAGTACTATGATTTCTTAGAAATTTAGAAAATATTAGAGATAAATGCTAATCTAGAAACTGAGTACCTGAGTGTTGGAAAGCTGTTTAGAATGGAACCATTTTTACTGCTTTCACCAGCCAGCGGTAAAATTTGATTATGGTTTTGCTTTGACTTTACAGTGATTGTTTGCAAAAGTTTGTCTTCGGGTGCCTTTGTAAGAACCAGTACGAAGCAGCCAGCTGTTGTTTCTCTAAGCCAAGATGGGGACAGCTGAAAAAAGTAAGTAATTTATATTATACTTAAACAAAACACTTGCACTTTCAAACAGTGCTACTCAGACTGGAATTACATTGTCCAAAGTAATTTCTCCCAGTGTCTAAGCTGCACTTGGTATGGAAGAATAGTGGAGGCAGCTACTGTGAGTTGGTCTGATCTGGCAGAAGACCCACTGCCTCAGTCATTGCTAAGGTCCTGCCTCCATGCTTCAAATGCTTATACAGGCAAAATAATTCTTTTGCTGATAGATGTTCCCTGAAAAGAATAAGTTCTTCCAATAGAACAGCATTTTTGCCTATCAAGCTGTATCTTTGCTGTGGTTTGGCTAGAGTAGCTGTGTCCCACGGTGGTAGAATTGCTCCCTGCCTTCCCCACAGTATTCTTAAGTCATATGGCTGCCTGGCAAGGTTTAAAATGTGGACCTAGCTTTAGGAGCATGCTCATTGGGCTTCTCAGTTCTTTGTAACTTGCCAATTGTGAAGAATGAGAATTAACACCCTTGCCTTTTTCTTGGAGGGCTTGAGATGATCCTTTCATTTTACTGTAAATTTGAGAGTGAACTCATGTCCACCTGCATACCACAGGAATAACACTGTGCCATATGGTGGGAAGGGACTGTAGGAAGTTAGAAGAGAGAAATATTAGTTGTTTGGGCAGTGTTTTCAGACTAGGGAAGTTCTGTGTCAGATTCAGGTACCTGCTGCTGCTGTTAGGGGGAAATGAGAGCCAAAGAAAAGAGCCTTGGTGAAGATAACCAGTTTTTGATGCTCCACACAAAAGTTAAGTGGCATGGAGACAGAGAGAATGTCTGGGGGTATATAAGTGGAGGAGGAGTGACGCAGAGATAAGGAGGGTGCAAATGCTTAGAAGAAGCTTTATTGGTGTTTGCCCCTATCTTCCTGGTAGAACACCTTCCCTTCCTGCTCATTATTGCGAGGTGTCCCGTGTAAAGGTGCTATAGATTGAAAATGCAAAAAGGACATGTTTAAATGATGGTAATGAAGAACACTTGAAAAGACCCAATAGCACTTCCGGTTCCAATTATATTCACTGGTGAGATTGATTCTGCTCTCCGAAAACTGTTCTGGTAAAAAAATGCTTTTCAAATAAGCTGGTAAAGAAAAGTGCGTGACTGAAGCAGCAGCAGGATACGAAGGACAGCAAAAATATCTCCCATTTTTACTTCAGGCCCCTTCTCACCTCCCCCCTTCAAACCTGCTTGTTTCCCCTCTTTGTGTACAGTTCACCAGCTGTGCCCTGTGAGATGAGCTGGGGTGGGCTGCGTTCCTCACACCTCTGTGCAATGCACACATCGTTCTTCCAATCTGCCAGACTTAGCAGTATTTCTTGGGCCAGACTGTCAGGTTGCTGAGGATAACTGAGAGTTTAATTTGCAGTTTGCATTCTTTTCCTAAGTACTGCATGCTCTGGGGAGAAGTCGAAAGCAGTCGTATGATTATGAACTCAATGGTTCCATCCATCTATCTTTTAATTTAATAAAGTCAGCTCTGTCCAAAAGGTATTTCACATGTTGGGCACACTAAGCTCATTTATATTGCAAGGGACAAAAATAACATCCTGTTTCCAGAGGAATTAAAAATATGGTGAACATCAGTCTCTTCCTGCCAAATTAAATATTCTAATCTTCAATCCAGATTTTTTTAATGCATCTAGATATGCATGTGGTAATTTTGTGCCTGAATATACCTTTTTTGGGCATATAGTTTCTGTATAAAATTGCTACGTTTGCAATATAAATTAGGTACATGGTTCCATACTAGAATTTTCTATTTAATGTGTTTTACAAATTTAAACACTATTTACCAAATGATAACCTAGACAATGAAACAGTTTGAAAGATGAGAGAAGATGTATGCTTTTGGTCTGAGAATTCTAGAATAGAAAATAAGGAGTTTTATCTTGTAGATTTGACTATATGGCTCAAAGTTTTAATTTTAAATACAAAAAGTGTATTAAATGACTTCTAACCTTTGAACAACTTGGAAGGAATCACCATTGGTGAATTCTGGCTATGTTACTACAAGGTAAAAAAGTAGTTGTGTAAATGAGGAAACAGGTGTAGTGCATCTGGTCTGCTAAGGCCATTTTGCAATAAGAGAAGATGAGATTTTGAACTCATTTCTCTGCTTTTACTTTTCCCCTTTTTTCCTGATTCCCATGATGGAACAGAAAGCAGAAGTGAATTTTCTTTCAAATAAGGTAATTTGGCTTGAAAGGGAAAAAAAAAGGAAAAAAAAAACTAGAGAATGTTTTGAGATGGAACTTTAACCATCTTTTGTTTTAATTTTAAAGTACTTTTCTGGGTCTCCTTAACATGAAGCAGATATTCTTTAGTGATACCCTGTTTGCTGTTGTCATGCAATACAGCTTTTTTTTCTCTTCTCAGAACAGCTGAAGCCAAACACTGTAGTAACTGATCAGCAGAACAACTTTTTTCCTTTCTCCAGACTTCTAGTGTATTTATCACTGTTATCTAGATGATGTTTACGATATCAGCAACTGTAAGAGTGTTTGTATAGAGAACTTTTCTCCACCCTACCACTCACCCGTACAGTGTTGGCTGCTTTCTGTTTTGACTGAAGAGAGAAGCTAGAGTTGTGCTCCCATCCCAGAGCAGCAGCAGACCTGCAGAGCCCTGACACTGGTCCCCATGTCCTCACCTCCAGTGCTGAAGAATGGGCCTGCCATTTGCTTGCACAACTTCAGCTGGGTCTCTTGCAGCTGCTGTCATTGTCAAGGCAGCAAGTTCTTCCTGTGTCAAGGATGCAGGTGACAAGCTAGATTTTAGTTAAGGGATTTAAACCATAAGGCTGAGGCCTTGAAGGTGGCCTCTGATGTGAGGGGAAGAGCTGACTCATTTCATCTTATGGATGCTTTTCTTTTGATCAAAAGAGGGCTTCAGCCTCTTGTCCAGCTAAGACCCAGCCTCTCTCCTCCCAGTTAGACTAGAGAAAAATGTGCTGCGTGGACTTTGCGAGTGAAGCCTCGATAGACCTGAAGTTGTACAGGTCTTCTCTGTTAAACTGAAGATGCTGCTCACACCCTGTGCAGTTGGCAGGGTCTCCTCTACAGCACCACTGGCATGGAGGTTCCCCTAGCCATCCCACTGCCACCCTAGCTGCCTGCACAGCCACTGCTGCAGTGGCAATGGGGGTTAGAAAGCTGGTGTCCGCGGATGAGGGAAAGTGCAATAACCGTCCGGAGTCCTCTCCCCTAGTATCACCGCTGCCTTTTCTGGGTGACTCACTGCAGGATGGGAAAATAGGTGGTTATGGCAGGCTTTGCCCTGTTGAGGGCAACATGGCCTGGATAACAATAATTGAACTTCATATAAATGAATGTTCATAAATACATGAAGAGCTACTTGAGCTCTGGGGAGGATTTAGCATTGGAGCACAGGGCTTGCGAGAGCTCTGCTTTGACTCAGATGTGGACTTCTTGCCTTTGGCCCACTGTATGCTGGACGATACCAAATAGTATCTTTTGGCTGTAATTGGAAAAGGGCTTGGGTAAGCAAGTTTCACCCTGCTTTCTGTTTTTACGTTAGACGGCTACAGTCTCCAGGCTGAGCCCAGGAGCAGTTCACAGACAAACGCTCCGATGAGCGGACACCCTATGAAGAACAGTGGGGCTAGGGCCTGCTTTGCGCTTTTGGGCAGGCTGACAGGAAGGCTTACTTGGACAGCCATATATGACTAAAACCGATTTATTCCACTGGCATTAAAAGTAGCTTTGAGGCCATGTTCGTTTCCACCTTTACTGTCTGGGTAGACGTTGCCTCTATAAACTGCAGTTTTGTCTATTCTTAAAATTGCTTTTCCATAGGATGTAGCCACCAGCCGAGGCCTTTAGGATCTGGCAAAAAGCAGCATGAAAGAAAGATGAATTTTACACCTATAAATAGAGCAAAAGTGAAAAGGCACAATTACCATTTGTTTCATTCTTTATTGAAGGAAAAAACCCACACATCAACTACTGTCTAGTCTGGATTAGCTGCAAGGAAGCCAAGTTGTGCACCCAGAGAAAGTCCTACATGACTTCCCTCTGTGAAAGGGCTCCCACCAGTGTAAGTGACAGGAGAAAATGGGTCCTAAGTGCTGGAGGTGAAAAAGCACCCTCTCTTAGCTTTTGGAAAGAGGTTTATTTGTAGACGCTTTCAGGTGACTTTCTGTAATTGTTCCCAAATGAAGGGAGGATTAGTTCAGATGTCACCAAACCGTGAGGAGGCCTGGTTGGCCTTTCATCCTGCCCCAGGCTAAGGGTGGGCCACATGGGCCCTGTTTGCCTGACCCAAGGCAAATATGTCTTGGCTCAGCGCTTGTTTCTATATGCTTGACTGAAGCAGAAGTGATTGTTCACAAATAGGTGAGAGAAAAATGAAGTGGAGAAATGAAGGGGCAGCCTTTTATGTGTGAAAAGGGGAAAAGGCCACTCAAAAATGACTTGAAAAACCCCAAACTTTTCAGGCTATTAAATTGGCAGAATGATAAGAAGTGCAGTCAAGGTGTTTTTAGAAGAATTATGCTCTGTGGAAAATAGAAAGTGCAGGCCAGGAGTTTAGAGGGCCTGGTTGAAATGAGTTGGCCCGTTTTTGGTGTGTTCAGCTTGGGGCAGGCAGCTTAAGAGCATTCCCAAGGGCAGGCTGGGGAAAGGAAAGCAAAAGGGGAAAATGGCACATATGCAGATTGGCTTCTGGATGCTTCCTTTCTTTCCCCCTAGTATTTTGCATTTTAGGAATGTATTTCTAGTCACACAAGGAGTTGCAAGTGGTTACAATACTGAGCAATTCTATAGTGATAACAGTATACCTGTGCAATGCAAGTATATAGGTAGCCACCTGGGTGCAATTCTGTGGAGAATCAAGCTGAGAAAGCTTTTATTTTTCTCCATGAAATGCAAATGGCTTTCAGTCAAAGGCCGTGGCTGCTCACAAACTGGCACTAGTTTAAATGTATCTGTGTTCTGTAACTGATACAGGCAATTGGTGTGAGTTTTACATAGACACCGCCTAGAGAGTTTCCTGATTTTTGTATTCCTGCCCACCAGGGTTAAAGATATAAATTCAGCCCCTGTATTAAGATTTGCTTGTATGCTTAGATGCTTATGTTACCAGTGCAAACCTTTGTAAATGTTAGTGCTTTTGCACTTTCCTTAAATTTCCTGCTCCCATGATACAAAGACAGGCAAGTCTTCTTTCCATTTTCATTTGATTCAGCTCTGCACTTCAGCTACAGGTGAAATGAAGATCCTCAGCCTCATGAAGTTAAAAAAAAAATTGTTAAAATAATTTTCCTCTGCAGTTCTTGTTCTCCAGCTCTGACTTTAGTTTACAATAAGGCCAACTTCTTGTTACTCTGAGAAAGGAGCATTTTTATTGCCTTGCTGCAGGGAGCAACCCTAGAATAGAGCAGAACCAGACCCAGAGTCTTTAATGCATTGTGTCACTTCTTTTCAAAATTTAGGTTTGACATTTTAATTCTTTTCCTGAGTGTTAAAATAGAAGACAGAATAGAATAGAATAGTTCAGTTGGAAGGGACCTACAGTGATCATCTAGTCCAACCACCTTTCAGTATGCAAAAAATACAAATCAGTATGCAAAGTATTTTATAAATAAACTGTAATTCTTGCAAATTTGTCCCAAACTGTAGCTATTAAAACAATTAAAATGTAGGCAAGGAGATGTTTGGTTATTTCTTCTTGGATGATGCCACTATGCATAATAAACTCTGGAAGTGAATGACATTTAGCTGAATAGCAAGAAAATAGATGCCATTTTCAGATGTTATACTTGGAACAGTGTTCATGTCTAGGAAGACCTGCATGTATGTAACTGTTGAAAGCTGGACTTTTAACAAAATCCACCTTGGGCATAGAACTGCAGTCTGTAATCTCTGTTTAGGTACAGACACCTACATTAAGCTATACATTTGTGGAGACTGGAATATGCTGGACAGTCCTGCTGTGGAGAGCGGTGGCTGTGGAGCTCTGGGAAGGGCTGCTGACCTGCAGCTTGTGTGCAGCCACGGTGGCTTGTAGGCTAAGGGAGTTCCCTGGCATAAGCACCAGCTGCTTCATGTTGCTTGACTTCTGTGCTAGAAAGATTCCCTTGGCACACTTGATTTACTAGTGTTGGCAGAGCACCAGCAGCCCCTAAGAAGTAGTCTGTAGTCCAGCGTGTGAAGAAAGCAGTGAAAACGCTGAGAACAGGCAGGTGTGCCTTGGCTATCTGAAACGGCAGAGTATCCTGAATCAGTAGCATTTGTTTCATTCCTCCCTTCATTTCATGCCTCTGGAAAGATAGTTGGATCTGAAATATAAAGATGACAGTTTAAATGTAATAATTGTTTCCTCTTTCACTGGCATTATTTTAACTGAAAATTGACAGGAGGAAATAAACATGTAAATAAATTGTGTAAATGTGTAAGTAAATAATTTATTCACTCTTATTCTAAGATAATGAGGGGTTTTTTTGTAATTCTGCTGTCTGTCCCTCTTTCTGTCCCTACATTTGAACACACTGGCCAGTTTCATCACAAGGTTCCAAAAAGGTTTGTGAAAACTGGTATCTGGCAACAGGAGTGTGAGTCAGGCACCAATCTGAAGGAGAGATTTCAATGCAAGTCCAAGTTGCCTTTTTTAATGTCACTTTAAGGGCATGTTCAGCATGGACACTGCAAGCAGCCAGCAAGTGAGAGCTTTTACCCAGCTCTTGGCATAGAGTTTAGGGATAATGGGCAGGAATTGGAACTTCAAAGGGAAGGGAAGGGAAGTCACAGAGGATGTGGAATGACTATTTTTGTTATTGCTGCTGCATTTTATTTTTCATGTAATTAAAGTTGCTGTGGACTGATCACCTTACTGAATCTAAGTGTACCAAGTCCTGGGAGTGTGATGCATATCTATCATTCAGTTCATCGCAGGTCCAGAAAGACAGGAGCAGTGAAGAATTGAAGAGGGAAATATTTATAGTAGAACAAGATGACCAAGATGTGGACAGCAAATATTCCAGCAGTGGTAGGTAGACATACTAAAAATTGAAGTTTTAGAAATGGGAAGGATGTTGCTGCTAACAGCAATGGAGAAAATGAAATAACATAAAAGGAAAAATATAAGCTGTTCAGTAATAACTGCAAAGTTTAGCATCAGATAAACAGTCATCCTTCCAGGGCAGCAGACCAGACGTGTTATTAAATATGCAGGGCTAAACTGAGGGAGATCAGTTTGGTATTGAGATGTAGATTTGTGAGCCATTTACCTAAAGGTAATAGTTATATTAGTGTGAAGAGAGGAGGCTCCCTAAGGATAAGATACAGAAGATGAGACACAGGATAAAGCTTTGAAGAGCTCTTGCAGACAGGGGACAAGAGGCAGAGGAGAATGAGGAGCCACTAGAGGGTGATGAGAAATCCATATATGTGCTGGGCTGCAATGTAACACAGAGAGCACTTTGTTGGAACTGAGGGGCATGAGCCCCTGGCATGCTCCTTTCAGCCTAGATCAGACTTACAGGTGTTTGAGCTTGTCTGTTAAAAGTGAATCGGATATCTCTACCTCACAGTATCGACATAACTTCCAAACTAGGGGCCAAAGTCAAGTGAGTTTTAAAGGAGAAGAAAGGTGACAAGGAAGCGTGGGAACCAGGAAGGAGAAATATAGTGCAGGTTGTGGCAGGGCTGAGGATGGGGCAAAACTGAGTGAGATACATGTGGTGTTCAGCACAGCAGAGGTAAAAAGGAAGAAGCTGGGATGGGTCAAGGAAGAGTCATTGATTGTGAGTGGGAATATTAGGCTTTGGAGGGATGAGGCAGAAGTTTAAATACCAAGGAAGGCGTGGGAGCTGGGGCTCTGGGTGTCTGTCAGGTGGCTACTATAGTGTACTTGAATGTTAGTAGGTGAAGCCTACGGCTCCCCTCTCTTCCCTCCCACAATTGTTTATAATCACAACAAAATAAATCCCTGAGCTTCTCCACCTCATGCTTCAGGCAGCCTTCCTTTCCCAGAGCAGCACCACTTTACATGTGTCCAGTGCCTCTTGTCCTGAAAAAGCCCTTGGTTTTTCGTCCTCTCAGACATCCCTGAAATGCACCTGCCTTAGGAGGAGGAGGCCGTCTGTGGACAGTGGAGCCTGGCCCCGAAGTGCAGGGGCTGGAGGAGAGGCTGCCCCTCTTGATGTGGAATGGCTTTTGAGGTACTGCACTTTCTGACGACCAGCCTTGCCATCCCTGCCCAAATACTTTTTTGCTTTTCGGTATAGACATTTCTGAAAAGCAGCTGCTGATAGCCAAGAAATTGTCATCAGTTGTATAAACAAACTTTCTCCCCTTTCCAGACCACCTTCCACTCACACCCATTAACTCCCAAAGCAGAGCCTCCTGAACACCAGCCACTCCTGTTTTAAATCAAGACACAGCAGCTGAGGTTAACGTGAAGTTCCATTATCTGACATTGTATGTATTGATACTCACTTTGCTCTAAAGTCACTGTTAACCTTCACAGCAAATGGAGTTAGATGTGGAGCAGCAGATGCCACAGAATTTGGATAAAAATTAGGCATTGTGCCTAATTTCTGGGAAACAGAAGCATGTATATAGAATAGATCTATAAAACTGGAGTTTGAGGATTGAGAATGAAAAATCATTGTTTATTTAGAACATTTAAGGTGGTTTATCCTAAATTGGAATTGTGTTTTGGCAAAGACTTTTCCTCCTCCTCCTCGTATCAGAGACAGGGCACGGATTTGGCCTTGGTTCGAAATTAATTCCTATTCTTCACCAAGAGCTTAATGTGCTCTTGGTAAAGGTACTCAAGGGGGACCCCACTGTATTAGCTTGCTGGTTATGAAGCAGGTGGATTATGAATGGAAAAAAAATCTATCTTGAAATCAGTGCAAAGTAGCTGGTATATTGTGAATAGACAGGTGACCCTTCTGACAGTGGGCTTCCTTTTACACACTTGGCAATGTTAAAGAACAAGCTTCTTTACACAGAGCTAATACAGGGAGATAATCTGAATAGCTATTCTGTAAGACAGGCCCTTAGGAAGGTATTTCAAATTAAGTATTTCCATTTATCTCTGGCGTGAAACTTGATGATCAGGAAAAAAGTCTAAAGTTGTTAACCACAAATGTCTCCATGAGTGGAGGAATCTTGGATATGATATCGGTGGTCTCTTGACATCCCAGCAGGGGTGACTGATGTGGAGAATGGGAGATCTGTCAGTTCATTTTCAGCAACACAGGTGAAGAAGGCTGGAGAGCACCATAGGTCTTCATGGTTTTCAGCAACTCCACAGTGAAAAAGCAAACCACAGTATCACTTCTTTCTGGGGATGTTCAGCCATGTAGTTTACAAAGAGTAATGTCTGAGGTCACATGCCAGTTTGGTCAGTGAGTTTCATATTTAATCTCATCATCATCTGTAGTGTGCTCTTGAGGCTGTGTCACTGGGACAGGTACTTCCCTGTGGGAATTGGGAGTGTTCTCCAGGAACCCTGATGCCTTGTGCTGCCAGGTTCTTGATCTGTGTGAACCATCACTGTTTTCTTCATCAAGGTGGCTGCTGGGGGAGCAGGTCCTGCTCCAGCTGTGCCAAAGAACAAATCCTAATTTATTTTAAAATGTGCTTAGAATGTAACATGTCAACAGGAGTATTTTACTGTTTGTGTATATATCAGTAATTACCAAATCTCTTTTAAGTCCAGTGTATAAAATGTGTCATCTATGTTGTATGTATTTCCATATAGCTTATTAATATTATTGTAATATACAGAGAGTTAGACATAGAGAAATATATAATTTGCTCTGTAAAAGGCTTGCAGGTGTGTTTGGCTGAGGCTATACATTGCAGACCTGTTTTCTATTGCCTTGCTCTAGTGTTGTCATTTATATCTGTGCAAGTAGGTGTAAACTGCTGCTAATTCAGGGAGGTGGCAACGACTGCCCAAGGTGCAGATGAGAGAATCAGACTTTATATCTGTAATAACTGCTATTGCACTGCAAAATATGTTCCCTGTTAATTTATCCTTCAGAGCACTTTTCAAACAAATAGCTACATCTTGTGGTGGGGGGTTTTTTTGGTTGTTCAGGGATTTTTTGGTTTTAGTTTTGGGTTTTTTCTTAACAGAAGAGTATACTTTAAAGATTTGTTTTATCAAAACTGTTTTTTGAGAATTTCAGAGATAGTGCTGAAATCAAATGCAAAAGGAGCACTTAAAGGAAGAGTTATTAAAAGTTATTTGTGGTTAAGTTTGGGTTTTTTAATTCTTCCTTAAAAGCATCCTCAGTTTTGTCTGACATATGGACCTAAGACACCCACATTCCATTGTGAAAGTATCCTTAATGATGTGCTAGTTCTCAAGGATGTATCAGAGTGCTGCAGCTAACACCCGATAACACTGCTCACTCCAGTGCTGGCACACTTTGCCTGCTGGGTGCAAAATCTCTCCTGAAACAGATCTGAAGCAAGAAGTGGGGATCTGCATTGACTTGTAGGACAATGCAGCAAGCAGCATAAAAATAAATTCTCACTCATAGTCCTCTTTGTCAGGAGGCTACTTAGAATGCCTGATCCTTTCCCTCTTTGGACATCTTCTTTTTCCCCTTGTTTCCTGCATGCAGGAAATGCAAGTGTTACTTGTCTTACAAACTTAGCAATTATCTTTTTTTAGAGCATAATACTTATGCATTGTGGCAAGATTTTGCTTTTTATTTTTTTCACAAGACTGAAATTAAATCAGAGGTTCTATGTTTAATACATTAACAAAGACTAGGGGAGTTATAATGAATACCTTTGCTCTGAGACTGACCTTTCCTCAACTTTTGTTTTGTCAAAACGATGACCCAGTTAAAGCAATGAACATCTCAGAGTTAAGGCCGAGTGTGCATCTGACAAAGAACTATGGGATGCACAGGCCTGTGGAGGTTGCTGGAAGTAACTCCCCTTCTTTGCTTTAACTCTTGTTTGCAGGCTGCGTGGGGTTTCTGCAGGAAGAGAACTACAAGGACTTTGTTGTTTACAATGTACAATATACAGCTAACCTCTGGCACCAGGTCTGGGAGGCTGGTCTCCTGCTTTCTCTCTTTGCTCAGCTGGCCTCCTGCGTAATCTGCCTGCTGTAACTGGGATGTTTACAGTTACTTTCCCTTTCAGTAGCAGTTTGTGTTGTACTGTATGGTCAGAAAGACACAGACAAGATTGTTTGTGGGTTTCTTTAATTAGACCAGCTGGAAAAAGGAGATGGTCTCGGAGGCACACAAACCCTTCTCCAGGCTAAGGCTAATAATCTTGTAGTTTGAAGAACACTAACCAAACTTCAAAGTGTGTTTTCTCTCTGACATATCTTCATCTAATCATGTCTTTATTGATTACGCCTTAAGACCAGGAGGGTTTAATTGATTATTGACCCTGTCTCCTGTCCAAGGGTCCATTATATTTCACCCAGCTGTCACATAGACAGGACGGTGACTAGTGTTTAGCCAAAGCAGGTAGTTCAGAGAGGCATTTGGTTTTGGTAATGACCTCAGCTGTTGCTATTTGTAAGTGCTCAAGTGAAGCAGGGTGCCTCTGTTAAAGGGACTAGATCAAATCTTCTGCTATGTCCTCTTAAAAACATTGAAAAAATAATGGTTGCAAGGGACCTCTGAAGGTTTCTCATCCAACTTCTGCTCCAACTTCAAACCTAAATCATGCTGCTCAGGATCTTTTCTAGTTGAACTTGGCCTGTCTAGATACAGTCATTCTGAATTTGCCTGCTGCCAAGTGTGGAATTTCATGGAGAAATTTTAAATCAAATCCATTACAAAATAAAAGTGTATTGCATTCACACAGTTAGCATTACCAACCTAACTTGTTGAATAATGAACAGCTGCTGACTGTATTAATTATATTTTTATTCAGTAAATCCTTGCAATAAACTCTTTCACCCAAGAGTCTGTAAATTGATTGAGGTATCAGCACAAACTTTGCCATCAACTGATCCAAATCAAACCTACCTCATGGCTGAGGTTTCCTTTGCTGCCTCAATCATGAACATTTGCACCTCTGGCTCATGCCTGGAAGTGAAAATGTGCAAATACCTTACACTTAGGCTGCTTCCAGCAGAGCCAGATCCAGGCATTTCTGAAATGCCAGTGCAGTGCTGCTTGTGTGCCACTCCTGAGAGCTGCAGGTGTAGCAGCCACTTGATCAACAGTGATGTGAGGCAGATGGAGGAAGCTATGGGAACAAACAGTGAACCAATGCAAATTGCACTACTGTAGGTCTCATGGAAGTGTAATAACCACTGGGAGTAAAATCACTGTGTTTAAGGTTTCATCAGAACAGCCTTTGTGCAAAGATTAATAGGGTCCTCTCCACCTCCCCCCTTTTCTATTGAAAGAGGGATAAAGTGGCCTCAACAAGGCTTTAAATCTCCAAGTTTCCAAGCCCTAGTGTTTCAATTCTTGGTTTCTGAGCCAGATCTTGTATCTTCATGTATACCTGCCTTTTATGAAAGATCTCAGAAAGAACCACTGTAATTTCCTAGCCAGTAAGAAAAAAAAAAAATCATTTCAAGAGTTTTGAGGTTTTACTGTTGTTAACAATCAGCTTACCGCAGATGCTGTAAGTGATGAGTTGGTGCTACAGCTAAGCTGATATAATAGCTATTGCTGCCAAGTCCTGCTCCCCTCCCCTTCCTGTCCTTGGTCTCCTGCTAGTGCTTGTCTGACACCAAAGTGAGCCAGTTCACAGCTCAAACAAAAAGGAAAAAAATATTCCTTTTTTTTGGGGGGGGGGGGTTTCTTTGTTCTTTCTACTGACTTGCCTCCCCTGACTGTGTACTGGGCTAGGACTGTAGCTTCACAATAGTTTTGGATTGATGTAAATGTGCTGTGTAAAGCGAAGGTGTTACCCCCAGCTCTGCCCTGGTTGTGCTCCCACTGGAACTCGCACCACCCATGTTGGGAGGCAGATCTTGGTGCTGACCTGCAGGAAAATCGTCTCCTCACTCCACACCCTAATTTTTCTTCAGCTTAGTTTTGAGCTGGTTTCCTGGTATAGCTTACTGTGTAGCTGTACAAATACTAGAAGGAGAGGACAGGACCTGCTTAAGCTAGTAACTTCTACTTGTTTTGGCTGAGAGAGAGTGTGGAAGGGCTACTTCAGCTATGCCTGTTTAAAACTGGACCTGTTTTGCTGACACTAGAGCATTTACTCTCTGCATCCACCAAAGGTAAATGAAAGCAGAATACAGCCCAATGGAAAGAAAATATGTAGGATAAAAAGAGCGAAGTATGGAAAAACAAGCATGTGGTCCTGTTCAGAAGTCTTTTTTTCTTTCAAGGAAATGGAGATTGGCTTGTACAAGGAAATACAATCTCTAAAACAGTGCTGCTTGTTATGTTAGTTACTTTTTTACAGGTGAAGATGCACTTTAGGATGGCATATCATGGGGCAAATACACCATCATGAGCTGAATATCCCATTCAGAAAACACATCCCTCTGACTTTGTTTTCTTTCTTCTGCCCGCAGCACCCAGCCAGAGCGGGGGGGATCAGCATGCTGCCAACGTCTGCCTCGTCATAAACACACAAAGCCCCAAAAAGAAACTGAGCAAATGTTTCCTAAGGTAAGTGTGAAAATCCCAGCCCTTGCTGGGTCCTTTCAGCTGAATTTCACTCTATAATTACTAAGCTGAGTGTATGAAATAAAGGCCATATTTGTCGGCAGTTTTTTCCAGTGGCCTTACCAGAGTTGCATTTGGTAGCCATTTCTACAGTTACTCATAAGTCAGTGGGTGGTTTGGTTACACTTGGCTTCAAAGCACTTGAGAGCTGATTTCATTGCTGTAAAAAGTTATCTGAACTAAAAAGGAAAATATTTGTAACTTGTCAATCCCCACCTGTTGAAGAAGCAGTTGTTATAATCATCCTTCTTTTTATTCTAATGTGTCTTTTAAAAATAATAAAATAATCTTACTGAGTCATTCAAGGCATATTTTTGGGCTTTAATCATATTTATTCATATGTCCATAAGGTGCAAGAGGAGTAGTTCAGCCTTGCACAACACGAGGCTAATGCATCACTTGAGTTGTGAAGGTCTTGCCTGTGCTTTGCACATAGGGAGGGATTTCAAGCTGTGACTATACTGTTCCCTCTCCTCCAGGCTTTCCAGTGAAATTCCCCATTCTAATGCTCTCAATAAAAAATATATACCTAGTTCTAAATTCTATGGATATACTGGTTTTAAACAAGCATGACTGTTCTCCTTCTTCCTTGCTGCTGAGCATGAAGCAGTAAATTTTTAATTGTTTTTTTCCCTCCTGTTAGTAGATACTGGGAGAACTTTGTCTGAATGTCATCTCTTTGTTACACTGTTGTTCAGGCCTACATTTAGTCCCACCTTTATAATCAATGATGTTTAGCCCTCCTGCTCCTCCAGGACAGATACTTCCATTCTTCAGAGCATAAGATCTAAAGTAGTTTCTTGGCCTATTGCTTGAGTTGTGCCATTCCCATGGGAGGAGCTCTCACTGGATCGCCATCTTTTGTTGTCTTCAAAGCTCCTTAAAGCTTTTCTTCTCCATTGCAGTACCCCAAGCAGTACCTTGCTTTCCTAATATGCTCAGCTATTTTCTTCTCCACTGCTGCCTGTATGTTGCTGCATAAGCACTGCAAAAGTTCTCTGAGCTCAACCAGAGTGGCCAGCCTACAGTCATCCTAACAGCCCACCTCACTGCCCTGACTGGAGCAGGTCTCAAGGTCCAGTATCAGTTCATTCTTTCCCTTCACTGATTTTTTTCTTTGTGTTCATCTCTTGACCAGCTTGAGAGGTAGAGCTCCTTCTTGGACATTAAAACCAGTTATTGCTACATAGGAACTACTATACAAAAACCATAAATTCTACTCATAGAAACAGGTGGCTAATTTTAGTCAGGAGCAGAAAAGAAAATAGAATCTTAAGAGAGTATTTTAAATTTTAGCTCTAGCTGGAAGTGATGAAGTCTTCCAAAATGCCTTCTAATTCTTTACTAAAAATACTGCTTCCCATGATCTTGTTCTACCACCTGAAACATTGTATGTGCTCAGAAATTGTGTCTCTACTCCACTCAGCACCAGGAAAAGATTATAAGACTGAGAGCTATGGGGCAGTGCTGAGGTCTGCCAGCTTGACAAAATGGTCAGTATCAGACCTTCAGAATTAAGGAGCAGACTGTTCTGCTGTTTTCTTGTTTTGTTTGGGGTTTTGGTTGGGTTTTTTTTTGTTTGGGGGGGTGTGTGTGTTTGGTTGGGTTTTAATTTACATTATTTCCCTCCCATCACTTTGATAATTCTCTATACCATACCTTATGGATCCTTATGCCCCCACTTATAGTAGAAAACACCTGAAAAAAACCCTTTACTGTTGCAATGGAGACAAGTTCATTTTTTAGCTAAGAGAAAAATCAACAGCATTAAACATGGCTTTAAAACATGATGGTTTTCTGAGTCTGAAAGTTGTTTGCTTGATATATAGAGACTGTTCTTGACAACAGCAATAAAAAGAAAAACTCATCTGGTTAATTTGTTTTTTACTAACATGGTGCTGTACTATTTGCCTTTCAAGATTCTCAGTTGAAATATTTTTCAAACATCAGCTCGTTAAGCCTTTGAACGACCAATTGGGTGGATAGTCTCTGAAATGTGGTCATGTCTAGTGTTGTATTTGCACCCAGTGCATAGTGGAATACACTCTAGACTTGGGACATTATTTAAGATAACAAGGCAAATTTAAGTAAGCTGATGAAATTATCTGACTTGAGATAATGTAACAGCTAAAAATCAAATCTTCTGAACCATGTTGGGGGAATTGCAGCACAAAGACAACGCTGTTTTTTTACAGATTTTCTTCATTCATCTCTCCAGGATGGTAACGCTTTTTCTCACTGTGCCTGGGAGTCCTTGTTCCCTTTGATCACCATCTCACGGTCTTGCAGTTTCACTTCTCACTCTGGTTGTTCCCTCAGAATTCTTCCCACCTTCCCCTTGGTTGCCAGATCAGACAAGGTTTAGCCCTTGTCACGGTATCATGGATTTATCAAGTTTTAATGTTTTCTAGCATTTTTTTCAATTAGAATTGACTGAAAAAGGGAGAAAGGAAGAAATGGGAAATATGTATATGTTTGAACTCTGCTGGTGTTCATGATGTGCTTTATTTGGTTTAAATTTGACACACTTTCAGCATTTTGATAGTTTTGAAGTTGTTACAGTTTGAAAACAGTATTTCAATTTAAAAATAAAAGCACATAGATTTGGCTATAGCTTATACTTGTTTCAGTTGTTATAAACTGACCAATCAGAATTCAAGAGAAATTGCAAACCCCAAATATTTTTAACTGAAAAAGTTTGCAAACAAGTCTGGAAAATCAAGGTATACGGGAAACTTCTTATGCTCTGAGTAAGCTAGCAGGGTTTTAAGAAGCAGGATAGCCCTGCTAGCCTGGTGCTCCATCCAGGTTCAAACAGGAGATGTAACCTTGCACTGCATTGTGCTGTGCCTCATTCAGCCTTAAGGTTAAATAAAGCCTTTGATTTCAGACTAAGAAGGAACATGTCACAATAACATAACATTAAATGTTGGACAAACAAGCTGGTAGAAATCAGTTTGCTATCACAAAGGTACTTATTTAAGTAAAAATATATCCCACAACTACAATGATACAGGGCAGAAATGGCAATAGTCATCCGCAAAAAACTATTTTGCCAGTGTGCAACCTTGAAAACCATCATGTGTTTTAAGTAGCCTATAGAATTTAATAAAGCAGGGGATGCCCTGCTGTGGTACATGTCACTAGCAGCATACAAGTCATCTCAGTGTAGCATGTGGCTGGGAGCTGCAGTTGCCACCACCCCAGCTGTGCTGGGGAGGGCAGAGCTGAGGCTGGCAGAGAAAACCCCATAGCACAGTCCCAGTAGGATGCTCAGCAGCTGAACCCAGACAGAGCCCTTAATTGCCCGTGAAGAACAGGTGAGCACATCTGGAGGTGAGAGGCTTACTCCTTAAGGTTTATGGCTGGCTTGACCAAACTGTGATTTGAGACATTTCAAAGGGGACTTGTAATGCAGCAAAAATCAGGATGCTGCTCGTGGCACTTGCTGTTGCTGCAAGTATTCATAAAAAAGAAGGTTGGGAATCTCAGAATAAAGAATCCTACGGAAGTATAAAGGCAGAACCTAAAAACCAGAGATAAATCTATTGTCTCCATTATTTTTATATTTCAGCACCTCACAACCCTTAAGATTGTTTGCTCGTTTCATTGCAACCTCTCATTGTGAGATGTGCTGCCGTCACCACCAAAGAAAGGAGTTGTGGTGCAAAAAGGCTGTATAGCAGGCATGTGGCCATTGAAGAGTCCCATGGCAAAGCAGGTAATTCACCACAGTGCTCTGCAACACACACACACCATGCCCCGTCTCACTCAGCTTTTCAATTTCTAAGACGCTGTTTAAAAAATTTAGTTTCTTGTGAGAGCAGAGAAGACTGGCTCATCACCCTCCAGAGCTACAAGGTTAAAGCTTCTTTCTTGAAAAGCTAATGGCAGGGTAGTTTTCATGAACTATGTAACATACAGCTGGGAAGACATTTTGGGGCATCACAAACATAATGAGAAAGGCCAGTTCATGTAATTTAGGTGGCTTGTGGGTGTGGAACAAAGGCTATTGAGGTTTGCTGAGTTTAAAAGAAGATTTGTTTCTTGTGCTGCTGTTAAAATGTATCTGCTGACACAGATGGGGCGGTTATTACAGACTGCTGCAGGATGGATAGCTAAAGATTAGTCTGGGGGTCAAGAGAACCAGGAAAAACCATTATTCATGAGCTCACCTTAGTCTTCCTTCTGACAGCTGGGAAATAAGTTTCTAGCAAAAATACAGAGAGTTATTACCTTCTCTCTATCTTTTTCTCTAGTTCGCTGCTGTATGTGGCTACTCAGGCAGTTCTGTTCCAGAGTTAGGTTTTTGAGCTTTGGTTGCTTTTTTTTGGATACAGACCATCTTTGTGGAGTGCTCGGATGAGCACTTTGTGTTATATTTCCATGCTGAAGGTACTGACAGTTTCCACAGCAGTTACTGGAAGAAAGGAGAGACAGTGTTTTAGGTGTACCAAGTTCCCTTGAAATTCTGTTGTTAGAACTGGACTTAGGAGCAGCATGAAACACACGCGCATTGTTCCCTAATGTCCTTAGAAAGGGCACTTGATCCATTTGTCAGCAAAGCCATGCCACACCAGTTCTGAGCAAGTTGTCACTGCAGGCATGGAGAAAACCACACTGCATTCTTCATTCTTGCAGACAATAAGGTCCGTTCTGGTTCCTACTGGCTTTTCTTAAAGAAATGTCCTGCTATCTCACAACTTCAGCTGTTGCTCAGTAACACAACCAAATGCTGAAGTGGTAGCAGGAGCATAATGCCCCTGGTTCCAGCTCATTTACAGTTGACACTGAGTTTCTTCAGGTTTGTGATTGCTCCCAGTCCTGGTTTGAGTTTCTGGAATTGCTGCATCAGAAATGGTTGTTCAGGGAAATAAAGTATTAGGGAAAAAAAAAAAAAAGTAAGCAGGTTGGAAGCCTGAAATACATCTACTGCTGCTTGCCAGAGGGGGCATAGCCATCTTGTAGGTCTAGATGGATACGCAGTTCCAGAACTGAACTTGCATCTTTGAGCTTTGGGCAGTGCCCAGCAGCTCTGTATCTTTAGGAGCTGTAGTAACAGAAATTGTAACTCTCTTACAGAATTATGTTTCTAGACAAATCCATACTTTGCTAAACTTTTGATATAAGTAAATGATGTATGGACAGACAGCAGAGATGACAGTGTAGCCGGCACTTTTCTGCCTTAGTAGCTCCTCTTAAACCTCCCATCTCCTCACAATATGTTCCTCACTAGCTACTTCTGTCAGTCCTTATCCACTCACTCTTTGCTGGCACCAAAATGCTGCCCAGCTTTAAAACACTGATGCAAAGGGCCAGGGTTAAAATATAGATGCCTAAAGTTTGAGGTGCTAGGAGATCTAGGACCTAGAGGTTGCAGAAGTGCTAGCATCCCACACCTAACTAGGGGCTTAGGGGCAGCATTTAAAGCCCAAATGAAACTGTTCAGGCTCCCCATCCAAGTGGGAGATAGGGACACTAGTTGAAGTTAGGCACTAAGTATTTTGTGAAATCTGGGCTGTGTCTCAGTGTCTGGATGACCTGCAAATTTAAGTCCCATTGATTCTGAGTAGTGAAGAATATTGTGTGTCACTTGTGTGTTCTGGAAAAATGGTTGTGTAGGCTAGCGCCCATTTCTAAAAATTTTGAGCTGGAGTTGTTAAAGTTGTTCTTTGGGCACAGTTCAGATCACAGTTTGAGAAATGTTGAAAATAATGCAGACTTTCAAGTGATTTTTATAAGCTAAGAGTTTTAGATATTGGTTATTACATTCTTCATTCAAGAACAGCAAATTGTTGTGCTTTTTCCTGTTTCTTTTCAGCAGCTACTCCCCTCTGCCTTCTCTACCTTCATTGCCCAAATATAAATGGGGGCAAAAATTCCCAGATTAAAGCTTATGACATAAATGAACCCCTAATGATTTGATTTTTGTTTTCCTGTCTTCAGTCCACATAATGGGAGCTCATTGCTTATCATTGAGTAACATCATTGAATGATTTAATGGGGGGTTAAATGAAAAGTAAGAGTTTTCATACTGGTGTGATGCAAATCCTGTGTCCAATTAAAGCCTCAAAGCATTTTTTAAAAGCTGTATAAAAGGTGAATCATTTCTGTAAACAGCCCTTAAAGTGAAAACCCAACACCTTTGCTGTGGGAGAAGTAATACGATCTCAAATACCTTTGCAAACAAAGAGTCCCTTGCCTTCTGCGAGCTGCTCTCTTTTCTCAGCAGCTCAGCATGGGGTGCCAGAAAAATCATTAACGGGCCCATCTTGCACTTCTGGCTTTTCCACACCTGCGTATCACGATCCCTGCTGTAACTTTATGGACCGTGAGGAGGCAGGTTTGACGCCATGAAACACAGGCTCAGCTAACAGCTGCAGGATGGGCAGAAAGCCAGACAGTAAAATGTAAAGAGGAGGAAGGAGAGGGATCACCTTTGAAGTTTACAAAAAAAGCATGACTTTGACCACTTCCTTTTTTAATTAGCTGTCTCAGGTACCTTGAGCCACTAGTTTGAATGGCAACTGGGGATGGGGGGATGGGTGGAAACGCTGAAGGTATACTGTAAGGGTTTCATCTGTATGTGACTATTATTTTTTAACCTTTTGTCTTCATTTGGGTTTTTGGTGAGGGTTTTTTTGCTTTTGTTGTTGTTGTTTTTAAGTTTAACGTCCTAGCACAATACCAGGGAAGAGAGCTTATTCTGTTTGGGAATGCCTGAACTACAGCTAAAATCTGTACCTTACAAGTGTGAAAAACAACATTATGCTGTGTTGAAAGTTAGGATTTTTATCATGCTGTAGCCAGGAGATTTATGATTACCATTCCCATAGCAACCAGGGCACACCTCATGGGTACACAGGTAGAATTTTTTTATACATGTATATAGTGTTAACTTTTGGTCAATAGCCATGCTAGCACCAGGAGGTTGCTTTTGATTTGCTTTACTGTAGGTGAAAGCCAAATTGGAGGGATCCTGTAGAGGAATTGTGGTTGCTGCAGGAACCAAACTTTCCTGTGCCCTCAGGAGGCCAGAAGTTTGGTTTGGACTAGTATCTTCCTTGTACTCTCTATGGACATTAAAGTGTGTTCAGGGAGGAAACAGAAACTGTAGTTGTCATCCATGTAGGAACTATACACGTTTAATTTACAAGACTGTAAATCAAGAGTAAGTGCGTTGATGTTCATAGTCTACATTAGTGTCAGATCCTTGTACATGGGAGTGTTTTTCCTAAGATGTACTTTTGTGACCGAAAAGGCTTACACTTAAACATGCTTTAAGGATAAGGAAATCTACATGTGCCCACAGAGGGATGTATAATTGTTGCTATTAAAAAAAGTATTTCTTGTAAGGGGGATTAAAATTATTTACACATTCTTGCCCATGCAATGACAGTCATACTTTACAGTAGGTGTTAAGAGACCTAAACTCTCAAAGGATTTTCCATTTCTTCTACTGCAAATTTGGCAAAGGCATTCTCCAAATGGAAGACTGCAGCTGGAAAGAAAAAAGGAAACCAAACATATTTGGAAGTGCTACAGCTCCTTTAGGAACTAATAATTCAGAACTGAATGAGCTATCTACCAGGCTGAGAATTTCTATGAGGCGATTAAAGGATAATACAGTCAAATCCTGAATACATTCAGTGGGCATTGCTCAAGCCTGGGAAAATTCATTTGGGAATTTGTTGGAGATGCAAAATATCCTTCAGACTGGAAGGGAAAAAAAAAAAACCAAGCCAAGATGATCTACTGTCCTGCCATAAAGTGCAGATCTAATAGTAAAGTCCAAGTGTGAAATATCAATGACCTAAAACATCATTGTGATTTGTAACTGCAACAGGCCTGAGTCTGTTCTCTGCTTGAAAGAAAAAAAGAAAGAAAAGTAACCTTTGATATTAGTATAAATCCACTGAATCCAGGTAGAAATGTTTCAGCTTTATACAGGAGGTGAATCGGGTCCAGCAGGCCAGTGTATTTTAAAAGCTTCAAAAAAGGGCAAAAGGGGACACCAAAATGTATCGTGTTATACACAGCTGGTTTGTATAATTTAAAAAATATTTTTGAGTAATTCTTTTCTTGTGATGCTTTTCATACAATGTTTTTAAACAGAAGATTAAAAAGAATGTTTTAACTCATGTTTATAAACTGTAGTTGAAATACATAATACATCACAGGTAAAGAAAAACATTTATGTAAATTAGTGTAAGCTATTATTTTATTTATTTTTACAGAATCTATTTATAATACTCTAGTATATAGTCTAGTATAATAAATCTGCCTGTCATTCCTTGGCATTTGTTTTTCTGTCTCTGGACATAAGAATTAACAGAAAAGCATACAAGAGAGCATGCAGAGAGATGGTTCCCTTTAGGTGATACGTCTCCCAATACAGGAGTGCTGATTTTATTGTTTAAGATTACGTACTGTAGATAGACTTCATGGTGTTTTCAGAAGTAATTTCTATAGACTAATGGCCTTAAAAAAGCCTGTCTAGTGTTTCTGGGTTGTTACACTCTTTACTTAGTTAAGCACAAGACAAAAATTGCTTCCAGATATCACATTACAATAAATTATTATGAACACATAACAGCTCTTTGTAGAGGATGGTAGAATACAGGTGAATCAATAGCTTACCTCATAAGTTTTTTGTTTTACTTTTATGAAACCCTTGTCAAAACCTGCGCATTTTTTGAAGGAATGAGGATCTTGGAAAATTATATTAACTGCAAATTTATTAGGCTTACTACGCTATTGGAACTGTAGAAGTGGAAGGTTCTTTTTTTCTAAACAAAAGATAATCTACTCCATTCCCCTGCCCAGCACAGCCTCAGATAATACCCACTCATCTCTGACATTATCTAACTTGTTCTCAGGGACCTGCTCTCCCTATCAAACTTGGTCCAGAGCCCCCTTCTTACCATTAAAATGTATTTCTCAGCCTGGAACCTTAACCTTCCTGTGACTTAAACCCATTCCTTTTTGCATTTTTTTCCCATGGAATAACTAAATAAATAGGAAAAGCTGTAATGTCCTTTCCACAAGGAAAGGATTTTCTAGATCTCTGTTCATCTTCATTGTTCTCTTCAACTGTTCTGTGTCCTTCCTGAAGCGCCTCATGCACAACTGGATACAGTACTCCCCTTGAAGCTGTAATGCAGCATATAATTGAATTATCTTTTGTGATTTCCAGGCTGAGCTTAAGCTTATTGTTCTTCTTGCAGTGTTTGGGTTTGCTAAGCTTGCAATCCTCAGTAGCCTCTCAGCTTTCCTCTCTGTAGAGCTCACTCTCTAACCAGCTGTTTTGCAGCCTGTCTTCATGTAGTGGATTATTCTTGCTTGTGTGCATTGTCTTGCATTTGTCTGTGCGGGACAGCCTTCGGACCACACTTCCAATTTGCCAAAATCACTTTGTATTCTAAGCCCAGCTTCCTGGTAGTCTCTTCCCACTTGGTGTCATCCACAGGTTTAATAAATGCAGCCACTACTCTGTCACCCAGGTCACTGCATGATGTATTATGGACTCTAAGACGAATACAGGAGGAATATGAATACATTTTGTCAAAAGGATTAAAACTGTGTCTAGAGCTTCTAACAGTGGTCCTCAGAATACTAAACCAGGAACCGCAATGGTGAAGTGTGTAGATGTACAAGGGCTTATGGCCTAGAAAAAAAGGGGTTGGGAAGCAATAGGATAAAAAAGCAACAAGATCTATGTTCCTGGTGGAAGCACAGCCCCATTTCCTAATAATGTAGTAGCATGTCTAGTGACAGAGGCTATGCTCACTTTTCCCATGTGTCTTTGTTCCAGGTGGTTTATAAATGTCACCAGAGTAAAAGGCTAAACCCTGCCACAGCTCTCCTTTTTATACTGCATTAGAGCTTGGATGATGGCTGCATTGCCCTCACCAGCTGACTGCCTTTTTTTGTACTGACATAGAGGAGAATGGTGGTAAGCCATGCCCAGGTGAACCAAAACTGAATCGTGACTCATTTTCTCCTCTCAGTAAAGTAGAACTGAGTTCTGTGATGTCTGGATCAGAGGGATTACTTTTCACAAGGGAGCCAGAAATACTATTATTCTTTCGGTACCTTGCAGCCCTAGCAACATGGGGGTCACTAAGTCCCACAGGTTAAGGAGAGCAGGTTGTACTGGGTTTGGGGACTGTCCAGGAATTCCAGTGAGTGGGGGGGGAAGGCATTTTCCTTCATATCAGCTGAATGAGTGCTGTAGCGGACTGTAAGCCACCATGCTGTTTTGCAGTGTGATGCTTTAAATGAGCCTTCACACAAGTTTTTCTTCTTTTTAAAGTTTGAACTGTTGTCAGATTCTTTCTCAAGGTAAGAATGGTGAGGTCTCATTGGAAGACAGTACAGTATTGCACATGGAAACACAGTGGGCAGTCTGCAATCGCTATTTATCCTGTTGGGCAACCTTTTTGCTACTTGTGTTTTATTCTAAACCTGAATGTTGAATTATGTCCCACAGTTGCAACTTCCTGGGCCCTCTGACTTGCAGAGAAGACCTGAAGAGCCTTGGGAGGAGGTGAGTTCTCCCAGAAATCTTCACAGCATCTCTCCATTACCCATGCTTTTTCCTCACTCCCTCACCCCCCACCCTGACAAAAAAAAAAGGTTTATTTGAACTCTTGTAATTATATCTGTCTGAGAGAACAGCCAAAGTGTCAAGCTATCAAAGTGAAATTCAGAAAAGTCAAGAGCAAGTAGAGACTTGAAGGAGCAAAAGGGAAGTAGAAAAAAAATGCTGGTCTTTATCATGGTAATAGTAATGAAGCCAAGCTGAAAAAGCCCAGACAAGGGGCTGAGTTACTGTACTATAAACTGCTTCCTGCCACTGGGCTTCACAAGGCAACTTTACTGAGCTGATTAGGGAACCAGGGAGCCACTCCGCTGGTTTCTGGCCCTTGGGAAAGCTTGCCAAGCCTTGGGACTTCTGTCATTCGGGCATTTCTGGTTCTCGCTCCTGAGAAGTGAAGGAGCAGGAAGGACTAAAGAAGCAAACAGTCTACTGTTTATGGGTGGGGAGTGTTTGAGTGGGCAAAACAACATTTCTTCTGCTGGAGAGCCTCCCCGCAGGGGGCTGAGTGTCCTCACCTACTGGCTGGCTGCTGTGCTGGTTGGGCCCGGCAGCAAAGCTGGAGGAGGTAGCCCTCAGGTTTCTCTTGCTGGCTCCCCTCTCTCCAAGTCCACGAGCTGATTTTGTGAGACAGGCGTGAGCACTGATCCAGAAGCGGTCAGTGCAAAATGATTTCTCAGCCCAGGCTCCAGCAGCACAGGAGGTTCCCTTTCTGTGAAGCTGCCCTGTAAACTCCCTGCCTCTCTGCATGCATATCCCCTCAGGGCATCTAGCCCTTCAGGGATGCAATCAGGCTTCTAATGAATTAGGCAAATTGACTGCTGGGGTAAGCTATTTCCTATTCATGGCAACAATCCTGGGTTGCCTTAACTCCGTATTTCCCATGAGCCCTGATTCTCTCTGCCTTGATGTTTTTTCAGATGCTTGAAGGACAAAATTGTGATAAATGGAGGAGCTTCTAGTAACAGAGGACATGCTCTGTTACTGCAGAAAGCAAAGTAATACAGCTAAGTGTGGGAGGATTTTGGTGACCCTTTAAAAAAAAAAAAAATTAATTTGGATTCAAAGGTGAAGGGACAAATATTCCAGTAGGCAGATATAGGAGCATTTGCTCTTTAAATCACAGTCCTCCAAAGACAGTGCACATGAGCAGTCTCACAATTACTCACAGAACTAGTGCTGTATCTATTTAAATCTGTAGGTGCTACAAGCGGTTATGGCATGCCACTTACCAAATACAAGTTTAGAAGTCCTGAGGACAGAAGTTCCAGATGGAAGTTACGCTGCACTTTCACGCTCTGTTGCTCTTCATAGCAGGGATTTATTTCTACCAGGCTCTGCAAGGAGTTCTGCATAAACAAGTCACTGAACTCCCTAAGACTCCACATAGGTACAAGCATATTGGAGGGTCAGGGCCATAGGATGTCACATCTGTTCTTCTTAAACATTATTTTCAATATACCAGCCTATTGGTTTCACAGATTGTTTCCAAAGATGACATCAGGCTACACTAATGTGTCTGATTTCATTTGCTCTTCCAAGAGTTTTATTCAGTATAACTTCTTGCCTAGTGTTACAAACGGGACAGAAAAGCCAGCCCGCACAGTACTGTTATCAGCTGCTTTCAGTGCATAGCTGAGCCGGCCACCAAGCATATGGCCCTGCTCTTGTTTCTGTACAGTCCTACCAGGTGCGTTAGCCTCGCTCTAGTGGAAGACAGAATGCTGAAGGTGGTATATGATGAGTCAGCCACACCAGTAATTTATGTATTAAAAGTGAATCCTGCATTTTAAGAATGATTCCTGAAGTCTCCTGAAGCCCAATTCCAGGGCCTTAGCTTACAGTTGGTCCTCAAGTCACTCAAGAATTTTAGAGATCGAATAACTCATTAAAATACCTTGTTGATTTTTTTTACCAGATTTGCTTCCTTTGGGAGGCAAGAAAGCTGGTGAATTCATATGGAAAAACAAAATTAAGAACTTGATGAATTTGCCAGCATACACATATAAAAATTAAAGATTGCTGCAATTGAAAATTGCTACTCAAACTCATTAATGACAGTTTATCTATTTGTTGCAAATTACAAGCTGAACATTACATGTCTGAGTGACACAGTCACACAGTGAAATAATGAAAGGCAGAGAGTGTTAGTGACAAGTCATGTTTGCTTGCTGGACCCATCAGCAGAATAGGGGAAGTTAAACACTATGTATTTTCATATACATAATATAAAAATGATGTTTTGTAAAGAATATTAAATCTCTCTACAACTATTCCAATATGGTAGAAAACTAATTTAACTATAGGGGGTTTATGTTGGATTTTTTTTTGTTGTCATTACGGTATTTCTGAGTCTAATTCAAGGCTTTGTCAAACGAATTCAGTGAATAGGGATTTCAGGAGGTCATTAAATATCAGGTGTTATACAGAATTATAAAGACAATGTTTATCTCCTAGTTGATCCAAATATGAAAATTCCTTTAAGTAGGCTTACAGTTTATAATAATGCCAATTTATAATAATGGCAGTTTATAATAATCAGAGTTTCTAGGGTTTTTTTGACCTAGAGTACAGAGCCTCTAAATGGAGTAAGAAATATTTCCAACATGAAGGGCACCTTTTTTACTTGCATAGTATGTATCATCCTGCCTTTCTTAATATGGGATTGTCCAGGAGGTCAGTTACTGTCATTATATATGAATATACTTAATTTTATCTTCTATGAAGACATTTTTAGGTCTTCTGAGTTTTATCTAAGATAGCAAATAGCTCTACTGTTTAACAGATTTCTGTTGAATTTTAGGAGATGTTGTTATACTAACATTTGTTTTACAAGCATTTCTTTTTGTTTCCCCATTTGCAAAAATGATGGCAGTGTTTTATTTACAATTGTTAATCAATGAGTACCAAATAATGGAGCAAAAAAATGTCACAAACATTAAAAATCATTAAAATAAGATGACTCTACTGCTCCCATGTTGACCATGTGCTCAAAACAAGAAAGAGACCAGCCAATAAGTACTTGAAAAGCTGATTGAACTTCAGATTTATTTTCCCACACATAACACCAAATTTTGGCAAAGCAAGGTTATAAATTTGCTGTGCTTCATGCTGTGTGTTGCATGAATGAATACATTTCTGTTGCACCAAAAGGCCTTAGAGACAGAGGACCAGATCAACACTTAAAGAAAATCCCAGTTGTATTAAGACCAGATCACTTGTATTCCCATTTCAAAGTCCTTTTTCAACTACCAGAGCAATAAAATAGAAACGTAATGCATCTTGATCTAGGAATGTGAACTGGAGGATCAGAGTGGCAACTTGCATTTGTTGTTGTTAAAAAACATCCCCTCCTTGTGGAACCCCAGTCTTGTTTAGGAAGCTGATGGACCTCCTTGCAAACATCTTGCTCAAGCTTCTCAGAAACACTTAGGAAGATAAATGGCTCTCCTGACTTTAATATTGTCTCCTTAAGATGGTAAGCAGCCTTAGCGTTTTCATGGTCATTCACACTTGTTAACGTTTTTCTGAAGGACAAAGTCACAGTGAGGCTCTGTGTTAGACAGGAAGCTAAGTTATTTAAAATATACACCTGATCCATATATTCTCTTCTGTGCAGGAAAACCTGTTTCCATACTTGAGCTCTGATGAAGCACTTGCTTTTGTGACAAAAGACCCTCAGTCCTCCAGAAAAGCAGCAGACCATTTATAATGTTGAGGGAGAACCATTACAGACAAGGTACGTAGAGGTGCAGTTTTTCAGGGTAGGTCCACAGTTAGAGCACAGGCATGCTGTATTGTGTAAGGGACAGTGATTCGTCAGTAATGATAATATCCGCTATATATTCAGAGACTGATGAACTTTTATTGCTTTCTTCCAAATGCGTTTCTCTATTTGGTGATACATGGAGCAGGAGGCTGGAGCAAAACAACCAGTTTGCAGCTGTTGAAAATGTGTACAGTGTCCACAATCAGGTTAGTAATCAAATGATCACAGCTTTCTCCTCTGCTTTGTTTTTTTTAATGAAGAGCTTGCAAGGCAAAGTAAGGACTAAATAAAGCACCTTTCTAGACTTGCTGTAGGGGGGGGGTGTGGGTCTAAACTAAAATTAGTTGCTTTGCATTGAAAGCTTGGAGCAGACAGATGGGTGGTAGGTACCAGAGGCAGGGAGTTTGCACATGGAACCTTTGAAACCGCTTCACAGTTTGGTATAACGGGCGTAAGGTTGAGTTCAGGACTGAGACAGCAGTAATCAGGTAATATCAAGTGGCCGTTTGTGGGGAGACAAGGACTGTAGGCCCTTTAGTGCTTGTAACTTCTTGTTCCCATGAGAGCTAAAACTAACCACAATTTTTATTTTAAAGATTTTTTGAAAAATTGTGCTTCTGGTAGAGTCAATGATAAATCTGCCCAGAAGACTGGAGGGGCAGGAGTTCGTATCTTCTGTTTTCAACCTCCCTCTGTTCAGCATGAATTTTAATTATAAGAAATGGCCTTCAAGCAGAAAGTAATACATTTTAAATAGTTCTTGGATGTATATTTCACGTTTTTGTTAACCTACAGGTTAGAAATGTTGTATTCTCAAGTATTAACCAGAAAAAAAAAATCAGACTAGTCTTTTTTAGATCTTGTAGGTTTTAAACTGGTTTTAATATCTACTGTTATCTAACATCTACAGATAAGGCTTTCAAGTAAATGATATCAGGATCCTAGGTAGCAGAAAATGACAGTGCCACGTGCCTTTGAAAAATAATAAATTAAAAGTAAGGCTTAGGTCCTAACAGAATGCCCGTTGGCATGTATCAGTCCAGAACTGTAGTAAGACCAGGAGTAAGCTCTTATTTTTATAGTACACCGGTAAAGGGAATGCTGGATTTTTACCGCTAATAAGGTATATGAAAGCCAAAAGGAAAATCTGAGAGCAAAGACCAATTTTGTTTGAAATTAATTTCTGATTTTTTTGATATATGAATGACAGACATTTGACTAAAACAAGAACCATTATTTCAGGCAATAAAATAAATAAGTATTTCCCTCATTTAGCTGATATTTTACTGAGAAGTATCAAAATCAGCAAAACCCGTGAATGGGTTATGGTAGTCTCAGATTGTGGGACATTCTTACTGAATTCAGGGATTTATGGCTCTTCTTAAGAAACAAACCCTTTCAACACTGTTCTTTCACAGGCTTCTCTTGCATGATTCCTCCAATTTTTTCCTTATACTGTGTACTTAACAAGTAGTGTGTGTAGAGGTGTTAAATGTAAGTGTTACTCTGGTAGAGCAAACCCCCACAAAACAGTAGTTAATTTTGACAGCATTTATCTTACTTATTTTTAAGTCCCTATTTGAAATGTCTAACCTTCTGCCTATGTCTCCTATCCACCCTCTGTCACTCATGAGGAACCAGGGCTGGCTAACTCAGACTTGAATTATCCATGAATCTCACCCACAGTTCTAACTGGCAGAAATAAACTTTCTTATTCATTCCAAAATTCAGTCTAAAACTACTATTGAGGCTCAAAGGTGGTAAATAGTTCTATTAACTAACAGATGTTGTCCAAAGCTTGAGGTAAAGGCACGTTCAGTTCTGAGCATGTTATTGATTGTTACCATATTTGATGCTTTTTAGCTGTGTGCAGTCTTCTGCTGTGAGGGTGCAGAGTTGCTTTTCATTACTCAAAACAGTTTTGTGTTTCTTCTATCCCAAGGTGAATTATTTATTTCTGATAAAACATAAAACACCAGGTGCCACTGAGAAAGAGATGGAGAAAAACACATTTCCAGCTTTGGCCAGAAAGAAACAGCAGGGACAGCACTGCAAGAGATCTTCCAAAGCATGCAAAATTTTTGATGAATTGAGAAATGAAGATAAGGGAGTCACAGAACTGTGAGTATTTTCTCCGCATCATGATTTGAATCAGCATATTTCCTAGATCACAGCCATTCTTGCAGGAAGCCCTATCTAAAGTTTGATTCTGCAAGAATAATAGTAGTTCCTGTGAGTAAAATGCTTATATTCTCTCATTCTCTCACTGAAAGCAGAAACCTGATTTATAATAAACAATAAGGTCCCCAACGCCTTTTTCCTTTTGTAACTGTGATTCAGAACAATGGCGTTCTTAAAGTAATCACACATTCAAATACAAGTAGGTGTGAGCTTTCAAATATACTGAAAGTGAATATTCAGAACATCACATCCTGGTGTTTGCTTCTGATGTTAAGAAAAACCTGCTGTGCAAACCAGGATGCGTGTTTTCAAAAGTCTATAACTTTGTTATTTTGAAGCCTGATTTCTTCAAACAGAGCAAAGCACATACTTACCTTCCAGGGATTTGTGCCATTTGTGCCAACTTTGGTACCCTTAAAAGAAACTGATTTTGAGTTTCCTTGAATGTAAAAATGCATGCAAATACAATTTTCATGGCTCAATTTTAGATAAATTTGTGGGGGTGTTCTGGAGTAACATTTTGGTAATAGTTTATTTTCAGTTGAGGTAGAGAAGGTTTGATATTGTACTACCAAAGAAGAGATGTTCTAAATAAATGAAGAGGCAGAAATTAATTTATTATTATAGAAAATTTGCATCTAATATAATTATTTTGCCAACATAGCACTATGCTGTTGACATTTAAATTAGGTCTATTAAATTAATTGTTTATAGTAAGCCTTTTCAGAGGAATCTTTGATGTGTCTTGCAGTCCAGAGCATTGGAAATCCAGTGCTAGTGCTTTTGCCCAAAGAAACAAAGCCTGTGCCTCTGACTCTTCAAGAGGTGGCTCTGAAGCATCCAGTGCTGGTATGTGGGTTCTCATTTATTCCACAACATCATGTTCAGTTCCATAAGTCTGTTGTACCAAGTTTGGAGGCTTTGTCCCATTTCCAATCAATTGAAGAGAGATTTGGGGTTGACTTTCCATTCAAGTCTGAACTCAACAACACAAAGAGATTCCAACTCTACTGTCTGTGTACAGGAATGCACATATTGGTATTAATGCCTTTTCCCTACAAGATAGTATTAGGAACTTAAAAAGTACAGGTTTTCAGGATCTAGTTAGAATTAGATCTGATGAAAAATGAGAATGCATGAATTTTGAAACCTTTTCTCCTTCCTGAACAAAAAAAGTAAAATATTTTCGTCCCTCCCAAAGAAGAAATCTCAAGACTCAGTCTGGCAATAGGAAATCTGTGTTTTGACATGAAAACCCAAACAGCTCTCTCAACTAAAACACTGATGTTCTTGGCTCAGATTGTGTTATTTCAGTTTGTTGCAATGACACCAAGTGCTCTGGGTCAGCCATGTTAACCTGTATTCTTACTATGTCCTTCTGACTCCTGGGTACTGTAACTCATATGAAAAGAGAAGCACAGACCACCTCTGCCAGGCTCCCAGATCAAACCAGCCTCCTGTGCTACACTCACTCATGAAACCTCCAGAGTGCTACCAGAGAGGAGACCTCCTTGCATCATACGTAAATACAGGCTATGCAGTCCAGCCAAGAGAGCCCCAGTGGAAATAAGCCACCATCCTTACATGGTGTCTGGCTCAAAGGCAGACAGGTGTTGTACTGGGCTCAAAACATTTAGACTGGTTTGAAAAACAGTAGTATTGGGACTCCAGTTTGACTTAAAACCAGATTATTTTTTTGTATGGATTTTTCCAGTTCAAATTATACATGTTCTGTGAAAATGCTTACTTCTGCAAATACTGTGGTTTTCTCTCTCTTTAATTAAGTAGGAAAGTACTAAAGTATTTTTTAAGAAGCTGCAGTGATGGTAAATGTCTTGCTCAGGACTGATACTGTTAATGTACATGGATTCAATACAATGGTGAGCTTTTGTTTGTTTTTTAACTTTAGGACACTAAATCAAGACTTACTCATTGGACTAATTATGCACCTAAAGAAGAAATCTCCTAAACTGGAAAAGAATGACTAAAATGTAGAAGCTAGAAATTGCCTTTTTATAATTTCTCAAAAAGCTACATCAGGTACAGATTATATATAAATACTTGGAAATCTCGGTATTAATGACCATCCTGGCCCTGCATGAAGATAAGAATTCTTGCCACTCTTTTATCTTCCTCTTCTGTAACAAATCTGCAAAGTAATTTTTCAGAATGGATGGTATTACTGCAACTGAAAGCTTAAACTGGTATCATGAAACATGAATTTCTCCATTTGAGCTAATACACTTACAGCACTGAAAATGACAATACCAGCAATTTTTTTTTACTTTGTGCTACAACTAAGTTGGAAGAAAATGCTTTCCAGTGTAAGACCTTCCATGTACCAGGACCTACAAGGAACAAAACAGTATGAATCAATAAATTAAGCTTCTCAGGAAACAGAATAATAAGCATATTCAGAAGTCTGTCCATATTCTTCGTATGTTGAAGAAAACTGTTTTCAGTTTCGTTTTATGAAACCTTTTGTATCTCAGATATGAGTGGTCTGTCCTACACTCTCTCAGTAACTGCTTACGGAAGTAAACACACCACAAGCTCAAGTAGCACAGACAAGACACTCTGCTGTATGGGAGAATGCAACTCTTGCAATGGGATAGATGAGAACACTTAAAAGAATCAAAAAAGGTCAGTGGAGAAGAAAAAACCTCTCATAGATGGTTCACGAACTATTTTAAACTAGAAATATTCACTCAGAGCTAGGAGTTTCAACAAAACAAAAAGCTTAATCATTTATGGTGGAGAACCCCAGAAAATTGTGTGTACATAAAACCACTTTTTTTTTTTTTTTAATGTAAAAATGGATTCCTTCAATCTTTGGAACATGAAATGGATGGGCAAATTGGTTTTCCTGTCACAGCTGGAAATTGCAAGGCAAATTTAGCCAGGTACATAAGCTGCCCTCCTGGTCTCTGAGAACTGACTGGCCAACTCTCAGTTCCTTTAAACACAGATGAAGTCAAAGTACCAGCAACCCCCCAACCATTGGAAGAAAAGCCCTCCAGCAGGTATTACAAGACCATGTATTAGTGGCCGCTGCTAAGCAAGCAAGCCTTTGGTGGGTATTTATCACACTGCAACCCTGCAGAAGAGATTGGTTTTAAGGCTTGAACACCCTAGTTACTAGCAGGGCGAGGGATGCCTATGTAAGGGCAGTGTAACTTCATTGCAGAAAAAGGAATCTAGAGAACAAGTTCATTTCATACTTCCAGAAATGGCTGCTGGTTTTGTGTATCTTGCACAGAATGCAACCAACATGCCTTAAACCAGAAGAAACTGAAAAGGTAAATGGTGAACCCCCAAAAGGATGAAGCCAGTGATGACGCTTTACAAAACAACAAAAGTGGGACTGACCAGCCCGCTTTGCAAGAGCATGGCTATTCTGATAAACAATTCACGTTCTCAGGAAGAATCTTCCTGAAGCTGATAGTGCTCTCTTTTGAACCATTTTTTTCAGGGTTGATCAATAAATTGATGTTTAATCCAATTTTATAACTGAAAATTCAGAGTTTAACCCCATTCATGCCAAGATAAATAGCTTCATTTCCAACTACCAATTTCAGAGTCTTAACTACAGCAGACAAAGAACTGGAAAAAAAATTAATCCATGGCCAGTAAAGAGAGTTTACCAGCCTTTACTCATATCTTAAAATAAATTTAAGAAAGAAACCAACAGTTTTAGCAAAACAAGGTGTCTTGTTTCTTTGCCTTATACTTCAGGCAACAAGCCAGGGGATAAAAATACTATTTACAACAGACATGCAAGCTTACAAAAGGGATTAGTAAAGACACATTTTGTTGAAGTCACCTAAAATCCCGAACAAAGGTTGTAAGATTTTTAAATGGTATATTTCTGCACTTAACTGCTAATAAAAGTGACTACTAATTGTTAGGCCCAAGAGTTATATGGGAGGGACCATTAACATGTTGTTCTGTTTTTGAAGTATCTCTCTGAATTAACATAGGGCATTGTAGTGCAGATTACATTGAAATGCTGACTACTCTGCTGTAATATTGCTAAGGGAAAAACATTCAGTCCTGCGGTAAAGAATTGATATTCGTTAACTTAGGAAAGTTAAGTATTGCTCTGGTTTTGATATTTTAGATGGTCTCCTTGATGACTGAAGATATGTATTAATTTCCCACGAGGATGTGGCATTTCTGCTTTCTGCAAATAAATGTTTTCCACCAGGAGTTTTTAACTTAAAGCAAAGCAGTTACATATACTGACAGTATAACAGCTTTGACATTAATGCCAGCTTCTTCCTGCTAATCTCTCATACCCCAGGAGGAGTGGAGCAGGGTACATCACAAATTTAAGTTTTAGATTTAGAGGAAACTCAAGTCACTCTAGGTCAGGTTAGTTTTCTTTGCAGCAGTCAGCCCCATCTAAGAGAAACCAGCACTTCTGAGCTGCTAAGAATATATACACTTAGGTCAACATGTCAGGATCAATGAAGTCAATATCTGTAGCCTTGCCATATTAGATTTTCAGCTTTACATTTTCATATCTAATTGTTTTTGTCCAAAGTGAATTAAGTGCTGAAAGAAGAGAAGGGGAAAAAAAAACCCAGAGCTAGTTAATTGTCACAACCAGAGCAAAAGAAGCATGTTTCTTTGCACATGCTAATCAGTTCCCTCTGAGTGTTTACTTTTGCCCCTTCGAAGGTGCAGACTGAGAGTGGATAAGAATAACGAATTTCTTCTAACCCGACAACTATGCTTTTTCCATCGTCTCTCCTTCCCCTTTGTTCTTGCAAGAAACAAAGAAGTTTCTCCTACCAGGCTTCTCCTCAGTTTACCAGATCTGGCTCCTTTCTGCTCCATTCCCCCACCACCCCATGGCCCCTTCCCCCACTGCCTGGCCCGTCTCCTGCCCCTTCCCACTGGCTTTCCATCCTCCCTCCCAGCACTTCTGGCTCTTTGTTCCCACAGCACTCTGGAGATTTGTGCAGCAGGAGCCCAGCGCTCTCTCCGTTTTAATTTTTTTTCTTTTTCTCAGGGGGAGAATCTGGAGCATTTGAAGTCCCATTGGCAGCAGACAAGAAGATAGCAGAGAAAAGAAGGAACCTTCATATGCCTCAAGAAAATGCTATCATAAAACAAAGCCATGTTTTCCTTCAGAAGGAGAGATATTCAAGTACCAAGACTGCATGCAACTTGCATGCAATTAGGACAGATTGCTGTTGAAGTCATTTGTACAGAATTAAGGACTTCCCTTCATAACATGTTTAACAATTTTAGAAGCACATTTATAACTGTGAAGAAAAGTAAAGAGAAATTAAGCTAAACATAATTTGGGCTGAAGTTGCCTCATTGGTTTTTGGAAAGCTTTTACACATAGAAATAATGAGTATATTTTCAAATCTGTGTAAGGACAGTTAGCAAGAAATTAGCTTTCTGTACTGGAGTACAGAAAGGCCTCAGGTGCATAGTATTAACTTGCCAGTGTTGTGGTGGTCTGGGTAAGAGAAGTGTAGTCTTTTCAAAGAGGGAGAGAAAGCATAATTATCATTTTCCCTGCTTTGGAAGGGCGTATCCCAAATTTTGTGGGGTTTATGGTTTCGTTAAAACCATAAAAAACAACTTTAATCACTGCCATATTATGAGAATAACTGCCAAAACGAGTTTAAGCAACGAAGAAAAAATGTTTATAAAGTGACATGTCTCTTTTCTCTATTCACCTTATTTAAGAAAGGTATGATTGCAAATGAAGCACCTTTGCTTTCTAATCAGGTTCTTCTAAGTTTTAAAAATCCTGCCTGCTTCCAGTTTACACTTGAGATAATTGTAATGTGTTGCTTATCACTGAGGAAATGGAACAAGCAGCAGTCAGACCAGTCCAGTAGTCATCTTAGGTTGCATGGCAATGCTGAGGAAGCTGAAGGTGCCTACAAATTCATTATCCCTAATATCAAAGATCAAAAGAGTCAAGTGTTGCTCTGCAGCACAGCACATAAATTACTTTATAGGGGAATTCTCACGTGACCTGATGAACCTATGAAAAGTGGCAGACACTAATAGGCAGTAAAATAATTTCTCTAGAAATTCACTTCTGCTATTTGTTTGCATACATCTCTGGAGCAGAAGAGAAATTTGCTAGTATTTCCACCTATATCCTCCTCACATGCATTGAAAACAATGAAGTTCTACTTGAATTAGGACAACAGAAGAGGCAATTTAAAGGGGCCCTAAGGATTCAGTCTCTTAATCACAACTGTGACAAAATGCTGTCATCCTTGCCGGCAATTCCCTAGCAATTTACAGTACAGCAGTGTAACAGGAGGAGACCTTGGATTGCGAAGAAACCTGACTGGATAACCAGATCTTCATCTTCTGATTTCCCCTGCCCTTGCAATATTACGCAAATCCTAGTGATCACCGGTTAATCTGCCACCCTGAAGCCATTTGGGAGCTACATTTTGACCCTGACATTGTATCTGAAGTTATTCAGAACCCAAAGTCAGCGCAGACTTTGGTTTCTGAATAGCCCATTTAATGACGAGGGCATTGCAGTAGTGCGGTGTGCATGCACACCAGCAGCTCCATTAGGCTGCAAAAGGAGCATAACTGTTTTTATTATAGGGGCAACCTAAAATCAATCACTCTGGCTGAACTGTGGCTTGGACTGCTCCCCAAAAGGGCTTCCTTCCTGTGGAGAAGACAGAAATTAAACTGCTAGGCACTTTTTCCCTAGGAGGTACTGGAACCCCCTTCCTCAGATATAGGCTGCCCCAAGTCTAGCAGTCGTTTTAGTCTATTAACAAAGAAATACATAATTGGGAACTTGGGAAAGAGCTGAGGGACTTTAGAAAAAACTTCCCAAAGCAAAGAAGACCTAAAGAAAGGGCTAAGGTTTTTTCTTTTGTCATTGCTGCGCTGACTTCCTGCTAAGCAATTGCTCAAATGTCAAAAGATTTTGTTGGACTGTCAATGGTAGGTTAAATAGAGTCAAATAAAGGCATATTTTTATTATCTGCACATATTTAAAGGTAATTTAAAACATAAGGATAAGTCAGGTAGTGTAATGGCCAAGCAAATACCTCAGGGATCAATCCTGACTTCAAAAGATTGTGATGTTTCTAACAACTTATTGTTTGCTGGTGTATCAATAACTGCCAAACCCACATCATTGTTTCAAATTAGGTTCCAAACCAAAACACATAGAAATTGCCAAGCTCTGTTAAGCTGTACATACTTGGGAGTGATTCTTGAAATATTCTAATTTTTAAGACTCTCATAGGTTGTATCTGCTCTCACTCAAGTCAATCCCTGCTTTGTCGTTGCCACTGCAGTCTTCAAACCTTGGATATTTGAATCTTAGCATCCTTCCTCTGAGATGCTTAAATAACCAGAAATTCTATGAGACCTTTTAATACATTAATCATCTAACACAGTGCTGCTGACCAGAAAGGATCCTTACTGCAGTCATCCAGCAAACAGTTCACTTATAGTCTCACTGTTTCTGAACATATATGTATATATACATTAATTTTACCTTGTTACTAGAAGGAACCGTTACATAGAGAGCTTCTGGAGACAACTGCTTGATAGACTTTACTAATGCCTGTTGCTGGAATTTTAAAAAAGAACATTTCAAAAACAAAGGGCAACAATACAGTCTATTAGCTAAGCTTTTGGGGAATACCCACCCTTTTCTCCTTTTTTTTTGACAGATCTTCCCTAAAGAGGCAAATACAACAACAGTCCGCTTACTTACATCTGTGATCATAGGTTGAGAATCTTCCCCTGAAAGGGCTTGTAGCATCACCTACTCATGATAATGTATTACACTATTTAAGTGTTGAATATGTCGATTGATAACATAGTTTGCAAGATATTGCTGTGTGCTTCCATGCCTAAGGACTGGGTAAGTCTGAGTAAATAGTTAATAGCAGTCTACTTGCAAAAGGACAGGTAGATTTGTTGTACTGCAACTAGCGTAAACCAGAGCAACGGTGTTAGCTGAGGAGTTATGGCTCACTGTATGTGAGATGTCATTATATTTATGTGTAATTTTTATACTTTTTTTTATATATACACACATCATTTATCTGGCATATATATGATTCGACCTTGTGCAGAAGGGTTTCTAAACCTGGTTACCAACTGCTATTAGGGTAGCAATTGTTACATTTAATTTATAACGTTATGGAATCCAAAACCCTACTCCCTCCCATAGTGAATGTAAGACTAATTTCTGAACTTGTGCAAGCATATATTCAGCTTCTCTATATCATCATCCTTGTCCTCAAAAAACCCTACTAGGCAGCAAACCTTGCTACTCCAATTCTGAAAATAAAAATGTGCCACTCACAAGAATCAACAGGCAAAAAAATAAGGTAGGATATTTAAAACTTTCTCACAGATTATTTCACTATTCTGAAATGCATGAAAATAAATATTTACCAACTACAAGACAAAGATTAAAAAATTAGTTTAAAAAAAACCACATAGTTTATTCATGAATTTGAGGTCAAGTGGAAAATTATGGAGAGTATTGTGTCTTAAGATTTTGCTCAGTTTACTTGACTGAGGTTCAGAATACAACATCTTTCCTCAGTAAAAATGAAGTTTAAACAGAAGAATAGACCTTAATATTCATGTGCTTCTTTCCTTAGACTAACAGAGTGTGTGTGCAAAGCCAGGCAGGGGAACTATGAGAAGGAAAAGACCCATTTTGGTCTATTGTACTGTGGTCGTGTAGCTGGCTGGCTACTGGTGAATGGTGATGGGAATTGACTCAGTCTCAAAGTTTTAACTGGAAGTCCACTGCAAGTGATGGAGATATAAACCTGAAGTTCAGTCTTAGATAAAGATACCTCAAAAAAAAAATTTTTGGTTTTATTGGTTAAAATGTATAGCAAAGACTATAGTCTTTAATCTGGACACCTTTGGCAAGAGAAATGCTTTTAAATGACAGCAGCTGTTCTTGAGGCAAGACTCTTAAGCCATCTACTTTTGCATTCCTTTAGGGTGAAAGCATTCCCAAAATAGGATTATCTATTCTTTTATTTTTCATCTTTATGACCAGTTGACGGGAAAAGGCAGAAGAAGTTAAGTGATTAGTGTATTTTAAAATGTATTGCTAAGTCAGCATCCATTTTCAGAATAGCATATTTCTGCTGACTGCCTTTTTGTGCAAACTTTCTGCCAGTTCTCCATGAAAAGTTCAGCTACCAGCAACCTGTAAAAAAAAATATCTCATTTTCTTATGAAGTCTTCTAGAGCTGTTAATTTTTGTAGAATGGCAAACGTCATTTCAAACCAGATATGAAACAGGCAATTGCCTTTCCCTTCCTGAGGTTTCCATGGGTTTGTCCTCTTCAAGGTCTTTCAGCAACAGGAGTTCCTTTGGTGCCAGGCACAAAGCTCTTTGGCTACAAGTGGAAGGGAAGACAGTGCCTTTGCATCAACTTCAGGATTTGTCCTTAGAAGCCTAGTATCAAAACATTGAAGTAAAACGGATTAGAAATACTTGGGGTTTAGTGTCAAAGTTTCTCAATGGAGGCATCTCAAATATATCCATTGGAAACGCCCTCCTACCCTTTACTGTAACTGTTCATTTACTGTTAGTATTTCTGTTCAAATGATGTATTAGTTGGTCTGAAGCTGTTGAAACTTTTCATAGTCCAGTAGTAGTTCAAGAAAAGGTGTATCCTTTATAAATAATTCATTTTGTGTAGAAGTTCATATTGCTTTGTTAACTCTGAGACAATTTATAGAAATTTTTATCTTTTTTGAAATATTTTTAAAATGTGGATCTTGTTTTGAATTATGACTGAAGCTTAACTGAAATTTTTACAGGGACAGACAAAAAATTATCTCCACAAATATTTCAAATATGCTGGGGATCACTGTTTTCCTCTGATCTTTCTTGAGTCAGAACACTGGCAATACTAGGAAAATGAAGTTTTGCTTAAGTCTTTGGGAAGGACTAAAGGGAAAGATTTTATTCAGTATGCATCCTTCAGATGGCTTTTGCAAGGCCCTGTGAAGCAAGAAGCCTGGAGAAGGCAGTTGGTATGCCGTACCTCTACCTCTAATGTCAGCTGGTTGATCTCCATAAGGTTTCCTGGAGCTGTGCTTCCTCTTGGAAGAAAGACTGGGATTCTGCATTATCTATCTAGTTGCTTTCTTCTGTCTTCTTGTTCTTTAATGTTTAAGCCAAAAACCGTATCAAACTTCTGTGGCTAAATTTAGGCCTGTGAATCCAATTCAATAAGTTAATTCCTGCAATTGCTTTATTTGGTGTGATTGAGTCTAATACAATTACTTTGGTGAGTAAAGCCAAGAATCACAAACCTCTGTGTCTGGGGGGCAGGTGGGAAATGGAGATGGAGGGGTGTCCTGGTTTCAGCTGGGATAGAGTTAAGTGTCTTCCTAGTAGCTGGTACAGTGCTGTCTTTTGAGTTCTAAACCACAACAAGGGGGGGCTGATTTAGCCTAGTTTTCAAAAATTCTTGACTTTGGTAGGAACTGTGGGTATTTAGCACCACGGATTAACAGGTAACTTATTTAGGTGTTTAGGCACCCAGGTAGGTTGAGTTTTGAGTTGCTTTGTTTCTTGAGCATGGGTGTAAGTGAGGAGAGGGTGGTGGTATGTATCTCGTAAGATGTAAGTGCACAGAAGGAGGGAAGTGGTTTGAGGCTGCAGATGAAGATACGGCTAGGAGGAACAGGATGAAAGCTAGGCAGAGTAAAATGTGTGCAGCATATGAGAAAAAAGATAGCTTGCAAGTGAGATACATTTGTCTATGTGTTTTCCAGGACAAGCAAAGGAAATTTTGGCATGCATGGACATTTGAAAGGGATCTGGATAAAAGGAGGCATTTGCTGGACCCTGCATAGAAATGGTTTTCATCTTTGACATTGTCTTCAGCTATTTGGCATGAAACACACTGATTTTGCTTGAAAATACATGGGGCAGCCAAAAGCTTGTAGCCACTCATGCCTTGCTGAGAGATCAGCTTCCATAAAACAGAGTTCCTTTAAAGAAGGTGCCATGCTGTCAGCACATCTGTCTCGAGAAAGGGAAGGAAGCACTGAAGGTGGAGGATTGCTGTTCATTAATTGCATCATACTGAGCTTCCAGGCAGACAAGTACTTGAGACAGCCAAAAGGTGGAGATTCTTAGGTTCCTCCCCCTGCTTTTCCTTCTCCTCCTCCCTTCCCAAAAGAAATGCTTTGCCAAAACCTCCCCATGGCAAAGCAAGGGTTTTTAAAGAAAAGTCAGGACCAAAGAAAGAATTTTGGAGACTTGGTTAATTTCAATCCTATTTTTTCTGGAAGGAAGACACGTAATGTGTACACTCTATCACATTACACCTCATCTTCACTGTTGTTCAGGGTGCAAACCTGAAAACTTAAAAAAATATAAACAAAAAGAAAGTAAGGGCACAAGTCATTACACAGTCTTGCAAATACAGGAGTTTTCAGCTTCCAGTTGTTTCTCTGAGAACAAAAATTGGAAGAATTATGGAGGCATTCATACTCCATTCACTTTTATTCTTGTATGTATTACTCTTGGAAAAACTACCTATGCTTTCAACAATTTTTTCCCAGGTAAAATCGATAGAATCTAGCTGATGTTTAAGAACTTTTTTAGCATAATAGTTCACAAAGAAAAAGACTGTAGATTTTCTAGTTTCTTGGTCAGAAATGTATACCTTAGTTATTAATTAACTTAATATTGTTTCAGCTTTGCACTCTGTAATCTTGTATTTCTAGATGTACAGTGAGGAGAAAACATTTCAGAGGGCAAGGCTGTTTCTCTCGAAGGCTATGTTAAGTGCATTACAGCAGTTGCTATTTCAATAGAAATATATTTACTGTTAAGTGTGCACAACTTAAAGCATGAGACAAGGCATCTGCTGAAGATGAAATCTTGAATTAAACTATATTTTTATCAAAGCTGTCGATGCACTGGGACTTGAAGGTCTTTTTCCCAAAGGAAGGTGCCTTGAAGGTAAAGCAGTTCTTTTTCTACTGCTCAGATTGCCTGTATCCTTGACATCTGGACAGACAGAATCAGGAGTGAATTCCTGGGGATGCATGGCATCTGCCACAAGATTCTGAAAGTGAGATGCAACTTAAATTTCAGTCTTGGACAATACTGAAAATTTCCCTCTGGTTTCTTAAAGAAAATTTTTGCAAAGCCAGTGTTAAACACAAATAATAAGCTGTCTAAGCGATAGAATTGGGGAAGGCTTCAATTAGCAGTGTTTGTGGGTTTTTTTAATAATATAAACCAGCAGTAAATATAACATGGTTGAGATTTGTTTTAATTCAACTGAAGATTAACAACTTGTTTAAAAAAGCTGAAGAAGACGAATGAATTTTTGCAATGTGCCCACAAGATTATTAATGTATTACATTAACAAGGATGCAAGTGGAAAGTCCGTGACTGAAAGTAACCTGCCAGCTTAAATGAACACAGTTGGTAGCATCAGCAGATTTCAGGTTTGAGAAGTTCTCAGGTATCAGAGTACCTCTGAAAGAACAGAAATGTAATTCAGATTTAAAATACTTGGTATCTCTTATATGATGGCTATTGTTTTTTTTTTCTCCCATGTATCAGGGATACTGAATGTGATACTTTGGAATACCACTGCAACCGGGTCAAAAGTTTCCAGTGCTCACTGGGAGAAAATTCCCATAGCAAGGTGTGGAACAACATTAAGGACAAAACACAAAATACCCTTTGAATTAGGAACTATCAAAAGTACTAATGCAGATAGACATGATTGGGATCAATGTCTTTTTCTGCTCCCACACAGAAGTTAGGCACACAGATTTGTAAAGAAAAAATCAGGACAAGATTTGAAGGTTCAGCGTTGCGTACAGCAAGAATATTGATGTGACCACGCTAGACAGTTATCTTGGTGTAAGCATGTAGCACAACGTTGACTAGTGAGCTCTCACGGATTGTAAGTTTGTACTTACTGAGGAGAGGACAAAGATGCTATTGTAGAAGGATTTTGTACAACTGAATTCCTAGCCATAATAAAGCTGGGTGTCCCTGAATTCATATTCTGTCTTCCAGAGATCTGGGTGAATTAGCCTGTGGTTCTATCATTAACTTTTAAAATAAATGATTCACCTTCTTCAATTATCTTATATATACAGGGGAATGTAAGAGCTCTTAGGAAGCTTGGGAAAGTTTTCTCAGGTCCAAGGGAGTAAAAAGAAATAGCTGTCCCTGTTAGATACACCGCTGTTTAGTTGGTCTTATCTGAGAATTTGGCGTTAGGCTGCTGGAACTGGTGTCGAAAGTAAGAGATTTAGTGCACAGCATTACCAAAATTTTGCCTCTATAGATGGTTTTGAACTAGTTAACCACTACTTGAGGCTGACGGCGTTTAACATGAAAAGATAGCACAGGTTTTCTAGGTGAGGGAGCTATACATTTTTCCTAGCAGCCTGCAAGAATATTTATGATAACCCAGGAATGCAGTGAACATCTACTGATCTGAGCTAGACATAAAAAGTAGCTTCACAGGGATGAGCAATTTTAATTAGCATAAAGGTCAGATGCAAGGTGAGTAAGAAAAAAACATTTAAAGTTAAATTGGCTTATAAAAATACAGCTATAAGTCTTCATACTTTGGGGAATAAGAGAGTCAACAGAACCACAAAGGCGATGCCCCTCTGACTGGAAATGTTACAAAATAGTCTGCATAATCGGGGGTGAAGGATCACCTCTCCCTGTGTAACAACTAACCACTGTTAGACAGGACATCAGACTACACAGACCACTAGTCCTAGGTCACAGCTGCCTTTTTCTTAGCAAGGGCAAGAAATATTTCCTGGCCCCGGGGAACTGTCTAATGTGCAGAGATTTCAAGGAGAGGCTGGGATGTCTGCAGTGTCTCCTGGGAATTCCTGGCACTGCTTTCCATGGTACGTGCACTGGTGGTTATTACACTCTGGTCCCTGCACATTCATCATCTGCTGCTCATTCATCATCTCTGTTGTATCTGTGTGTTGATACTGACATCATGGACTGCTAGACAACAAGGTAGGGCTTAAAAAGTCCCTTTTTACTACACAGACCTTTTTTTTTTAAAAAAACAAATTGAAAGTGCAAAATGTACCAATGCAGCATGCTGGAATTAAGTGGGACTAGCATCAGCAGCTTGGTAAAAACGCAAATGTTCAAAAAGCACCCAGCAGGAAAAATGCAGACCGGATCTGCATTACCAGAGAACAAAGATTGTGAATTTTTGTTTTGACATCTAATTATTTTTCATTATGCATTATTAGCTTATCGGGCACTTGCTTTCATTATATAAATGGTTCCAGAGAAAATTTTGGTGTAGTATTTTCGCTGTGAAGTAGAGCAGCTCACCAAAATGGAGATTCTACAGACTTGCCCAAAGTAAGACAGCGAGTCAGTGGAGCTCAGAATCAGCCTTCCTGGCTTCCAGTCTCTTGTGCTGTACATTACGTCAACCATCTTCCCACAGCTAAACTCATTAGGTGGCCTCAAGCAGAAAAAAGGGGCTAGGACCCAATTAGCCTTTGCTGAATTCAAAGTAGGAAGCTGTAGGAAACATTTCTGTTTGTCAGAGCTTGATGGGTATGTTTAACACAGAAAGGCTGAAGTTTGCAAGACATTTTACCCTCCTGGTCATGAAATGGAGGATCACAAGCTTGTCTGTACGACCCAGAAGCTGCTCTCGAGGTCTGAGCCCTGTATGCCAGGAAGAAGGTGGCATTAGTTCGCCCACTGTCACCCTGAGAAGACCAATAGGAGCGTCTTTAAGGAGCTGTTGTGTCAGTAGCTTCTCTTTTCTCTGCAATTGCCACTTTCCAGTGAATGTTGCCTTGCTTTTCTATTCCTTGTCCAGATTTAAAGCTGTTGGCATCACAGTCCTGTTCTTCTGCTCTGTGTGGTCCTTCTGCCATGTACTTTCCTCTGAGCAGACCTGTCCAGGATGGTGCACAACATAAATGCTATGTACGTAATGGCAAAAAAATTTATGGGAAAATATGGTGGTGACTTGATCAGTTTAGGAGTTTTTCACTTTCTTAAAAGAAGTAATATAAAAAAATACTTCTATTAGATGTGCAGGTGCCCTTGTCGGTGAAGCAAGTATGGATAAGGTGAAGGGTTGGGTATAGAGCGACTACATACATCGGGTATAGACAGAGTTCGCATATAGCTTGGAAGAAAGAAGTTAATTGAGTTCAGAGCAGTGTAAGAGAGGAGGCCGTGGAGGGCGCTAAAAGTGGCTCAGCTGATGTAAAAGTGTGCTACCTGTAAGTTCAAATAATGTCTAGATTGAGTTCAGTTCCAGTCCTCTCCTCTGAGCCACCTGCATCAAGGTGATTAAAACCTGCATCAAAGTTATGCAAAACTGGTGGTATCGGTCAGTGGAGATTAACTCAAATGAGGTAAAGAAGAAAACAAGTTTTCTATCAGATCATTTCCTTGCTGATGGGAGGCAGAGAATTTGCTTTCAGTCCACCCTTATTGCTAAAGCTGTTCAAGTGTTTTTATTTCATGTGGATGAGGAGTTACCTCGAGCAAGAAATCAGGAAATAGTCTTGGCAGCAAAGGACTCAGAAGAGGCTGTAAGCTTTGAGGCCGCATTCAAGGCAATTACTAATTCCAAACCAGGAGATAATCTAGATTTAGGCACAAGTTGCCAGGTGAATACTGAAACCATTACTCTTATTTGTAAAAGATAAAATAGTACTCATTATCACTGTATATTTACCTTTCCTGTGGAGCAGTGAGGAGGAGGAAGAAAAGTGTTAAAATGTAAAGGAGGAGGAAATAAACAGTGGAAAAGAGGTTGATTTGATTTTTAAAATTCTGCAGTTACAAATTAGGGCTTGTCTCTTATTTTTTCTAGAGGTGTTAATATTATGTAGCTGTGAAGCACCCAGTTTGTCTTAAGCCTTACAGTAATTTCTGTGAAATGGTCAAAGAAGAGGGAAAGGAGAAACTACGGATTCTCAACTGCCTTAAATCTTTTATTGATATTAAAAGAACTGCAAAAGGAATATTGCCTGTTTGATTCTTGGCACTGCATACTTTTATAGAGAGGGATAATGGCCAGGGCAAAGATTAATATTCTCAGTAAAAGTATGTTGTTTTGATTATTAATGTCAGAAAATCTGAGGGCTTTTGTACTTGAGACCGGAACGTTAGCTTTTAACTTTCCCTGACATATCTCAGCAAGAAAAGTTGCGTTTCCGTTAGTGCCCTTTGGAAACTATGCGGGCTAAAGTATAGGAAAAGGTGTTGTTTATGGTAGCATCTCTCGACAGGACTCCTGCTAGGATGTTTATGACGAAGCAAGTACTTTCTGTCCCCAGACTCCTACGGTCCCTGTTTGAAGCAGAATAAGTCCTCAGTGTGTGTGGGGGGGTTGCTTTGTTGTTGTTTTGGGTTTTGTTTGGCTGGTTTAAGATTATCCTTTAGTCTAGGATAAAGCAGTAAACAGTATCTGTTATGCTACTACTTCTCTTTGCAGCCCTGGTCATCCATTGTGCCTGTCCCTCTTTGCAGTTTTTTAGAGCAACGGCCTGTTAAAGGGTGGTGGATGGCTCTTATTTGTGATATCTGCTTGTTCCCACTGGCTCACTCGGGATAACTTGGTTTAAATAGCTTTAGTCTTCTAAGCAATATCATTAAGATACTGAAAAGGATACTCTAGCTGAAAATTTTGAGTTTGGATCAAGAGTGCTCTGCTCTCAAGTGTGCTGATTTCATCAATCTTTGAGCCAGAGTCTCCTTTAAGGGCTTTCATGGGAGCTTCAGTTTATTTTGTTGTTTTTCCCCCGGTTGGTGCTGTCTAGTGGAGCAGGCGCTGAAGCCCTTGGAAGTTTGATCATTGACTTTCATGAGGGAAACCTGAGGATCTGAGCATTTGAGAGGGAGAGGGCACTTAGCAGTACTCAAGCAAAGATCTGACTAAGTCAACGGGAGTTTTGCCACCTTCAGAAAATGCAGGATGGCACTCTGTCTTTGCCTTGCCCTCCCAAATGCTAAAGGGGGAAAGCAAAACAAATCAAAATCCACATGTTGTGCTCCATTCAGACTACCTGGAAAGAAAATGTTTTTCAAAAGTGTGCATGCATTAAAACCTTTGGAGAAAATCAGTCCTATGTCTTAAATACTAAATGTAGAGAACCTGAAGCATACTTATTCCAGAGGCTTAATGTTCACATTGTATGAACTTCAGATGGGCAAAACCACTGTAGGTGTTCACATGTTGTTTCCTCAGTAGATGTATATTAGTGCATTGGGGTTATAAGATGGTGAGTTCTTAAAAAGAGCTCTCCCAGGACGATCTTTAGACTTTTTCTTGTTTAAGCCTTGTATATAAGGAAAACGATATGCCAGATTAAAACAAAATCCAGAAGCTTCTCACAAAAGTGGCATTTACATCCTCAAGCAATGCCTCAACAGTAGCATCAGTGGGGCTTTCCTCCCCAGTGTCCAGGAAAAAGCAGCTGACAGGTGGAGACAGAGGTATACATCTCTGTTTATGTATCTGTCACATAAAATGTAATAATTTTTCTTAAGGGGAGGGGGGGGACTATGTTCTGGGAAGCAGGTGTTGATTCTCCAGGGGTGGGAGGTTTCGACCTTTGAAAGGTGGGTTTCATCCCCGGGCTCGGTGGGTGCTGCTCCCCGGGGCGGCTGCGGGTCCAGCACCAAGGGCGGTGTTAACTGCGAGTGTCACACACACCACCCCCCCCCCGAACTGCAAGGGGAAAGATATTTAAACACACACCTCCAATACCTAACCGCGCTCCCCTTTTCGCACGGCACCCCCGGGCGCTCCAAGCTGCGAGAGCTGCGGGAGCGGGCCCGGGCTGGTCCCCTGGGGAAGGGGTCTGGGGGGGTGCGCTGCCCGGGGAACGAGGGAGGGGATGATGGAGAGGTCTTACGAACCCGAGGGAACAGCTGGAGGCTACCACTCGCCCCATGCAAGAAGGAAAGTATTGCTATAAATCGGGAATCTTTATAGCTGTTCGGCTGGAGGAAGTTTTTTGGCTGTAAACTGTCATGCACTGCAGCTCTCGCTGAAAAGGCTCTGGAAGTGGGGAGTTCTCTCTCCTGAGAACCACAGTGCAATTAAGATCAGAAAGAGGGAGAAGGAAATAAAATAAAGACGGCAGGAATCCAAGCCGAGGAAAAAACTTTAGGGTTTGGTTAGGTTTTGTTTTGTGGTGTTCGCCCCCCCCCCCCTCTGCCCCGTTCTGAAGACTATATGTCACTTCTGGGAACTTTTTTAATGGTCATGTAAAAATTTAAAGCTGGATAGACTTCTTTTTGAAAGACCAGCTCCATTGGAGTGCATACATTACTCGTCTGGAATGAGTGGCGCAGTTATTTGCTAAGTATTAAGTAAAACGTGAAAGAGATCAAATTATATTCGACTTCAATGCAAAAAGTGATAACCCTATACGTAAGTGTCTGCTGCCGAACGGGTTGAGGTTGCTTCCCATTCCTTGTGTGCATATAGATGTTTGTCTGTGTGTATATATATATATATAAGGGATTAACCCTTCCTTGAAGTATCCATCCGTAAGAATTAAACAGTGTTTTTAAAGCTCGGATCGCCTGAATACACATTTAGATCGGCTCTCTTTGTTTCATTTATGCTTTTTCGGAACCGGTCATTTTCCACCGAAACGGCCCCGTCGCTTTCGAGTCCGGCTGGTTCTGCTGCTTTCGGCTCTTAAACTCGTTCGTTGCCAGCTGAGGTCGAGGTGAGGAAGAACTGAGGCTGGAGTTTGCCCTAAACGGGACCCACCGCCCCCCCTTACCCACCACCACC
>JANZLQ010000086.1:38639617-38670495 GCA_026212715.1 Elanus axillaris | reverse complement strand
GGGGGGTGGCGGCCGGAGGCGGCCCGGCTGAGCCTGGGGCGGGGAAGGGGGGGGGGGCTGCCCCCCGCCGCGCCTCGCGCCTCCGTGTCGCCCCGCAGGAGGATGTTCCCGGTGCTGAAGGTGAGCGTGTCGGGGCTGGACCCCAACGCCATGTACTCTTTCCTGCTGGACTTCGTGGCGGCCGACGGGCACCGCTGGAAGTACGTGAACGGGGAGTGGGTGCCGGGCGGGAAGCCGGAGCCCCAGGCGCCCAGCTGCGTCTACATCCACCCCGACTCGCCCAACTTCGGCGCCCACTGGATGAAAGCGCCCGTCTCCTTCAGCAAAGTCAAACTCACCAACAAGCTCAACGGCGGAGGGCAGGTAAGCACCGGGACCCGCACGGCGGGACCCGCACGCCGGGGCCGCGCTGCCCCGTCCCGTCCCGTCCCGTCCCGCCGCCTCCCGGCGGGCTCCTGCCGAGCCTCCGCTCCCCCCGCTCGGTTTCATGCCGCTGTTACCGAAGCGCTGGGGTGAGCCGCGCTCCCCCCCACCCCAGCAGCACCCTTTCAGCCGCCGGGGCTGGGTGCCTCCATGCACTCTCTTTTTTGAAACGTCTTTCTGCTCTGAGTATCCGATAATGCCAGGGGCGTAGCAGATGCAGCTTTTTCTGGCTCGTTATCGGCAACGTGTCTGCGACTACGCCGGCCGCCCTGTCAAGTAACGGGGCCGAGGGGACCTCCGCAAAAAGCTGGGGTGTCCGACTGCAGCGGTCCCTGCCTTTTCCTACAGCTTCGGGTGTAGGGTTCATTCTCGCCCCTTGCCGCCGCCTCCTCTGCCGGGAAGCTGGATCCTGAGACGCTTCAGACCCCGAGTGCTTCCCGTGCCTGCCAGCACCCGCCGGCACTCTGTGGCTGCTTACCTGCTCTGTCCCTTTGCTCACAGATCATGTTGAACTCTCTGCACAAGTACGAGCCAAGGATTCATATCGTGCGAGTGGGTGGCCCGCAGCGGATGATCACCAGCCATTCCTTCCCAGAGACCCAGTTTATAGCTGTGACGGCCTACCAGAACGAGGAGGTATGCCCGGCAGGGAAGAAAGGATGCAAGTACCAGGAGGTTTCAAGTGGCAAAGCGCACGTTGCAGCGCAAAATAATGGATCTCTTGCCACCCGTTTCAGTTCTTTTTTTGCATTTTTCGTTTTTTTTTTCAGTTTCACGTTTTCAGTTCTTTTCAGTGCTTTGTTTGAAGCCAAATACAAAAAAAAAAAGACATTAGTATATGTAAAAGCCCTATTAACATAATAGCACAAAGTTCTGATCATCATTTCTCTCGCTGTGTGCTGCAAATTCACTGCAGGAGAGTAATTCTTAAAAGATTCTGTGGGGCAAACAAATATTCTAAGAGTTCTAAGAATTGTCATTTTCAGGTACACGGTGAAATAACTGGACATGCAGTTTTCAAAACTGTCCTTCCTCTGTTAGCCAAAATGCACGTCTGTGTTTAATGAATCGGTAAATTACCAATCTTTGAGATTTCCCCCCACCCCCCTTCTGCTACAGCTTGAAATGTGGAGCTTTTTATGACTCTTTAGTATACTACCTTTCTTAGCCGTTTCCTTAGCTGATCAATAAACCCAGGCAATTCAGTCTCTTAGAATTCGGCAGAGGGACTAATTCCTTGCCCTCTGCTAATACTTCAGACCTCAGGGGCTGTTTAATTGATGTCCATAGGTTGGTATTATGGGCCTAATCTTATTTCTTCAAAAACCTGTCATTCTACTAACTTCAGTGGATAGTCCGAATTCAAATCCTAATCTCTATGGTAATAAATGATGATACTTGCAAATAAAGATATTTGTTGTTGTTTTTAGATCACAGCCTTAAAAATTAAATACAATCCATTTGCAAAGGCATTTCTTGACGCAAAAGAAAGGTGAGAGCTCTTAATTCTAAAGTGTGGATTTCTTACATAGATTTGTAAAAAGCATATTCTTAACTAATACAGCATGGTTTCTTTTATAGGAGTGATCACAAAGACATGATGGAGGAGGTGGGAGACAACCAGCAGTCTGGGTATTCACAGTGTACGTTTCCTTTCACTCTGCGTCACGAACATTCTTCCATCTCATCTGTTAAGCAAAACTTTGAGAGCGGTGTTTGCTGGCTGGCTTGTTTGTTCATAGAGAGAATTATTAATATCTATTAAATACAAATCCTTATGATTTGTGGTTCACGCAGGTTTATGATTGCATAAACATTATGATCTCTGTGTGTGTGGTTAAGAAGTCTGTATTACATTCAAAATCCTTTAATAGAATCTTGCAGTTACCTTCATGTCCAAAAAGACAGCTGCCTTTCTATAGAAGGACAGCAGTATTCACATGGATATGGAGATAAAAGTTTGTTTCAAAATACAGCAGAAAACTATCAAAACAGTACTTATGTTTTAAGTAATTTAAGGAAATGCGGGGGGAGGGAGGCATTTGCTTCAAAAGTTTTTTTTCAGATGAATAAAAAGCTTTAGTGTTTTAATGATTTCTAACGGTTTATTGCCAAAAATGTCTGTAGCCTATAAAGGGGGGAAGTTGAGTTGCAGTTGGAATTATTTTGTTTCAGTGGAAATAATTACTTTTTAAGAGTTCTTCTTAGCAGTCTGAGAAACCTCAGAGCTTAGCTATAGATTGAGACCCCCAAAGAGCACTTTAAAACTGAAGATTACACTAACAATTACTGAGCACGCACACTACCTACTTAAGGGAGGGTTTAACCATTTCAGTGTTTCCTTACTGTGACTGTAATTTAATGGTAGTTTAAAAAAGGCTAGCTTGACACGAGGGTCTTTATAAGCTGTTGTCTAATTCTCCTTCACAAGATTGTTTAAGGGAGTTGTAAAGACACAGATTTTTCAGCTGGGTTGAAACTCCTTTTCCTCTCCCGACTGTGCATTTCCTCGCTGATCAACTTTTTATCTTGTCGCTGTGATGCTTTCCCAGCCTGGCTGCATGATGTACCTGTCTAACAAACCTCTTTCTTCCCCACAGTAGGTAGTTGGCTTATTCCCGGGACTGGGACTCTGTGCCCACCTGCCAGTCCTCACCCTCAGTTTGGAGCCCCCCTGTCGCTTTCCCCTGCTCACAGCTGTGAAAGGTACTCGTCGCTGAGGAACCACCGTCCTGCCCCTTACCCCAACCCCTACACCCACAGAAACAACTCGCCAAGTAAGTCCGACGTTGCAGCTCTGTCAAAATGAGCCGAGGGCCGTGAGGTTTTGAGCGGTGGGCATCTCAAGCAGTGCCACAGAAATGGAGGTTGCTTGTTTAGCTCCATTTCTGCAGAGGGCTTGGGGCCAGCGTTGCAAAGAAATGGGGGCGATGAGTACGTGTCTCCAGTCTCATTATGAGGGAAAAAACGAGGGGGTGTAGAACTGTCTCCTGCTAATTGATTAGGTTGTATCGTGCTGGCTGCCTTTTGTGCTCTTGAATTCTTGTAACCACTGAGCTTAAATTTACTTTGACTTTGTTCTTTTTAAGTGTGAAAGTGAGGATTTTAATCATTAGTTACAGGTAATACAATGAAATGAAGAAGTATATGTCTGGTTCTGGTAGTGTCACTTGTTATTAACACATAATCATGGAGGGCCCCATTCTATCAAGTATACTTGCCTGTTGCTGTAGTTAACATCAGTGCCTTAAGGTTGTTCTCAATGTGTAACAACTGGATACACAGAAACAATATGGAGCTGGGTAAACTACAGAGCTATTTAAAAGTTGTGGTCAGAAAGAGCCAAACAGCTTAAGGCTTAGTGCCTTAAGCCATAGGTACTTAAGGGAGAAGAGGGAAGGATGTTTTTAATAGTGATTTTTTTTAATTTTTTTTTTTTCTTCTGGCAAAGGCCTGTTAACAATTTTTGCCCTTCAGCCTGTATGATATTGAAGGTTCACACTTCAAAAAAAACCAAACCAAACTTAGTATTTTGAGTTGTGAAGTAATACACAGGCTTCTAGGTGCAGTCTGACCAATCTTGTATGTGGCTTTGTAGCTCATTTTTAAAGTGGAAAACTAGCTTTCTGTGGACTCTTGCATCTTGGAAAAGTTACGCAAGTTTTGTGACTTGAAGCAGAATAAAAGAACAGAACACCTCTGGTGTTCCTTCTTGTTCCCTGGCCCTCAGCAAGGAACCTTTTTTCCTTCCCTTAGCCAGCTGCCACAACAACTTCTTTTTTGCTGCGGATGACTGTATAGGATTCCCTTTCTAGCTTCCTAGTGCCTCTGCTATCTTGGCCAGCCAGTTTTGGTCACAAGCCCAGTGGTTTAAGCCACAGTCCAATCATTCCTGATGGTGCCTAAGGCAGACTTCAGAGCCCATGGTGGCATGCTCAGCTCAAAGCTGGGATGTGTGATCCAGTGATACGCTTGTTATCCAGAGCTGCCAGGCTGTTACTGTGGATGTAGATGATAAAGATAAAGAAGGTGATCTGGAAGAGCGATTGGGATAGTGTAAGGAAGGAGCCCGCCTCTTCCCACTGACCCAGTAAGGAAGTATGGGCTGAATTAGGAGGTTGTTTTAAGGCAGATTTTTGGCCATAGATCCTTCACAGAAATAAGATTTTGCAGTTGTAAGTTGAGCAAAAGAACAGCATGTCAGCAGGAGCAATGCCAGTGAAAGTGTAAGCTTGACACAACTGGTAGCTGACTTCATTTTTCAGTGTGTGTGTGTAATTTTGTTTGGTTTTTTGCAAGGGAGTAATGGGGAAGGGTGGTTTAAAGCTATACATTGCCTTTGAATACAAGATGGTTATTTGGTTTGATTCTAGCGTGTTGTAAGTGCTTACTTGTTTTCTCAGCAGCCTATGCCGATAACTCCTCTGCCTGCCTTTCCATGCTGCAGTCCCATGACAACTGGTCTTCTCTAGGAGTTCCCACACACACGACGATGCTGCCCATGAGCCACAGCACTGGCACAGCTACCAGCTCCAGGTAGGAGTCCACCCCTCAGAAGCCCTCCAATCTGTGTGTTGATACTTTCAGGAAGAGAAGGCTGAAAAAGGAGGTAAAGAGTCACCAGCAAATTGGAAATCCTTACAGCCACATGTGAATTATTAGCTCTCAGGGGTCACTGAGAAGGACTATTCACAAGGAAAATGGATTGAAGAAACAGATAATATATATTTTTTTTGTTTGTTTTGATTTTGGAAATGTAGATACTTGTGACAGCAGTGTTTGATAGGTTAAGGATTGCAAATCACTTACACAAACATCCTTTCATCTCTTTTAAGCAAAATGATGTTTAAAAAGTTTTTTTGATCTGTTTCATTTGAGCCAGTCGGTTCTCTCCCAGCCATCTCCACAAACCCTTGTTCTGTTACATGTGGAGGGGCAGTGAACTGTAGTGTGGAGAAGGAGCAAGCGGTTGGGGCAGTAATTCTTAAGTGTTGCCACAGAAGCAAGCATAGCATGGGATTGCACACATGGTGAAAGCCTTTGCCATTTTGTGATCATATAAATGTATGTCTTCTCTTTGTACTTACGATCTTAATTGAACTTTTGGATCCTTTAGCAGAGATTTAGCTTATAGTCAGTCCCTTGGAGCTAAACTTGAAAATTAAGAGGTACAGATAAGGTGGTAGTATCTTTGCTGTTAACCACAGAGGGCTGAGGTTTGGGCATCTTTCTCTGCAATTCAGACCTACCACTCTGTTTGTGGAAAGCATTTTTACTTGAACAATGCACATGGACACTTAGCTGTTAATTGGAGTATGTCCTACTACCTGGTACATGATAACTGTATTAACATAAGTTTTAGTCCTGAACGTATGTTAATCAAGTAAACGGGTCCTCCTAGCACTTCTTTCTACATCTGACCCCCAGAATACATGTTTGGAAAGTTGCAAAGTCCGCTGAGTTTCAGTTGCTGTACTGAGTTGTTCAGTAGATAAAGCCAGTAGAACTGGAACCTTGAGACCTCAAGGAAGGCATTTCTGCCACCTCTTTTGTCTAAACCCCTATCTGTAAAGTCAGAATAATATTGATCTTGTTAAACTGCTTGGGATCAACAGGTAGAAAGTGCCATGTAGTATTATACAGCAGGACTGAACTTTTTATCATAGTGTTTCTCTTGAATCACCTTGTTTCTTTTACTTCATATGTTTATACACGTGTGTGTGTATACATACTCAGAGGAGAGAGAGTGTGGAGGCTGTAGTGTCCTGACAAAGCTTTTTTGCTTTCAAGCAGCCCTTTCTGTAGTACCTGTGCAATCTGCAGCCATCAGTCTGACTCTTCCCCTTCTAACATGAGGTGATGAACAAGGAGGGCTGAACTGCTGTCTGGAGGCATCTGTCCCTCTCTGACTACAGAGGCAACTGAGGCGGATTAGGGCTCCAACAGGCTCATGGCAATGGATTCAAACCTGCCTGGGTCCAGCAGCTGTTGTGTCTAGCCACTTCCACCATGTGCCTTTCCCTGGAGGCAAGGGTATGGCATGGCTCAGGAATTGGCTCCCAAACCTCTGCGTTTTTCAGCCAGTGTGTTCATTCCTCAGCTTGGCTTAAAATTTGCTAGTATAGCTAGTGCTGGAACCTGCTGCTGGAAAACAGGGAGGTTGAATTTATTGGTGGGCTGCCATGAGCACAGATCCTGCCTGGGGGTCCTTCCTACTTCGCAGTGGCTGGGAACTTCCTAAAGAAATTCACTGCCTCCAGCAAATGCATCCAGCTTGGGAGCTGTGTTGTGACCTGAGCAATTTCCAGCAAGCAGTAGAGTCACTAATAACTTGTTTTATTTATCACTTTCCCTCTTTCAGTCAGTATCCTAACTTATGGTCTGTGAGTAACAGCACCATCACACCAGTGTCTCAGTCGAGTGGGATGTCCAACGGCCTGAGCTCCCAGTTTTTACGTGGCTCTCCAGTGCACTACACTGCCCTTCCGCACCCGGTCCCTGCTGCCTCCTCCGCCTCCCCCCTGTATGACAGCGGGGCACCCACGGACCTGCCTGACAGCCAGTATGATGCCTCTGCACATGCCAGGCTAGCATCCACGTGGACGCCTGTCACCCCCCCTTCCATGTAAACTCAGGCTTTTCCTGCAAGATGGACTCTTTAGCTACTGAATTACTTTAAGATGCTTAATCCTCAAGGAAGAGAAAAAGGAGACATGAAGTAGATTACAGACAAAGCACTGTTTTGCATAGAGCATCTATGTTATACCTCTTATAGTGAACGGTGTGTCATTGACTTCATGTAGAGTTTACAAACCTGGTGAGCGTGCAATTCTGAGAGCAGATTCACTGCTTTTAATCTTTTTTCTTTTTTCTTTTTTTTGTATTTTAAGTTCGATAGGCCTAAGTTCTAAGATTTTTGCTTAGATTCCAAATTTCTCAGTGTTCCAATATATTTGGACCTGAAGCTTGGCATTGTTCTTGAGTAAGTTACTCCTAACTGGTTTCAGTTAATTTTTTTTTTTAATGGCTAACTTAGCTATAGTCATGAGAAGACTTTTATTAACCATCTAGTTAGAAGCATTCTGAAATATGCACAAATGTAGCTGAGGAGTGAAGTTTTTGGAAAATCATGTGCACTAACACGTATTTGCCTCACAAATACGTTGTGTTCTTAACTGTATGCTTATTTCCTTGCTGCTGAATTACTGTTGAGACAATCTGCAAGAACTATATTCTTACTAATAAATGCAGTATTAATGTTTGGTCTAAATTGTTTTACCAAAAAGACTCCTTTTAGAAGGTAAGTTTTGCTGTTTCATCCTATAGATTTCAAATACCTGTCAGCTTAGCCAAACAAGTAATTTCAAACAGCCAGTGTCTAATAAGAAGCCCTATCCAAAAGCTTGCCAAGCCTTTGAAAAAACATCACTGGTTTTTTTTGGTTAATTTTTTTCTTTATTGTCTCTGGCTCAGGCCTTAAGAGAGGGAATTCAACACCTGGAGAATCATTCTAATTTATTTCATTTCAATATTGTACTCTGTTGATCTATATTTATTATTTGGTAAGTTACAACTTTATTTTCTACATGATAAGATATGTAAATAATCCCTCAACCTACTGTGTATTCTTTTAAGACAATCATATGTGGGATATGTTACCAATGGCACATTGAACAGCATAGATGTAAGCAGTTAACTTATTGTAAGAGGGGAAGCTATACTTACCAGTAATTTGGAGGGAAAAGTGCAGATAAATTAAGCTTTCCAATACACTGACTGCTCAACTTGCTGGAAAGATCAGGTCTTGATAAAATACTTCCTTCAGGCCTGATACCAAGTAGTATGATCCAAATTTCTAATGCAGGCTAATCCAAAACATTGGCTCAAAGTGTGCCCTTGGACTTGTCTCTCTCTCACTGACTTTGGCAAGTACATAGCCTGAGGAAAGTGAATTATTTTGCATAAGCCATAACAAATAACTTTTATAATGAAGTGCCTAATATAGTGAAGCGAAATTCTTTATCAGGGAATTTAAATAACTCATTGATGGGTGCTCATGTGCTACAGCGGCAGCTTTAAGATGAAAATGCAAATATTTGCCACCATTTTGGTCTCTTTTGGCACCCTATGAGCAGGTCCCTGCACCTAGAAAGACTTTGGCAGGCCTTTCTCCCTGCAGAAAGATTTGCATGCAGCTGCAGTCTCCTGAGGTACTACGGCAGGAGACAGCACCAGAAGCAGATGGCTGCATGACTGCATTGTCTGTCAATATGTAAATATTGATCTAAGGGTTCCTATTTTATTGTGAAGGTAAATTGTGTAAATGATGTAAGTGCATTATTATTTAGACTATTTTGTAGAAATTAGCAACATACTTCACTGTGAGGTTTTTTACTTGTATTTCGGATGTGTAATTTAAATTGGGGAAAAAAAAAAAAAGGAGTAAAGATTCTTAAATAAACTCAATGCTTAATTTTCAGTTTGTGGGGGGCAGTGGGAAAGGTGAAACAAATGCACGAGATGTATTGAACCTACAGTATGTTGACCTTCCACGGAGAAGTTTCACAAATGGTTCCTGCTGCACAGTGACTTCCGGCTGTGGGCGAAGGGTCAGAGAGTTCTTCATAACCAAATCAATGACTATTTAGTCATGAAGAACTTGGAGACCTCTTGAGGTGCTATGTTCTCATCTGCTTCTCCCTGCTTTTGGTAAGTCCTTGACTGACTGGTGGTCAGAGGTGGTAGCTACAACTCGTGTTGGGTGAAAGCTCTTTTCCCACAGTGACCAACTTGTAGGGTAAATGCCGGAGCTGGATGTGAGCCTGGCAGCTGCTGTGTTCTACCTTGATAACCAGGTTTTCAAGTGTGCATCATAAATGCTGAACTGCTGCCTGGTGTTCTCAGCTACTGAAGAGGATGATCAACCTGCCATGCAGTGAAAGGGAAAGGGACCTGTGAATTGTGAGAGAGGTGCTAAGTCTGTGGCTGCAAGATGTCCCTTTGCATGGCCCTGGGCAGGCAGCCCACTGTGGGGGCTGGCTTTGCTCCAAAGAGGCTGGCGTAGGGGAGAGCCCACAGCTGCTGCCCAGCACAGAGGTCAGTGGTTTCTCAGGTTCTTGCAGAGCTTGTACTGAAGAAACAATTGCCATGTCCATGTGGACAAAAAGAGTGGGGGCTATTTGTTTGATTGTAAGATTTAGCTAGGGCTTGCTGAACTAACCTGCCTGCAGTGAAGGTCTTCTGGCTGTGGAGGAGCCTGGTCGTCATTTCCTGCCCCAGCTTGATGCACTGCCTTGGAGGCCTCCATGACGCCATTTTGATGTGCGCTTAAAGCTGGCAGGAACTTCTGATGCCTGGAGGGTGGTGTGATACTAACCTGGGAGCTGAACTCTGGGTCCTGAAAGAGTTCTAATCTTAGTGCGAGAGAACTGCTCTCCCTGGTGAGCACCCTTGACAATGTCATGTAGGTAATGTCCCTGCTCATCAGTACATACATGCTTGTTTTAGGTCTTGAGCCGAAAGCAGATTACTGTTAAATGAATTAATTACCATTAAAAGATTTCTGAGCCTGAAGAATAAGCACACGCACGCATTCAAGGCCTTCATAGGTGAAGTGTTGTACATCTCCAGGCAGCTCAGTGCTGCTGTCACATGGATCTTACTAAATTGGCTTTTTTTGGTGTGTGTTTGTTCTTCCCCTCCCATACTTTCAAGTTAAAGAAACTGGCACCTTTCATGCCATTGAATGCAAGTTGCACCCTGCTTTAAAGCAGACTGAGCATTTCAACATCTACTGTTTCATACCTGCTCTGCCACCATCTTCTTCCTGAACTGTGCTTTTTCTCTTACTGGGTTTAAAGGCACCTCAGACTCACAGATACCGTCAGGGTTGTATTGCTGGAGGAGCTGGGCAGTCAGACCCAGACGACTACAGCTACTCAAGCCAGTGTGAAAACCACGTGGACTTTGTGTGACTCATCCGGAGAGGCTTTTCTCACCCGTGGGCTTGTGACAGCAGCACCGTGCTGTGCTTCCGCCCCGGCCGCCTGCCGGTGCGCCCTGGAGCTGGTGGTGGAGGCGAGGCCGGGGCACAAATGTGCCTGACATTTCCAAATGCTGAGGAAGGCTGGTGTGAGATGGCTCACCTCAGCTGGCCCACCAGTGAGTGGAGCTCTGCAGTTTCCCACCACAGGCTACACTGGGGCTCCTGTCACTGTGCTGCATGCCAGAAAAACACAGAGGCTAGAGATGTCTGCGAGGCTGGGAGAGGTCCAAATGCCTAGGGACTAAGCCATCAGCAAATGCTCAGGACTCTTAGGAAACCTATATTGTTTAACATCTCAGCATGTTAATGCTTTTTTCCTTTCTTATTTTTCCTTTGGGTAACGAAGAGTTGCTGGCTGCAAAAATCTCTGTAGACCCCTCAGCCCTATTGTCCAGAAATATCTTGCTCTGCTTGCAAAAGCCATGTGAATACTAAGTCCCACACAGGAGTAAAACGTGAGAGTGGGTATTCCCACACTTGTCTGCAGCTTGACTCTTCTCTATAGATCTCGATTAGATTTGTGAGTTAATTGAGATAATGCATATTGAGGTACTGCATCATTGATGTCAGTAGTCCAAGCAGTAAATGTAATTGAAGTAAAAAGTAATTAAAATAAAAAGTAAGGAAGACAATCAACAGATTCATATGTTTTTAAAATCACACACTGACCCATTCCAGGGGCTTAGATCCACGAAGAAAATTTTTTCTTCAGAGGGTCTGGCTTTAGCTGCTCCTGGATTTCCATGCCTTTAGAAACTGAGATAAAGAAAACGAGGGAGCCAGTCTGAGTGGTGCATGGTGCATTGCCAGTATTTATTGTAGTGTCTAATAACATCTTTCAGATGCCTTTATTTCTGAGAATGTAAAAAATTCCTTGAAAATATAAGAATAAACTCAAAGCCCGGTTCTCCCATCACACATACCACTGTGATATCAAGGAACTGGACATGTGGGCTTTAAAGCCCAAGGTTATATGATGAACTAGAGCAGTTGCTTTTGTCAACAGAGAAGCCACAGGGCTTCTCAGGGATCTCCTCCTGGAGTCACCAGTGCTTTTCCACTCAAAATTTGCCCTTCTGTCTTTTGTATTCATCTACACCCCTTGTTTTCCCAAGATGACACTGCTAGTTTTAATCCTGGGAATGACAGCAAAGCATCTATACACAGACGGAGTCTCTGTTAGCTGATGTGTTGGCTTATGTTTGCCATGCTTATCATGTCTCAAGTGTATCTACACTGCTGATAGGAGCAGGGTGGGTACTGAAGCCCATTCCTAGTGATAGTTTCCCAGAGGTGGACGTTGGCTGTCTGCAGGCTTGAGTTGGTGTGAAGCAAAGAGCAGTGCACTGGGGCTTACATATATTGCGTAACCCCTGTATGATCACATAGCTCACTGCAATTCAAATTTCAAGCCAATCAAGGCTTCTCCCCCCCCTTTTGTTAAAATAATCTTAATACACTTTCAGTGCTGTGCTCCCAATGTGTCTCTAAGGCCTGACTCCCAAGGCACCACTGGGGCTGGTGCTGCAGCTATGTGATCAGAGGAGTGAATATTCTCCTAAAGATGGCTGTTTGTACTTGCTGGGCAAGCAGCTTGCAGCTTTTTTTTTTTTGCCTTTCCCTCTCATCTCCCAGTCTTGCTGCACTACAAAAGTAGGTTACTGTTTCTTGATGCTAGTAAACCAATTAACTGCCTCACTCCGTCCATCAGTACCAATAATTCCTCCACAATATGCAATTACCATACTCATACCACATAGAGTTGGAAGGGTATCCAGGATACAGGTACCTCCTGTATCCACTTCCTTAATTACAGACAATCCCTTCACCAAGACCTTTTAGGAAGGCACTAGGGTATGTCTCAAAAACAGTTGGTGAGATTTTTGGGGAGGTTTTTGTGTGTGCCTGTGTGACTGTGGCAAGTGGTGCTCCTTCTTCTGTTGGAAGCCTGTTGCAGTCCCCTTGCTTCTCAGTGCTCAGGAGCCATCTTTTAATTGCCAGCTGAAATTTATCTATAATCATCTTATGACTATCTGTTCTTGAGCTAAAACCTATTTTGAGGTTAAATAGTTCTTCTTCCTTGGTAGTGTTTAAGCTGATACGTATTATTAGGCAGCAATTTCTCTGCCTCTTTTTTGATAGGTTATAAAGCCCCTCTCTTCTTCTCAGGTAGCTTTCCCTCTCCTGCTGGCCCTCTGTGCCTGTATGGCTCGATGAAAGAGGCAGCACGAGTGTATGTGCTATAATGCATGGGCTTGCAGAAGAGCCTAGGCAACAGCATGCTGCTTCCCTATCTGCAGTGAAACTAGCCATTTTAATAACTTTGAAACCCACATTTTCATTATCTAGAATTACATTTGTGATTGACTGGTCATGGTGATCCAAGTCCTGCTTTAGTGATTTTTTGTGGATGAACTCCCACCTTTTGGCAGGAAGTATTGTTACTAGTCTCTTCACTGTGATTTTGCCCTTGTCCCAGTCAGATTTATGCCACTTTCATTGCACCCCAATAGTCTGGTTTGTCCTGTGAGATATCCTCATTTTGCTCTCCATTAATGACACCTCTCAACCTCATATCTCCATCAGATTTTGTCAATGATCTCTTCATTTTTGGACTAAGTGATTAATGAAAATGCTAAACCAAGACTGCTCCAAGTCCTTTGATAGCAGCCTTTCTCTAACCTGGCCCTTGTCCAACAGCTATGCCCTTACCTAGTCTATAGACTTGCAAGTCACTTGTAATCTCCATTTGTGATTTTAGAGGATGGTCTCAGCCCTGTGCGGATGGGGACAGCAGCTGCCCTGCTGGCAGCCACCTGCAAGCTAGCAGGGAGGAATGGTGCTGGGGGGGAGAGATGCATTTCTATAAGGTCCCCCCATAAAGCTCTGCAGATTGTCCTTGGCCCTGTCAGTGGCATGGGAGGTTCAGAGGGTTGGAGAAGAGCTGCAACATCCTAGTGCTCCAACTGAGGCCTGATAATGATAAATGCACAGGCCATACCAGCTTCAATTTCCATCCCTATCCTTCATTATTGCATTATCCTTTCTTTCAAACTTTGTAGTGAAGCTGTTTCTTTTGGAAGATGAACCTCCCAAAGCCTGTCATGTGCGATCACATCTCTGCGAGTCTTGGCCTTGGTCAAGCAGCTTCTTTCCCCTGCCTTGTAAAACATGTCTCCAACATCTGCTGTTTGCTAAATGTGCAACACTAGGCCTGAGCTGAGGAATAAACGTTTGATGCTGGGTCAGGATTTCAAGTCCTCAAATTCTGGAAGAGAAATGATGTGTTTATTCCCTGAGCTCAAGCATACTCACCTGCTTGAACCTTGGTTGCATTTTAGAGGTGACCATTCCCAAGCCTTAGCTCCCATTAGCTTTTCTGCCTTTGCCTCCACATTATACCTCCTCTTCCTCCTCCTCTCTCCTCCCTCCTCCTCCTCCTCAGTGAGAACAGAAGCAGGCTACTGAATGCTTGTGAAAAGAAACCCTGTATTAGCATTGATTTTCATCATGCTCTAATGGCACAGCAACCGCACTTCTCTCCTCGCCATGCACGTGGGCTGAGGCGTTCCCTGGCCCTTACCCTTGGCAGAGGCTAAAGCAAGATGGAGTCTGTCAGGTTTGCAGCACTTCAGCTCTCTGAATATCGTGAAGTGACTTCTTCTTGGAGTGTCATTCAAGGCCCAGGTTATGCAGGTCAGCATAGGGGGAGTTATGCAGTTTACACAGGCTGCCTGGAAAAAAACCCCACTTGCTGGATGGGGCAAAGCCTGGAGAAGCCTTAACAGGATGCTCGGAAAGGAAACCAGAACGTTTAGCAGCTCAGGAGCAAAATCTGCCTGTCTGTTCATACTTGTGATCTAGGATCCCTTACTGTTTGTGCAGGGACTGGTGTGCAGGCTGGACAACTGGTCATCCATTAGGATCTGCTGCACTAGGCCCGCAGAGCTGGCACACGAGTGGCACAGGCCCACCTCAGGCCTGGCCTGCCTCTGAGGGGAGCGGGGAGAGCAGGGAGGTGAAGGTAGTTTGGGTGGGCAATGGTGGGGCTTTTGGGGCAGGCAGGGCCAGCTGATTGTGTGGAAGGCTAATTCGTTAGCAGAGAGTGAACTGCAGATATATTTGGGACGTGCAGGGTGATGGTGGATCTGTCCTTTCTCTCAGGAGCAGCCAGGCTGGAGCTTGCAGATGGGTGTGGAGGGGCTCCTGGGTTGGGGTTGTGCTGTGGGACTGGTGGTGCTGGGAGCGATGAGTTGCTGTGGGCTGACTGAGGTCTTTTTTTACTAAGTCCTCCTGGGGTAAAGCTGCTGCTTGGCCATGCTCCTGTGGTGGGATGGCCAGGAGAACCTGCAGCTTGGTTCTGTGGGCTGCCCTGTGGCTTAGCCCCCACAGGGGCAGCTTGCCACAGTGTGGTCTTGGTGCTCATTAACATACTTAACTAATGATTGTTTCTGCCAAGAAACTTGTGGTCTGGAAAGGTAAAGCCTTCACGAGCCTCACTGCAGGCATCTCTTGGCTCTGGGGTGGAGAAAATACTTATTCTTCTGCCTTTCCTGGTAAGAGGGAGGCAGTGGTGAGGCTCTCTGCTGCTTGACCTGTTGGTGCTGGGGAGGAAGGGGCATCCCCTCTGAAGGGGAACTAGCTGCTAGTTGGGACCTGGAGACTCTGCTCACCTTAAAAATTACAAACTTGTCTCATTGTCAGAAAACTCTGCCTCCCAGAAGAGGAGGTTTCTCTAAAAGAAGCTGAAATGGGCTGGAGGCTTGTTTTGACTTCAGCTCAACTTCGTGAATTTCACATTATTTTAGATTCAAGGTGGCTGTCACTAGTTATGCTGCAATCATTGGCACTGTTTTGCAAAAGGGTTTGGCTTGCTGAGTTGGGTTCTGGGCAGCGTACTGAAAGTGTGCAACTTGATTCTTGATGTCTTTTGCCATTCTTCACCTTAATGCACCATTAGTAATAGTAATTGTGAAACTTCAATCATTCTGAGAACTTCCCACATGAAGACTTCTGTTTTAATACACTAGAAGTGGTGTCCCCTGTTATGTTCTTTGCCTGAATTTATGCCCAAAGGCGTATGATCTGTGTGAAATGCAATTGTAATACTTGTAACCTGGGATAGCTATGTGTTCTGGTTGCCCCTCTCTTACTAATATATGGATGGCTCATATGAGTTTCCATCATCTGCCGCTTCTTTGCCCAGTTATACGTTGACTATGGTGGGTGGGAGGGAAAAGAAAGAAATTTCCACTCGCCCCAGCAGTAGGATTTTGCATTTCCTGTAGTTACTTCATGTCTCTACAAAATGAAATACAGTCTTACCATCAGGGCAAGTGGAAACTTCTGGCTTCTTCCTGTTCCTTTGGTTTGGACACATGCAAACTCTCAAAAAACCCACAAAATAGTCATGGGCTGGATGCACACTTTTCTTTTGCCCTTGGCAGCCAGAGAATCTGCCACCTCTTGGTGGTGCTTCAGCTGCTGTGCAGCTGCTGCCAGGATGCTTGCAGGGTTGGAGCTTGGGGATCTGTGCAGAGAAAGGGGGAAATCCAGGCTTAGGGTGAGATGTGTAGGTGGAAGGGGAGCACTCAGTCAGGAAACTTGAGAAAATGAGTCCTGTAAGTTTTTGACATCTTTTATTTTCAGAAATTGTCTTGCAACTCTGAGTGGATAACTTGTAGTGAGTGTAGCAATCTCTTCAACAGTGCATAAAGAGCATTGACCCCATATCACTGTGGTTTTCATGGTGCAGATGTTAACATAAAATTAATGAGAATGAGTGTGACTACCCTAAGCTAGGATTATTTTTTAGTGCACTAAAAATACCCAGCAACTGGACACTTACTTGAATATAAGGCTAGTGATATCTTCCATTCCAGGATGAGTAAAAAGAGATGAACTTTGGCAGCTGGACATGCAGCAGACTCTCCTCTATGTAGTTTTTTACTTACAAGCACATTTTTCTATGTAGGTGAGGAATGGTGCTCATCTGGAAAGCACTCGCTTCTGAAAGCCATGGAGCTGTTGTTGGGGGATGCCAGGGAATTCTGCAAATATGCTGACAGCCAAAAAAAATGGTAGCAATTAAACAGCCCTTGAAAAAAATTGCCTGTCAGAAGACTAAATTTGTGGTTTCAAATTGACCAGTAACAGCAAACAAAACTAACTTTTAATTTTGACTTGCCTTTTTTTTGCTAGTGAACAGATGACAGCATTCCCTCAGCCTAATTCCTTAGTTTAAGGAAAGCCTTTCTTTTTTGTTGAATTTCTGCTGTTAGGTAACTTAAATAAAGCAGATTTAATCTGCAGTTCACTGAGAGCTTCAGAAGTTGGTTTCATTAGATACCTAAGTTGTAGGGTGCACCTTTCTCTTATTCCTTGTATGAATTTGCACTAGTGAAGCTTGGCTGATGACATGCACAAAGTCCCTGCCTAGAAAGTCTTTGCTTTGACAGACTTGATATCAAATGGTCATTACTCTTCCCTAGTTTTATTTCAACTCTGATTCATGTGGTTGTGGTGGTCCCAGTTAACATAAGGATTGAAATTTATCACTGTAATGTGCGTTTTCCTCCTGAGCCTTGAATTTCTTAAATTAGTGCAGAAAAAGGTTGCACACAACTAGTTGTTTTTGTTTTTGTTTTTTTTAAAGAGAAATTTGAAGACTGACAGACACTTCCTTCTCTGCTTTACCTCTTTCTCTGTCCCTCTGGGATGAGTTATGGTGTACTGCTGAGAAGGTTCCCCCTAAGTGTACAGCCCCCAGCTGCCAGGGTCTCACCCCATCCTCTCTGCCTGCAATAGCATCCATGCTGCATTCTGGTGCATTGCTACAGGGAAGTGATCTGGACTGAATTCAGGATTTGGAGAACAAACCTTGTGTAAGGACCTCCTGCAGACTGCAACACCCTGAAATGTTTGTGGAAACACTTTGCCCTTTTTTCTTGCGGTGAATTTCTGTAGGGTTCAGGGTGCCACTGCTAGCATGTAGCAAGCATTTAGAGTTGGAAAAACTAAGGCAGTTATTGTGGAAAAGGTACTGTCAGCTGAAAAGCTGATCCTGAGATAGTGAAGCTGGAGGTTAGCTAGCCCTAAATGAGGATTTCCCAGCCTGAAATCCCATCTTCCTGCCTGGGAGCACCAGTTGTGTTAATGTCCATGTGTGACTCTGCAGTTGGGCTTCAGGCAGCTGTAGAATACCTTTGTTGAGGGATGGAGACCTTCCTGATGTGTGTAGCCTGTGCCATGTCTGGGCTGTGTCTAGCCCTATCCGTCTCCATTTTGGAGGTGAGCATGACCTATTCCATGCACTGGCACTACCTGGACATCAAGAAACATCTTCCAAGTGAAAAGTCATATGACTGATATTTAAATATCTTTTTCTCCTGGTGCAGTGTGTGCTCATCCTGCTGTGGCAGGGTCTCCATGCATGTGCTAGTGTGTGTGATGAGCTGAGGCTCAGATGAAGGCTGCTGCTTTGGGAGCACAGCCTGCCCCTGGCCCAGGAGGAAAAGATCCTGGCTGTGTCCCAGGGCTGGGAAGAAATCCTGTGTGGGATGTGCCAACATGTCCACAGGTACTGCTGGGGGCAAATCTCTGCCTTGTCATACACACAAGTGTGGGTGCAATGGCAGGGCTGGGCGGGAGCAGTTGGCTTGCTCCTGCTGCTGAGGAATGCTGATGTATTTGGTTTGTGTGGCAAGGTTTTTGTAGCAGGGCGCAGGGAGATTACAGGGGTGGCTTCTGAAAGAAGCTGCTAGAAGCTTTCCCTGTGTCCAACAGCCAAAACCAGCTGGCTCCAAGATGGACCCACTGCTGCCAAGGCTGAGCACATCAGTGACAGTGGTAGCACCTCTGGGAGAACAGATTTAAGGGGAAAAAAAAGTTGTGGCAGGACAGAAAATGCAGCTGGAGAGAGAAGTGAGAACATGTGAGAGAGAACTCTGCAGACCCCCAGGTCAGTGAAGAAGAAGGGGTAAGGGGTGCTCCAGGCGCCGGAGCAGAGATTCCCCTGCAGCCCATGGGGAAGACCTTGGTGAAGCAGGCTGTCGTCCTGCAGCCTGGGGAGGACCCCACACCAGAGCAGGGGGATGCCTGAAGGATGCTGTGACCCCGTGGGAAGCCTGTGCTGGAGCAGGCTCCTGGCAGGACCTGTGGTCCCATGGAGAGAGGAGCCCACACTGGAGCAGTTTTTCTGGCAGGACTTGTGACCCTGTGGGGGACCCATGATGGAGCAATCTATGCCTGAAGGACTGTACCCTGTGAAAGGGACCCACACTGGAGTAGTTTGTGAAGAACTGCAGCCCATGGGAAGGACTGTCTCTCATGGGAGGGACCCCACAGTGGAGCAAGAGATGAGTGAGGAGTCTTGCCCCTGAGGAGGAAGGAGCAGCAGAGACAAACTGTGAGGAACTGACCCCAACTCCCATTCCCTGTCCCTCTGTGCTGCTGGGGGGTGAGGAGGTGGAGAAATTGGGAGTGGAGTTGAGTCAGGAAGGAAGGAGGGTTGCGGGGGGGGGGATGTTTTAAGATTTGGTTTTATTTCTCATTACCCTACTGTAGTTGATTTGAAATAAATTAATTTTCCCTAAGTTCAGTATGTTTGCCCATGATGGTAACTTGTTGAGTGATGTCTCCCTGTCCTTATCTCAACCCATGAGCCTTTTGTTATATTTTCTCTCCCCTGTCCAGCTGAGGGGGGCAGTGATAGAATGGCTTTGGTGGGCACCTGGCATCCAGCCACAGTCAGCCCACCACAGCTGTGCTGGTGTGGGAAACTCAAACCATCATTTGCCAATGGGCCTGCCAGCCTCTGGGAAGGCTGCAGTGGGGTTTCTGCTCACCTGTGTGATTAGGCCTCAGAAATGAGCACTGCAGTTGAACCCCTCCTTGGGCTGTTGTGTCTGAGCAAGTGGTCAGGGTGCAGCCCTTGGCACTGGCTGTCCTCTTTTTGTCCCCTTTAGCCCCCTTTCCCCTTCCACCTCCCGTAGGCTCCTTTCTAGGTTGCCGTGTAGTGGAGGGAGGATCACCTCTCAGCCTGGGGCTGTACCAACCTGTCAGGGTACGTCTGTAATACAGCCAAAAGTTTCACTATTGCTGGTCTGCTATCTCCCTCTTGTGGTCAGACTTCTCGTTCCTTCTTACGAGTACGTAAGGTTGTAGCGTGTGTGGCTTGGCACAGTTTGCAACCGGTATAAATTAATTGCTAGGCAAGTATGTTCTGTGTACTAATTATTAAAGAGCATTGGGTTTGTCTTCTCTGGGGTGTAACTCTGTTGTGTGAACCAACCTCACATCGATCCCGTGAATAAATGCTGTTGTAGAAGAAACCAATCATTACATTTGCATTTGGCAAAGCAGAACTACAATTTTTAAAAGCTGCCTTTCACATTTTGGCTGTCACTTGCTACTTTTTTTTTCTGTTGCTAATATGGTGCATTTCAGCAACTGAAATACTACTGATTCTTATAGTGCTGTGTAAGCTTTTCGATATTTTAACAAGGAGCAGAACAAAACTAAACTTTTTAAAGCACACATATGAAAGCTGCAAGAGCAGTAACTTCAGATTTACCTGCATCACGGTCACTGTTTTCTGCCTTTGCTGCCTTATAAATGATAAACTGCAATAAATCTGTCCCTTAGTTACTTGTACTGTTGCTCTGCCTCTGAGGTAACACTTCCAGGATTGTCTTGCTGAAAGTCTTGTCTTTTCTAACTTTGCTTCAATGGCATCTATGTTTGTTTTCTTGACCATATAAATCTCTTTTGATGGGGGTTTTGAAAAGAAGACCTGAGCCAAAGACTGATGATAGCATTTTGCTGGGTAGGATTTCATGAGCGCAGCAAAGCATGGCAACTCTTGCACCAGTTAACTGTTGAGATTTGGTCTCATCTTTCTGGATCTTAAAGTCTGTTAATAAACACAAACTTTCCTGCCTTAAGTTATTTACTTAATCAAGTGCACTTAAAATGTGTCCTTTCTTTTTGTATCTCTTGGCCTGCATGGACTGCAAAAAGCCATGGGAGAGGAGACTGTAAAGTACTCCTTTGGGCTGGGACTCTCTGGTCTGGCATTGGCAGTGGCAAGGGGTTTCCCCCTGGGGCTCCTCAGTGCTACACAAGAGACTTTTCCAGTTTGGAAAGAAGCATCTCGGAAATTTTAAAAAAATCATACTGAAAAATAATTTAAAAACCTGTAGGCATGGGGAGGGAAGTGTGATAGATGAGAAGGGAGTGGCGCTCAGTCAGCTCAGCTCTTTGCACTGCTCTGGCTGATTCTTGTTGCCTTACAGGAGGGTGGCATCCTCTTGCAAAAGGCAGATGAACTATCTCACTAAACGATGTTACACTGAGACGTGAAGCTAGGAGGCAGAGGTGAGTCGTTGCAACTATAATTTCCCTGTTGTAGTAAAGTTTTTAATTCGTTAGCTATCTGTGAGTGTACAAGGCTTCCTGCTAGCCCTGACAATGATGTTTGTGAGCAACTCTGTAATAGGGGAACTGATGCTTGTTGCTAGCAAATACCTTTTCATACAGGGCTTGACCATTAAAGACCCTTATAAATGTGAATATTTATGCAGGTTTAATCTGTATTTTGATAGGAGGAAATATACCAGGAAACAAATAATTGGTGCAAAATCTGTATAAAAATATATTCTGAGGCTAAGCACTTTTCTTAAAAGGTGTGGGTAGCTAGCCATCTAAATAAGATGAGACACACTGTTGAAATACTTGTCTAAAAACTTACATAGCTTTGTGTTGAATATGTGGTTAGTTTAAAAGCTGCTTCTCTTGAAACTGGCTCAGATTTTCCAGAGGAACATTTTGGCAATGTGGCAAATCCTTTGGGAAGTCTTGGATCTGATTATGTAATCTAATAATAAAACTTTGTATTTGCTTTCATATACTCTTCAGAGAAGAGATAGCTGCTTTTGCTGAAGAAACTGCCCTGGGTATAATTTTGTGACCTAGGATAGAAGAGAGATTACATGAACTAAATGGTCCTAGCAGCATTTAGTAGTCGGGTAACAAATGCATGCACAAAATCTGTAATTATACTGTTTCCTCATTTTGTGAAATTTCCTTTAAAACTAAAGCAGATGATCATCATACCCAGTGTAGCTTTTTAATTCATGCTTTTGCTGCAGTTTGTTCTTCCACTGTCACGCTTGTAGTGCTTCTCCAGCTTTCTGGGCATTAGGCTGTTGCCAGCTCTCAAAGCTTCTTGGGGACAAATCCTTAATTCTTAGCACTGTGTTTTAAATGGGAAGAGGTTGGAAGGTGGACTGGTGAGACATACTGTGGGCTCAGGCTTAGGACCAAGTTCTTGACAGCATGCTGTCACATTGACCTCCTGGTAGGAGGAAAGGACATTGGGGGATAAACTGCTGACATCTGTCTAGGTGGCTGGATGGATGCCAGCAGCAGGTCACACTGGCACTGGCCTGCTTAGGGGTACTCGGTGCTCCTCTGGGCTGGGCGGATGGTCCGTAGTGCTGTGCCACTGGCCCAGCTTCACACTTGCCCCACAGCATCCCTGGGCTGGGCTGTGTGAAGTGTCTCTTACCTCCTAAGGTGGAACAGCCTGAAGTTTAACATAAACTCCTTGCCAAAGCAAATACATGATGCTACTTCAGAGCACCCCACAGCACGTGGTGTGGGTACCACTTCATTCTGATGCAACCTAGTCAGGTTGGCTGATCTCATGTTGGGTAGGCTGTGTCAGTGGCAACCTGCCCAAGGAGCTGCTGTTTCCAGCCTCTGTAGGGAGAAAAGCAAAATCAAGTCCATCATAGACAGCTTTGTAACTGTGTGTTGTTCTTGCTCCACTCCACAAGCCATTAAAGACATGTGCTTGTTAATTCATAAAAAAAACTTGTCTTCCGTGTGTAGTGGTTACTACGGCTTTTTCTTATTCCTGTTTTGCCCCCATGTCCTCTCAACACTTCCCCTCTACTGCTCCCTGGACAGGGAGCCCTTAGCCTCCATTCCAGGGGGAGGAGTTGTCCACAGAAATGGACAACTAAACTCCTGTTCCCTCAAAAACCAGCCTAGGATTTTGAAACAAAACCAATTTATTCAGCAGTCATTTTGTCATAACTCCCAGGGCAGGCTTTGCCTTCAGGGCTGGGGGAAGAGCAAGGCACATCGGGGCAAAATGTCTCTGGAGTGAGATTTACTTACATGTTCACTCACTGTGAATGTATTGTTCTTGTCCTGTGTGTTTTCTATTTTTAAGGGCAGGAAAAGATTTTGTAACCTTCTATGAAGAACAGCCTCTCCTTCTGTAGCTTTGACTCACAATGTTTGGTTTTCCTCCCCTGAGCTTCCTCTAGGAGCTGTTTCAGCCACAGATGCTTTGCATATGTAGGAAAAGCATGTGTTTGTTCAGGAACGAAGCACCTTGGCCTTCAAAACCTTTAATTGGCTTTCTATTGGCAGTGCTGCTTATGAATTTATTGTTCCTTGTATGATAGAGAAGGCACAAAACTTAAAAAGGTGAATTTTCAAAATTAGTAAAAGGGTTACTGCAAGAAACATGTATGTTTAGCAGCAAGATCAAAAAATAGCCCTCAAGAAGATTCCTCTCTCCTTCTTTTCCCCATCAAGCTTTGAGATTCCAGCCATCCAGTGCCACCTTTCCCAAATGTTAGTTCCCATTTGCTAAGGAAACAGCACTGGTGGGGCTTTACTGTCTGCCTGTTGAGCTGTTGATCAGTATTATCCCAAAAGCTTTTGAACCCATTGCTCAGTTTGTTGCACGTGAGCAGGAAGACAGAGACCTCCCAAAGGTAAGGAAGCAACTGAGACTCGAGGAACGTTCTCATGGGGGGAGAAGACCTTGAACAGGTCTTCTCACCAAGCAGCTGCTGCACGTCTGCAACAGCCACCCCTCCGTTCAACACTGTGTGTGCCAACCAGGCACCTTAGGGTGTGCTGGAGCATGTAAGCAGGAGCATCTGGTGTGATGGAAGGGTGTAGGTGCATGGGCTTGGGAATCAGTCTGAAACAGGGCTGTCTTAGTTCTGTTGTGCAGGGAACAAATTACCCATGCTGTGTGAAATGCCTCTTTCTACCCCTACATGTGCACTTCTGAAGTCAAGGAGATAAGTAGAATGTGTGGTTCCACCTGTTGGCAAAAGGGTATGGATTTCATTGAAGTTGAAGTAAATGGAAGGAATATGAAAGGTCAGAGAGCTAAGACTTGGATATTTTTTTTTTTCTTGCATGAGTGTTACTAAGGCGAGCTTACCTACTCCTATCTTCTCCACAAAGATTTCACCTTGATACTTAATCTTTCACAATAAAGCCATAATTGTCTTCTACAGCTTGAGGAGAATGCTGATCATCATCTTGCCTGGGAGTTTCAGGGGCTACTGCAGCTTTTGAGATTATTTATCCCATTGCTTCATGCTGAGACCGTTAAAATTCAGACTTGTTCCATGCGAGGACAATGCAAGCTACTCTTTGAGTCTTTCCGTAATACTACTAATAATTAACAGACTAGGAAAGACTCTGAGGGAGAGAAATTGCTTCTGGACAAATATCTTCAGTTTAAGCACTCACAGAATATTCTTAGCACTGCTCTGCCTTGCTTTCTGCATTCCTCTGGAGCTTCTGCCTGTGACCTTTCCTAGGTCCTTCAGTGCCTTGTTAATGGGGTTGAAAAGCCCTTGGATGGATGTATAATGCTTTTGCATTGTTTATATACTACTTTCTTCTTGGCGAGACAAGACCTCTTAATGAGCATTTGGAAGTTATACAGCAATTTAACTTGAAAGGTAGTGATGCTTTTAAACTCCAGCTAAACAGTTAGTCATGAGGGCCAGAGTGAGGGGATGGAAACTAGAGTCAGTGATGGGGCTGGGCAAGAATTCACTGATAAAACAGCTTTTGTTTACTTGTGTGGGGAATGATGTTTTGTTGAACTGGAGGTGTGTGGCTGAATGGCAGGTAGTGCCCTGGGAGGGTGGCTGTGCCTGGGTGTCCCTGGGGATAACTGCCTGGGAGGGTGCTCCTATGCTGGGAGTGCCACTGCTCCTGACCCCAGCATGGCCAAGCCCCATTCCAAGGCTCCTGGTTTAGCTGTTGCTGCTAAATTCTGAACACAAATGCTCGAAATAAAGTATTTCATGGATAGTTTCTGCAGCAGTTTTGCTTGGTTTGGATTCTCCTTTCCATAGGGAACTTTTCCATTCCGAAACTGAACAAAAATGTAGGTTCAAACCAACAGTTCCTTAAATGAAAGAGCACAAATCCTGGCTGTTTAATGCAGTGGGGCCTATGTCTGAAAGAAGTGCTAGAAAATAATATAATGGCAGAAGAAATAAGACATCTCAGTTTTATTAATACAGTTATGATAGAAAAGTTGATGAAATAACTTTTTTTTTTTTTTTGCTTGGGCAATGTGGCCTGTATATCAGCAGAGGTAATGTATCTGTAAACAGATACATTACTCTGATGGCCAGTAGCTATAGCTGTTGAGGTAGCCGGGTAGATATTGCATCCAGTAACCAGATTATGTCTCCATGCAGAAGCCATACACCTGAATTGCTAAGGAGACGTGTCTAACAGTACAACAGCCTGCATAATTCAAATTACTCTGTAAATGATTCTTCTGGAATCATCTATGAAGTCACTGAAGTAACTAAACAACACCCAGCTACAATGCTGAGGTTCAACATGAAGTACAGAGTGTTCAGTATGTCACAAGGTATCCGTGTCCTCTATATAACATGATGTCCTTGCTTTGCAGAAGCATTGATTTTGCTGTATGCAGCCTGGGTAAAAGATTGGAAAATAAGAGTCTGTGGAATAGCAACTCCAGTTTAACTTTTTTTTTATATATATTGAACCAGGTTCAAAGGTCCTACATGTGGTAAGTAATGGGTCCCAAGATGTACAAGGGTCATGCTCTGAGAGGTAGAATGTCATTCTCTTGTGAAAATAAAATCTGGTTTGTTGCTGTCCATCTGATCAGATGCAAGCTAGTACTTGTTTAAGCAAATCCTCCAGAAAGCTCAAAGCTGGAGCTGAGCCAGCCTATGCTTCCAAGGAAGAGAAGTTCATGAGAAAATTCAGAGGAAGGAAATATGAACTCAGATATAGCAATAAAGTTGCTATATAAGTTTTAAACATAACTCAAAGCAAATGGTTAGGTAATGCCCAGTATTCAATCAGTGTTAACACAGAGCTTTTTGCAAAGCTATTGAGAGTTTTGAAAAAAATCTGAGACTCAATCCACATATAGCAGAAATGCAAGCTTCAAGATATGCTTGAGATATATGGCTGTGATTTCAGCCAAGATCAACTGATTATTCAGCTTCACCTATTGCAAGCTATTTGTTAGCCGATACAAATATTGTGATAGTATGTTCAGAAATACCTTGGATTGTTCATCTGAACGAAATGTCTTTTTTTTTTTTTTCCTGAGGGATGAAGAAAAAGCTAATATTTTGGTAGTAATAGCAGTCTACTGGAAGCAAGCATTGCTTTAATCCACAGTGAGGCAGTCACGGTTTACCTAGTGCATGACTGTTTTAATCTCTTTAACATGTACACAGGGATGAAATGGAAGTTTTGCAACATGTATCATTATTCCAGGGAGAATCATGGTTTGGAACTTTTTCACAAGTGTAAGTGAAATCTACTTAGTTGTATTGAATAGAGCCTTCTGTCCATTTTATTAGGGAGGTCTGTTAACCACATGTTTTTCCTCTATTAATTGTGGGGACATATTGATTATGTGTGCCTTGTTAGAGAATTACTACGTAGACTAGGGTTTCATTTGAAAGGATGGCTGAGCTGGAGCTTAAAGCAGTGCTTCACTTAACTGTTGAGAACACTGAGCTCTGCTTTCTGGGAGTGTATGCTACAGGACATGTTGCTTCAAAGTAGCTGTTTGAGGGTAGGGCTCCAGAAATGTGTACCTAAGGGAGAAAGCTCTTGGAACAATTGCTGAAGAACAGCTGGTATGGAAATATGGTGTGGGTTTCTGTGTCCCACAGCACAAGACGAAATTTTTAGGAAAAAAGTCAAAGGTCTTTAAAGAAGAGACTTAGAGGGACAGGCACAAGTTTTCTGTAGGTAAACTTTGATCTTTAGGTAGTGAGTCAGTATTAGGATCCTACTTGAGTAGAAATATTGATGGGAGAGGCTTCATGTACTTCCCAGAAGAATGGGTGTAGGAGAAACTGGTTTCTTTAGATAAAAGCTATGGCCAAGGAGCAGCGAGGCTCCCTGACTTGGTTACTTGCTGTAGTTTTAATTTTGGCAGAAAAGAGTGGTCTGTCACTTGCTGCAAACTCAAGAAGCATCCTTTAGTACTGCACCTTGTTCACATTAGGCTTTGCACCTGTTATTTACTCATGCCAGCATATATTAAAACTTGCCTGGTTTTACTGCTGCAAAGAGACTCTTCTGCAATACAGCCTTGGTTTGAGTGTGAATGTGTATGCTTTGGGGTGCTGATATTTCTCTCACTTCACGCTCAGTTGTAGAGCTTAGAGCTGTGGTTGGCCTTTCTCCAGGAATTTGGCTATCCATTTTTTAAGGGTGGACATTCAAGTGCATGCAAGCTGGAAATAATTGTTGAAATGATTATTCAGTGAAAAAGAAATGGATGCAGCATGAGGTTATTTGCCTGCAAAAGACGCATTCAAGTGGACAGTTTCTAAAACTACCAACTTGTATACATATTAAATATGAGCATGCCAAATAGTTTTAACTTGCTTGAATATGAATTATGTCAAATTGTTGCCTTGTATTAAAAATATCCATGGCATGAGATCTTTTCATGTGACCATATGTCTGATTGCTTGCCTCTTCCAAGTTGTAGTCTGTATATGCTCCAGCACCTCGCTGAGAAGTGTGCAGCTGCCCTCTGTGCCCATGTTGAGATTTCTTCAAATAATGTTTCTGGGCAAGCAAAATTTCCCTGGCACCATGCACAATATGGAGTTGGGGTCTTCAATTGCTACCTCTTTGGAGGAGAGACTTGTTGTTCTATTTGTCTAAGATGTCTGTTGACATAAAGCATCTGCTAAACTACTGTGTTTTACAAGAGGACCTGGCTACTCAAATCTAGACCTGGGACCTTGCAATGTTGTGCAAACAATATGAACTGATTCCTGTCCCGACTATTCATAATCAAGTGTTAAAAAGATAGAATGAGTTAGGAGGATGGGTATCTGCTCATCAGCGTGAATATTTTATTACTGGAATACTAGAATAAATGCCCTCAAAACTTTGTGATTTAACAATGTTTGACATAAAGAAGCATGCTGAAGAATCTTTTTCTGGCCATAAAAATCAGGTCTGTGATTCAAAGTACTACAGTGCTGTGTCTGGTGGAACAGATCGGTTTTATTAATACCTCATTTTAATAAAGTAGAAAGCACTGAAAACTGTCAGAAGGTCAAATGGGCTGGATAGCTGTCATATTGTTTATTGGTATTTACTCACTTGACTCTGACATAGTATACTTCTAATTGGCAGGCAGGCAAATGAATTGGCTATAATTCTTCCTGCAATATTCTCAGCAGGATGCAAGGGAACAGGAGAGGAAAGGAGAAGCTTGAGTCGTGTCATGCCTAGGGGGAAAATAACAACACAGAAATCCCAGAAATCAGAGCAAAGAAGAAAGGTAACCTCAGAGGAGGGAAAACGATGTGTGCAGAAAGTTCCATTGCACTGATAACAGCTTGCAAGAAGGAATTGGAAGTAACCTTCCCTATTCCCCAGGGGAATGATTTTTGTAATCTCTTTTCTGTGAGAGATCCCCACAAAGAGCTGTGAGGAGATCTCTGCACGAAAAAAATGGCTCTGAGCCTGGAGGTCCAGGTTGCAGAAGGTTTGTTTGATTTTGTCCTTTAAATTGTCCCCAGGGTTGTGGCAGACCCATGCCAGCCTTGACTTTTTTTTTTTTTACACTTGGATTAATGTGGAGAAGCAAAGTCCTCTAAGCTAACATATGGTAGAAGACACAGTCATGTCTTCTTTCATGTGCATAGATACATCTCAATGCCTCTTAACTAAGCTGCTTTTGAGCTTTGAGGTACATTCTTCAGTAACCACATTAAAATCAAAGGGGAGAATTTGATAGTACTGGGACGCAGTCTTAGACCTAGGATACAAATTGCTTAAATTTGAAAACTGCAAACCAGCAGCATTTGGCAGTTGGCTAGTGTGTCTTACTGAGCCTTGGAGCATGGAGAGATTTAATGTGAATGCAGTGAGTGCCCAACAGGATCCCCAGTTATTCCAGTGCTGGAGAAGTTTAATGGGACCCAGCCTTCCTTCCTGGAAGGAAAAGTGAAGAAACTAAAGACAAATTCTGCTGGTGATACTGATTCTTTTAAGACAGAAAAGAGCATAAAGAAAGAAACCAGATCCTGCTCTATGGTTAAGGAGATTAAAAAAAAATAAGGGAAGCACAAGAGGGGTTTTAGGGATTTTCCAGAAATTTCTGTTAACAACCAGAAATCCAGGTGCATATGAGCACTGGATCCACATGCTAAGGAAAATGTCTCTTAAAAAGCAACATTGAGAATGGTGCTTCAAATTGGACTCCTCAAATCATATTCAATGCTCAACTTCTGGTTCCAGCACTTGAAAATGACTGCCAAAACCTTGTAATACCCGTCTGTTATGATGGTTACCACTGCTATTAACCATTCTCTTGTTCATTACCCTTTATCTCAGAGGAAAAAGAGCTGTTTCATTAGTGGAATTTGATGTTGTATTCTTTGGGGAAGCAGCAAGCAGAGGTTGGATGGGGTGGGGGTGTGGGATGGGGGGCAACTGCTGTATTTGCTGTCTCAACACTGCTGCTTGCTTATTTCATGACTAACAGACTTCCAGAGGGGAAGCAGGGCTTAAGGAAAGAAATAACTTTTCACAGACATAACAGGCCTCAGAAGATTAGCCTGTGTTACTTCACATTTCATTAAACTCATGCCAGGATATTGCTTTCAGACACTCTGTTCAAGGGGAAAGTCGTTTAAAAAGTGTAAGGAATTTGGGTCACAAATTAACAATTTTTCCATTGTTCTATTTCCTCTCTGTTTAATAAACTGTAGCATGATTTGGAGAACTCATCATGTACGACAATTGCAGGAATAGCCCATATTACAATCTAGTGACTCTCCCATGCAAGGCGCACGCTGTTTGCAATATTCTTTCTGCTTTATCTCAGTCACCAGCTGTGTAACCTCTATGAGAAAGAGACTCTCACCGAACATAACTCTACAGGTGATGTGCTCATTTCCACTGCTGTTCTTCCCTGATTTTTCCCAGTATGAGCATCACTAAAATATACATCTACATAATGTCAGCTGCCATTTTAAGTCTAAATCTGCTTTGTTGAGAAGTCTATTTTAGTGCCACCTTCTAGTATCTTTCTGTAAAAAGCTTGGAAATTGATTCTCAGAATTGTGCTAAGTTATAGTAGGAAAATGCTTGTGGTATGACATGGCTTCACCCAGTACATCTTTTCCAGGTATCTTATTTTCCAGTACCTGTCCAGAAAAATAGGACAAGAACATGCTAGGTAAGTTCAGCTGAGGTTAAACCAGAGGCTTGTGGCAGAGCATAAACTGAGCTCAGGTCTCATAGCAGAAGCAAGTATTCTTCTTTTGTTCTAGATTTTTAACAAAGTTGCAGAATTGCTTCTTGTCTTTTTAAAGGTGCATCTTGGATGGTTTCCATTAGGCAAAAGCATATGCTGGCGTTAGTGTGGGAGGGGTGTAAGAAAAGGAAGAAACAAAAGCCATTTTTCACAATCCCGGGAAAGCTTTCAAAAAGAAAGTATTAATGCACTAGGGGGAAAAGTATGAAGAAAGTGCACACAGCTGCTATCAAGTAAATTATGCAGGGCTGATCAGATGATAAAAATGTTGGCATATGCTTCAGGGACTGTAACTGCGTTGCCAAAGGGAATCTGGTAGAAATTCCATAAGTAAGCAGGAGTTCTTGTTGATGAAAAACTGTTCTGCTGATGTACTTTTAGTTATAAAATGACATTCAAGCTCTCCCTGCTGCTGGATCCTCACCTAAGAAAGTTCTTACTGTAACTTAGAAGTTTCCAGCATTAAATAAAACTGAAGGTAGCAAATATTTTGCATATTCCAGCTTACAATTTTGGTACCCATGTATGTGCAGGATCTCCAGATCCTGGGAATGTGGGAAGTTCAAGTCCTGCCATACCGTTGTGGGGTAAAGGGCTTTGTCCTGTTCAGAAGGAGGTAACTTCTACTCACCCACTAAGCTAAGGAAGGGCTGTGGAAAGCATGGCTTATCTGTTGATACATGGACAACTGTCACTCAAATGTGCAAAGCTTTTCAGAGGTGGGGCTGGAACTGGTTGTTGTGTGCAGGTCATGGCAGTTATGCAGTAGTGCCTGGGGGG
>JANZLQ010000086.1:38620315-38639517 GCA_026212715.1 Elanus axillaris | reverse complement strand
CCCCCCCGCGGAAGGTGCATGTTTCTCAAGGGATAATGTTTTCTGCAGTGTTCATAGCTTCCAATGCCCTTCTGATACTCACCTTTCCAGTGCAGAGGCCCATACAAAGGACAGGCAGGAATTTTTGTTAGATGCAAGATTTGACTTGTTGAATTTACTTATCTGAAAGAAAAAACAGAAGTCAGGAGGCAGTGGGCATAAACTGAAATACAAAGTATTCCATTTAAACATAATATTTTTTTTTTATCGTAAGGGTGGCCAAGCAGTGGAACAGGTTGCCCAGAGAGGTTGTACAGGCTCCGTCTTTAGGAATATTTAACACCAGTCCTGAGCAATCTGCTGTAGCTGACCCTGTTTTGAGCAGGGAAGTTGGAATAGATGATCTCCAGAAGTTACTTCCCATCTCAGCAATTCTGTGATTTTTGTGAGGTAGGATAAGGGCTGAGCACTTAGCATCTTGTTTACCTATTGAATAACCAGTCCTGGTGATATTTCAACATGTCACTAAGTGGAAATGAAATAAGTAAGAATAGATACTGACCAGTTTCCAAGTCACTATATGTTGAAGTTAACAGAAACATATCCTTGCCTTAAACTTTCCCTTGCCAGTGACATTCTACAAAGTGAGCTTACGGGAAATGGAAAAGCCCCATTAATTCAAGATTCTTGGAGGGAGATCCTGAATGCTTGTTTTGACACCAAAAGCAGGATTCCAGTGCTATTTCGTTGCCTAGATCAAAGACGGCAAGCTAGACAGTCCACACTCAATGGCTACCTAGAGATACATAAAACTAATGAAGTTCCTTCTGGTTTGGCCCAAAAGTTGCACACGCAAAATTGGATGTGCAAACACACACCTAAGTAGCCAAACATAGGGATCTGGGTCCTTGTGACAACTTGGATGCCTTTATGACCCACAGGTGAGCTAGTGTTTGTGACTGAAAGTTCCTGAGGAGTTGGCTCACTTCAATATGCCCAGAGCACATCTGAGCACAAAAACCCCAGCTGCCAATGCTACTCATTCAAAAAGGCAGAGAAGGAAGTGATGTTCCCCTCTTGCAAATATCTGCCAAGACACTATGCAACTCCTCCCTAGGAAGTGATAGCTTTGTGTTCAGCTATTTCTGCAGTATATCTCCCGCTTTCCAGCAACATCCCTAATTCAAACCGGGAAACTGTCCAGGCTGGACCTGGACTCTGGACTAGTTTTGCTGCAAGGAAGCAATGAGATCAAATGATGGCCAAGCAAAAGCAACATAACTGTAGCCTAGTGTCAGTGGTAATTTTCAGGGCTATTTCTGCATCTTAAAAATGTGTTTTCAGCCCTGGAAACACCCAGTCAAATGCTTTAACTGTGAGGCTGTCATGTTAAAGTCAAGTTCAACTGCTCTGTTTCAAGACCAAGACTAGCTGAGAAGAATGCAGAATCCAAGAAGAGTGCTTGCAGCTTTGGATGTCAGACAGCTGGAAGGGTCTACACTGTGAGTCAAATACAATCGTTAGGTGCAGAAAGAATGTACGTACATACCATGGCATTCACTGTGGAGACATCCAGTAACTCGCTACTCTGCATATGCACTTTCTGGGTCATTCTTTAGAGGCCTACTTGTCAGTTGACTCTCTGAATTAAATTACCCAGCTATGAGCAGACACACAATTTCTAGGGGTGTACTAGAAAGAGACACACTGAGTCAAACCTAGATCTATTGTGTTTCTAACTGTAACCCACAGCCGATGCCTAGGAAATAAGGATAGGAGCAAAGTATAGCAATACTACTTCAGAGTACCCTCACAGAATAATAGCTGGATGTGCTTGAGTGCTCTTGTCTCTAGTGAGATCCTGGATTAAAAAGTTTGCAGAGATTATTTTAGCTGGATTGCTCTCAACAGCTGAGACCAAAAAATCTTTGTTAACCTAGGAATCCTTACAGGTAAACCTTACATTCTATGCAACACCCAGAACCTCAGTCGTACAACCCCTTCCTCATCTGTGCAAGAGGTGTTGCCTTCTGTGATTGTACTCAAAGGAGCTACGTTACTCTTTAGCAATCTGATTTCAATGTGTTATATGCAGGGGTTTTGTGTCACTGAGGTACACTGGGAAGATTGTACATGTTTTGATAAGTGTTTGAGGTTTTGGCCGGGAAATCGTAGGCTATAGTTTTGGTAACTCAAGGCAGATGCTTTTGATAGCAGAGAGAAAAAAAGCTCCTCTTTCCTTTTCACTCTCTTGGCTGGGGGCACATGCAACTGATGTGGCATTGAGCTTTGCAATTTCCACTCACTATCCCAGCTGTCATGGTTGTAAGCCATCTTGTCACAACATTCATCTGTCTATCACTTGATTAGAACAAACATGCACCTCAGCCTGATGTTTCTGCTGTGCACACTGGAGATGAAATAATTAAGAGTGTGTTGTAATAGCAATGACAAGCAATGCCATAGCCATGTTAAAGCATGAGGAAACAGGTGTTGCTATACTGAACTATTCTGCAGTCTGAGAAGGCTGGCTGCAGTTTTGGCCTGCCATTGGTTTTCAGCTGTGTTTTTTGTGGGTCATCTGTCACAGCAATAGGAGCTGTATATTCTTTATATGGAATATTAACATTGGAGTATAGATTTTGTGGATTAAACTTCCTCAGTAAACTGTTCTCAGCCTTCCGCACTGTGTTTGAAGGACACCTAGCTGATGGGTGCCTGATCCATGACTGAGGTTTCCAGGCAGGATTGCAATCAGGTTGGCAGTTCTGTTTTCAGGCAGAATTTGATCATACTGTGTGATGCAGGATGGGGTTATCCTTCACTGCTTTCGCCCAGTGCAGTGATTAATGAGAAATCAGCTAATGACAATACAACGATAATACACCTTCAGCAGGTAGGTAGGCTGAATTCAGTGTTTCTGTACCTCTTGTGTCTCTTTTTAATTGCAAATTTAAACCCCCAAATAAACACCCAAGAAACATTCTTAGATGCTTTTCTAGTTGCCGACCTTCTTGAAGGAAGGTTGATAAAGTTGTGTCTAGGCACAGCTTAAGGCTCCTCCATTTACATCTATGAAAACTGTTTAATTCAAGGTGGTCTGTAATAGCCACCCTTGCTGCCTTTCAGGGCTGACTTGTAAGTTCAGTATTGTAGCAATGTGTGTGTCTAGATATCAGATCTGGCTGGGATTTTAGGTAGGAGAATGAGAGCAGCTATCTTTTTGAAGACAAAGTGCCAGCTATTTAAAAGAACACTAACTGTAAAGGAGACTATAAAATGGCATAAAACCAAACGTGCCTCTTGAGAGGTACAAAGTCAGACCTGTGGGTCATTCACTGATATCAGAAAAGCTGTGTGCTTACTTATGTGAGAACATAGCTTTTAAGAACACAGTACAGTTTGGACTATATTTTCCTGCATGGTTGCTCTTCACTTTTTTTTTTTTTTTAACAGTCAATGCTGGCTTGCATTGACTGTAAAATTAGGTCAATTGCTTTGCGGTATCCTGGTGGAATTCACTTTACCATGTGTGTTCATCTGATGACCATCATCTCTGTTACCCACAAGGACTGAATGACAGAACCACAGAGCTAAATGTATTAATTTTTGCATCTTGAAGTAAGGTTTAACAGGCTTGCTTCCTGTGCCATAGGCTAATCTTTCATTCCTAACTTGGCTTTAAAAGAAACTTGAAATATACATTTTTCTTTCTCTTACTGGGTTTTATGAAGCTGAGCATTTGAAAGCTACATGAGTAATTTGGATAGGACATGAGCTAAATCCCAACTGGTGTCAGAAAAAAAATAATCCAGTCAAGAAGTTACTTCATAACTGATTAATGAAATCTTTCTTGCTTCCATTCAGAAGCTGATGGGTCTGATGTAGGGGAGCAATTCTTGTGTATTTAAGTTCTTTAATTGTAAATGTAACTCTTTACATTCCAAATGGATGCCACTGAATTTGTATAATATTTTGAAGAGAAAGCAGACAGATTTCATTTTCTTCTTCTAGAAGAGTCAAAGAAAAATGGGGCTTTACATCAAGAATATTATAATATTTTGTTTGTTTGATATTTTTTTCTTGCACAAGCATAAAAGCTCCTCTAGATTTTATACTCCAAATTCAGACATAGCTGTTCACCCTGGTGCCTGAGTGCTTATAAGGACTTAAGCATCAGAGCTTGGCTTCAGCCCCTGCTTGCAAACACTAAAATTTAGTGCAGAAACAGAAGGTGCTTTCCTGAGGCAGATTCATTGACAATATAATACAGAATGAAAACTGAGCTGGATAACACTGCAATTGTAATACAATAGAGCAGATCCTGCACTTCTGAGTGCCCTTTATGTAAAATATTGCAGGCAACTTGGAAGTTTCAAAGTCACCCAGAGATGGGGAAGCTAAAAAGAAACTATTATGTCTTATGCAACCACTCCATATGCAATCTCTTTAATAAGGACTCTGTTAAGAATTTGTTGAAGTAAATAGTTCAGTGTCATCTATAAAATATAGATAGAAAATCACCAAGGAAGGCTATTTTACACTCAGTGGCAAGTTTAAAACTGGATGATAAGCTAAGGATAGAATAATTTTGGTAGTCTTTTATCTAGCACTGTTCTGAGCATTGTTGAGCAAGGTCCTTTATAAAAAGGACATCAGCTTTTACAAACATGGAAGCTGGGCATGAAAGTCACATGAAGCTCGTATGTGCCATCATTGACAGAGCAAGGAGTGCAACTTGCATCAGAATTTCTGGACCAAAGCAGTTGACAGTTACAACTCTGAACGTTCATTTAACTTGGGGTGTGGGAAGGCTAAATTGTTGTAACAGAAGGTGAACTCTGATTTCTTGCCTAAATGATGAAGTGGATAACAAACTGTACAGGTTTGGCATCCAGTTATTCCTAACAGTGATAACTTCAAAAGAAGTAACTATCAGAAATAAGCAAGTACTCATTTGTTCAGGAGATCTGGCCCCATTCACATCTTTTCTTTATGGCGGAGGGAATTTTTCATGCTCTAGCAGATTGAGTCAATTGGAATTAGCCATGAAGTCACATTGAATATGATGAATAGCTTCTATTCTCTCTCTCAAAAAAAGTAATAATAATTCTGGAAAGGACTGAATTTTCTGTTTTAAGTTTGGGATTTTTTTTTTGTTTCAGGAATATATTTAATCTAAAGCAATCGGGGAAAAGTAAACTTCTCAAAATTAAGAAATGGTGCATTCATCCTCAAACTAGTATTTTAAATTCCAATTTAGCAATAAATCCCAGACCCACTTATTTGCCCCTAGCTCTAAGTTAGATATTTGATGAGCCAGTAATTTATCAAAAAGGCTAGGGGCCCCAGTAGTGAATGTTGTGACATTTACACCCTTTTGTGAATCAAAGGCAGACTTCTCAAAGCTTAATGCTCCAGCTGTGTTGAAGGCCTAGAAAAAAGTTTTTCTTTGGTGTCTAGCATGAGTGAAGCCCCTTGCAGTAGAATTGCTCCAATTAATGGCCATCCTGATGGAACTGGACTGCCTCCACCTGAAGCAAGGCAAAACATGGGACACACTCAAATTGTGAGCAATTTTCTGTCTTTGCCAAGAAGACTGTTCTGATTTGGATTAGTCTACAAACACACGTGCACACACACCCCCAGCAACAGGGTCATGTCAGGAAGGAATGCAACATCTCTGGTTGAATTCAGTGGGTAATCTTACTGGGTTTGTAGAGTTACCTGGAGAACTGAGAGCTTCAGTCTGTAAGATGGACTAGTGCCCAGTGTGGCTAGCAAAAGAAAGAACACTGTTAAAGTCATTACCAGAGAAAAAACCACACCAGCTAACTTGAAATAGGCTCTTGGTTTCTTGAGACGGGGCCAAGCGTCTTTTGATACTGAGAATCTTGCCAGTTACCCACCCTTTAAATATGTATATATATAAAATGTTCCTTTTTAGCCTGAACTGCTAAGAAAACAAGACATATTTGAGCTCACTGTCTGTATCCATCCCCATTCCCTTCCTCTCATACTTTTTAGCCCCACTGCTCAATTTCCACCAACTTTGAAAGAAGGCTTTAACTATCATTAAAACTCCCACTAGTTTGGGGGACACCAGGAACTGAGTTGAGGAAGGAGCTGCTGCTAGTGTCCCTCTGGCAGAAGAGCAGAGACAGCCTAGGACCTGTGTGGCAGCAGGCCAGTCAGCTTGCTGGTCACCTAGAAGGTGACTGGACATGGTGTGGGCTGCCTCTTGCTCCACAGGGTGCTGGGTGGATGCTGGGGTAACTGGCGCTATTGCCAGGAAAGGTGGCTGAGAAGTAATGCTTGCAGCATGCCAGCAGGAAACCAGGCTTTGCTAGCTGTGCTGCTTGCAAACAACTTCTTGGCAAGACTAGGTATGGGGATGCATTGCTCCTCTGATTTCTTCTTCTGCTCGGTCATCTGCTGTGCCTGTTCTGCTGCTTCTGGCTGTGCACAGAGCTGCACTCATCTCACTGTTCAGACAGCTCTTACACCCCCAAATAACACAGAAAAAAAAAAGTCTTGGCCATGCTGAAGCCAACGGCAAGACTCTGATGGCCTTCCTGTCATGTTTGGTTTCACCTGCTGGCTTCTTATTCCTTTAGAACCACAAGCCTTTGAAATCATTGCAGATAATATCAACCTTCCTGTGACAGGGATGACTGGATTTGTGTTTAAGGGACTCCCTTTTCTGATGAAGAGGTCTGAGAAGGGAAGGTTTCAGGTGATAACAAACTGGCCAAGGGAAGCTCTTTTAGGTAGAAATCACAGCATCTTCTTTGGTTGTTGCTCCCTCCTATTGCCTGTATGTGTGACGATCTGCTTGAGCCTGTAACTTCTGTTCTGTAAATATTATAGGCCACAGGGTTTCTTTTCAAAGATGTACAACCTCAATATGTCTCCAAGTTTTTGATTGTGGCTTAATTCTAGTGGATGTTGCCACCAGAAATTCTCTGAAGAGAGATCATTTTCTGTGAAAGGTCCTGGTCTGTGAAATGGGTTTCTACTGCTGGTCTAGCAATAGGTGTATACTATTCAGGGCAAATGGCAAGATGATGCATCTTGCCTGATGTTACTTATCTGACTCTATCTATCAAGGAGAACCTATTGAGATGATATTGTTTTCCTTCAGTTTCTAGACATATATCTGTATGGGTCTATATTTTCTATAAATCTTCATTTTTTAATACACACAAACATTTTTCCTTCATGCTCTCAGAGCAGAAGTACAAGTCAACTAGCGATTTTCTTTTTGTTGTAGAGATGTTTACATGACTTGCAGTCTTACCGTAAGTAGGGTGGAAAGACACGTGTTTAAGTGATTATGTATAAAGAATCTGTTCCAGCATGCAATCCCTAGACTCCTTTTATAAATAAACACTAATTCATGCATTCTGTCTTATGGAAAGCATTGGCTTGGATTTAACAGGATTTTGGGGCAAAAAGTGAGTGGAAATCTAAGAAGGCAACAGTAAAGAAACTAGATCCTGATGAATTAACATGAGAGAAAACAGACAGATCATGAAATGTTTACTGGAAGAACTATCTTCCTAACTAAAATGACTTAATACTTCACCCTGGCAGTCTCCACATGGGCCTGAAATGAACCGTTTTGAATTAAAGATGCACATGTATGCTTTGAAATGAAGAAATGTTATTTGTCGCTACCAAGCCTGCAGCTGTAGTATCACAGAAATAGTCTGCTGTAACTGGTAGAAATGGCTGGAAATCAGTAACGCTAGTCAGAGGAAAACTTGCTTTTTTCATCTGTCTGTGCCTTGGCTCAGGCTGACCGCACACCACACCTCTGTGCACCAAGGCGTTGTACCACACCACCAGTCCTTTTCTGGCAACTACATGGACACAACACCCAAAATGTACTTGGGATGCATTATCCCTTTCAACAGAAAATTAAAAACATTAAAACAAACAATATGAAATATTTCTAAATAAAACTTTTCTTAACAATAAGGGGCTATTCCAAAGACTACTGGTGTCTTGTAATGTATTTCAAGACATACTAGAATGTTCTGTGAAGGTTAATTTTTTTTTTAAAGTCTTCAAAGTGTCATTCTGAGGGTATGGAGGGACTGTGCAAGTACTGTCACTGTGTCAATGGTAGGCTGGGAGGGGGGGGAAGGGGAAGATTAAAGAAGTAATATCCTGGCATTTAAATTTCCAGGCAGCTGTGTAAGCTCCTGTTTCTTACTAAATCAGCAGTGTCTCATGGGAAATGGCTGGGACAAGCTGCTGGGTGTTTTTACGTCACTGTAGTGAATCTGCTCTTCCTGAAAAGCTGGAACCTATTTATTTTTAACAGCCCAACTTATTTCCCAAGAGTCAGCATGTTTTCACATACTGCATTTTAAAAATTTCTGAAGCAGAAATGACAATTAAACCTGTCAGTCCTTTCACAGTGGAAGATTGTGCTGGCACCCTCATCTCCTTTCAGGGTGGTAAGCCATAAGGTTTTGAGACTAGAATATAGTAAGTGACATATTTCCACTTTTTGACACTTCCTTCTCTTTGCTATAATCATAACCCTGTTCTATTACCCTGTTGTTAGAGCTAATCTGGCAATAAAGGTTAGACACTGGCATATATAGGGTGAGTATGTAGATAGAGAGGTAGTGCAGGCAGTCTACCTGAGTACTGATTGAAGGTTTCTAGGCAAGTAATTAATCCCTTACTGTTAATTAATTCCTACTGCAATCAGTAGCCCCCCTTTTTCTTGCAGCCCTGCCCAGGGCTCACTGAGTCTCCTGTTGTGGGCCCAGGCTCCCATGCTACGTGAGGAAATGTGAGGAAGGAAGTAGATGGAGCATGGGCTGTAGAAAAGAGGGTTAAAGGCACCCAGACTGCTGTTCCCATGGAACACAGCAACTGATCAAGGATATTAAAATGAAATGGAACAGAATCTGCTAGTTTGCTCTTTTAGCTGACTGCTTTCACAACTGGTTTGTGAGAAAATCTGAAGTTGCAGTTTTTTGTCATAATATGGGACAAAAATATGTATGAGGACTTTCCATAAGACTGTAATTCTAGCTCCTGATCAGCTCTAATAGCAGCTCATCTGGTCTTTCTTTACTGCATATTCTTGACATGCAAAGTGCAGGCTCTCACTCCAGAGATGTTTCTCAGTGACTGTGCTGGTCTTCCAATATGCATGAATATTTCTGTGAAAGCATGTGATAGTCACTATTTTTCCTCTGACTACATCCTATGGATAATTAGAGCTTCAGCGAAGTACAGTGTTTCCTAACACCCTAATGAGATATCCATCTAAGCCTGCTGTGGAAGGAAATAGTCTTCATTTAAACAAGCAGGTAGCAGATAACTTTCCTGACTCGGTCATTGTTATCTTTCTTCTGAAAAATCTTAATTCCAGATAGCTGTAAATACTTTTAAGGTGGTTTTCAAGTCTTGAGTACAATACTTACTCCTGCCCACAGAAAAAGCTTTTATAAATCTTACTAGAATAGTTCCAAATATTTTCCCATCTTAATTAATTGTTCTTAGAACTATAATCAGGACATTTTTTCCTTACTGTAGATGTATTGGGACATTAGGTGACTATTCCAGAAGTGCAAATAAAAGTGATTCTAAAGATCTATTGGCTATTTAAAATCATGTGTGGTTGAAGTGAATTAGGAGATTAGTAGTATTAGTAAAAGTGGGAAATGTTTATATATTTAAGAGTTCCTCTACTGTAAATGTCAAGCTTTTGAAAGAAGAATGAGTTGCATTGCGACATAGATAATGGGTTGCTTTTAATTTATTACTTCAGGTAAAGAGCTTACTGAAGTACTTCACTGCAGCAAGTAAGTTGAAGGGGTTGGTTGGGCTTTTTTATTCAATACATACATCCTGGCCTGATATCTACTGGGAATTGACAAAACACCCAGAATGTCCTGTTCCAGAAGCAGTCGAGTATGGAGTAAAATCTGGGATGGATCATTTAGGCTTGGTCTTTGCTTTGGTTGTTCCAAAAGCCTTTCTGGAACACAGTTTTTTGGTTTGGGTTTTTTTGGGTGGGGTGGGGGAGTGGGGACGTTAAATAAACAGTGGTAAAAAACAGGGACAAATGCTCTTATTTTCATGTTCCTAGCTTCAGTAAAACACCAAAACAAGCTATTTCAAAGACACTAGCACACTCCATCGCTGATAAGAACATAGAGGAGTTATGTTGCTGATGTGAAGTCCCAGCCTGGTGGCTCTTTTCCATGACAGCCAAGAACCCAGGGAAAATATCTCCTTGGAAGATACTGTTGATTACAGACTTCCCAAAATTGGAGATAGCTCAGAACTGGTTTATAAAGCAATTTCTTAATTGAGATGACTGAGTAACTCCCATAATATCCAAGACTGGGAAGAATATGAACCTAATACATAGAGTTGGGACAAATTATGAGGTAGATTTGTAACTCCATCTTTGGGACTTACTGGCATGAAAACAATAAAGCTGTTCTTTGGAAACTTATGATACTTGAAGGAATCTCATGCACAAGGCTGAATGCTGTTTTCATACACAGCATGAAGAAACTTCCTTAATTTTATTTTTCAAGAACCTTTTATGTGGAATCCTTCACTGGTAATGGCATTTTCAAGGCAATAAGCAAAGTATCCTGCAGGCACAAGCACTGAGTCAAAGTTGAGGCAGTGGTAGAACATTATTCCAATATCCTGCTGTTGCTACTGTGGTCATTGTCCCAGTTACAGTACTGTGTTACACTAGACTAAGCTTAAGTACCCTTAATTGTCACAGTGCAGTACAGCAGGTACAGGAAAAAGCTACTGTGAATTCAGTCAGGTGATGAAGATTAATTCATAGGACAATAGGCTTTGATGGACCTGCATGTGGCAAGGTAGTGTACCAACTTTGAGACTCTAGGATAACTTGACTGCCTAGATCTGAAATTCCTACAAAATTGCATTTTTCTCCTCTATGGAGAATGGAAGGAAGGCTTGTGCTCTTAAGTCAGAAATGTCTTTTTTTAGCACACCTTGCCCTAGACAGCAGAAACAATCTATATAGTGTTTTTAGTCTCCTCTCTTGTTAATGAATGAACGGGCAAGGCTGTTCCAGGTGTGACTCAACCTCAATTAATTTCAGTTATCAGGGATTATGCTGGTCCATTGAGTTTCTCTGAAGTTTGGTGGGCTGCCAGAATGAATCATGGCAATATGAGGGCTTCTTACTTGTAAGGCTTGAACTCAAATTCATTCATCCATTTATCTTTCTTTCACTGGCACCTGTAAACAGAACAGTGAGAATCCTCCACAAAGTGTTTCTCCACAGCTTTCTTGAAAACCAATCCCTCAAATTATTGTTGCCCTAGTCATTGGGAGAAATGTTCAGCTTAAATTTTCCAGGTGAAGTTTAGTCCTTATGCTCACATTTCTCTTCCAGAATAATGACCTTCACAGTTAACTTGTTTCATGATTTCTTTTGATAAACTTGGCTTTGGTTAAAAGTGTTAAGCCTCATTTATATTACAACAAATACACTCTATCTTGGATGCTAAGCAGTTTCAGACCAGTCCAAGACGTGGTTGGGGAGACGTTTGAAAATCCCAGGGACTGAAGGCACAAGCTAGAAAGTCCTGCCCAAGCACTGGTTTAGAAAGTCCAGATGAGCTGGTAGATCTCATTTGGCTCTCTTGTTACTCTTGGGCTAACAAAAGGAGAAAGGGAGAACTGCAACTAAATTAACATCCCTGGAGGCTGAAGTCATCTCCCTTTGACAGAAAAAGCAGTGGATGCTGCAGTGCAAGCTTCCTTGCTTGCTACGGTGCCACAAGGGCACCCTCAAACTCATTCTCACGGGAGCTCTTTAGAGGAGAAAAGTACTTGTTCCTACACCTGTGACCTTGCTGCTTACATTGTCAGAGTTGACTGCCAACTCAATCAGTTTTAAGCTAGAGTTGCCTGCTTTAGTCTGAACTGTGAACCTGATGTTGCTCCTGACGCAGGTACAGGCCTTGGAACACAAGCTACCTCCTCACCTACCAAAAAATAACACTGCAGATTTCCTTCTGCTGCTGATATCTCTTCCCTAGGAAAATTGAAAAGTCTCCTCTGTGAAGCGGCTGTTGTTTGGGGTGCATTAATGTTTGGTATGCACTAGTGTTTGAGTTTGGGCCAGTATTCTTATTATCCTTCCTTTGTCCTGATGTCCTAAATCTCCTACTTCATTCCAGATGCACGTCATTATCTGAATACAGGCCTCACCTCCCCAGTCACAGGGATTATTTTGTTGTGATTAGATAGTTGTAGTTAGTATAATCCCTGTACTTTCTTACGCAAAACCTGTTCAGAGCTTCCCAGCTCTTGTCTCTCTCAGAGAAGCATATATGCAGAGTTGTGTGGCCTTTGTTTATCGGGTGATGATAGGCAACAGCTGGGCTCCAACTGCAATTTTGGAGAGTTCCCCATCTGTACAGTCAGAATTTGTGAGTGTGGGAAGTCTGGTGACTGCTGGAGCTAGCACGTGCCTGTGTTTATGTGCACTGAGATCAGGCACAGGCTGCAGTTGGAAGGAGACGTGCTGAGAAGCTGAAGGAACAACGCTGTAGCCTTACTGTGATATCCTGCTGCTGATTGCTGCAGTCCCAGAGCCTGCAACAACTGGCTGCAGGAGGTGGGGGCCATACAAAATGGAGGGCACGCATCAAGTTTCAAAGCCCTGAAGTACATATGCAACAAGTCTTCTTAGACCTCAGTCCTTCAGCTGATGGTGTGTTTAAATCTATGCTTGCACATGTGAATGCAGTCATTCAGCAGGCTCCAGTTCATGGACAGAGCCCCAAAGGTACCTATGCAGAGCAGGGCACCATGCAGCTTGCTCGGCCTCTCCTTGTGGGGCTGCAAGCATGTCGTGCTGCATGCAGTCCCACTTTGCCGAGGAGCCTATGGGTCTGCTGGGCCTCTGGAGATGTAGAGGCAGGTTGCAACTGGCTCTGCTTACAATGCAAGGGAGAGTATGCTGCAGTAATGACACGCTGCCCCTTTTTTAGACTTTCTAATCAGGGACGGGGTGCAGCCTGAACAATGGCAATCAGGCTCATTCACACTATCTCTATCAGTGCACTTCAGTCCTCTTCAGTTCTGGATCTAGGAGGTATTTTCAGCATTGTTTCTCATGGTAATTTGCACATTCAAAACTGCTTTTTAAAACCATGTAACCAAAACTGCCAAAATAAAAAGCTCTCCTAAGAAACCAAACTTAAGGAATTAAAGGAAATAAGCTTTTGTTTGGGAAGGCTCCGGAGAGAACAGAAGGAAATATAAACAGTGCATGTAATCTCCTCGCTTTCTCCTAAAGTTGGTATCTATAGACTCTCTCCAGAGTGAGGATTTCTGATTCATAGATGCTGTTGGTAGACAGAAGGCAGCTAGATGTCTCCACTCCACTGCAGTTCTCACCAGATTTTGTATGAGTATTTGTTCAGCTTAATTTCTTTTTTTTTTTTCCTAATCCAATAGATGTGAGGGAGGACTGCAGTAAACCAAGGTTAAGCGCCCCCCCTGGAATTTATGTTGCTTCCTCTCCCTTGTGTAAATTTGATCTTTTGTCCAACAACCTACAGCCTCCTTATGATACAAAGACACTGCATGGTTTGTTAGAGTTTTTTAGGATCTGGGTGCAAATCATATAGATGCAAATCTATGCAAAAGAAGAAACTGCACTTTGCTCAAGGGAAACCTTACCTAAGAGGTATAAGAGTAGGCTAACCTATGCTCACTGTTCACCAATTATCAGTGTCACGTGTTCAGAGTTAGAAGGACCATTAGGGTAACTGTCTGACTTCCCAAATAGTGGGGCCTAGAGAATCTCAACTAGAAACTTCTGCAGCAAGACTATAATCTCTAGAAAGATATCCAACCAGTCTTGAGTTCAAGACTCCAGACACTGAATTGTGTCGTGGGGAAGCAGTTGCAACAGTTAATCAGTTACTCTCAAACACAGAAGACTTTGTTTAGCTTCATTTTTCAGACACTGGATCGCAGCCTGCCTCTTTAATACATGTTATACTGCTTATTGTTTACAGTGAATTTTTTTAATCGGTGTCATATGGAACTGAATCCAAAAGACTTACAGAAGTCTGTTACCTCAAGATGGTTCTCTTTCAACATATGCGTTTATAAACTGAAAGAAAACAAACAAAAAAAAATCAAGTATTGTTTATGACGCCTGTTAGGCTATTTCTAAATAAGCTATGGTAACTGGCATTGATCACGTTACTCTCATTTATTTTACACAGTTACTGCATCCTAAAACGTTACAGTTGTGCTAGTTGAGCTATAGTAACCATGTGTACATGCTCCTAATCAATGGCAAATGAGGACGGATACTGGCTAGGTTGGCCAGCAATGAGAAAGAGGTAAGATAAATCTATTTATTTTCCGTTTGTTGTAGTTTCTGCCCATTCACATGACAACTATGACAACTTCCGTGGCACATAATTGATGATGCTGTGTCCGCTCCTTTGCCCTTCCACTGTTTTGCTTAGGATCAGTGCCAAGCTGAATGACCAATGGCTACATCTTGTTTATTTTTTTATTATTTCTTTAAAAATATTGGCTGTACAGTAGTTTTTTTCCAGTAATCTGGAACTACCAGTTGACTTTCCATTGACTTCAGTGCATTTTGGATCAGATCTTAAAATGAACATCTGGTTGCAAATTCATTAGCCAAGGCCTAACAAGACAGCCTCCATGAAACAAATACCTTCAGATTTTTTGCTTTGATACTCTTCAAATGTCTTACTGTAAAAATTTGGTGGTCTTGGGAACTGTAACGCAGTGGCTCCAACAGCAACGTCAATGTGGGGTTGACAATGTGCTCACCTGCTGTTCTCTGATCCTGTTATTTCCTTTTCAGAAGTACAGCTCAACATATTTCTGGTTATGCCGCCCAATACACAGGATTTACAGCTCAGCTGAGCTAATGTTGGTATTGGAAGGCTACCTTCTTAATTTCTCCCATTCCCATTCCATTTAGTCAAGAAATGGTGCTGCATTTTTCTATAATGATTCCAGGCTCTCAGTAGGTGTTAGAAGGAGAGTTCCCCTGCTCTCCTCCAGCCAACAGGTTAGCAGCTGGCACTAGCACCATCATTTTTATGTAACTGTTGAGTCCTCTTTTAGAACTTGGAAGGGATCTAAGCTTTGAGGGCTCATTTCATCTGTAGAGGAGATATTTAGCTTTCTAAAATTCCAAATAAATGGGAGTCAACCTCAGCTATATATGTTTGTATTTATTATTATAAATACACAGGCATATAAAACCAGGGAAAGTAAAACCTGACCCACTTCATCTAGCCTGTTTTAATTTGCTTCCAGTAGTTTATACAAGCAGGAAAATACATGAGAACACAGGAGGAAACAGGGTTCTAAAAAGGTTGCATTAATCTGGGGGGTGGGGGGGGGGAGAATCCCAATGCACACTAAGAAAGACAAATTTGTTAGTTCATTTAGCAAAGACATCAGTGCCTGTAGACACAGAATTTTTACAGCTCTGCTGGATTCCACCCTTTAAAAGTTTTTGTTGTTGAAACCATAAATTTATACATGTTATTCTTGTCCTTTTTTTGGACTTTCTCTATTTAATCAGTTTAAAGTATAGGCAGATTATCAAGGTCCCTCCTGGTGTGGATTTTTCTGACTAGCAGTGCATTTATGGTTAAACAAGTGAGGCATTTGGACTGTAGTCATTTTGATTTATAGCAGCAGGAACAAAGTGAGAGAGTACAGACGTCAGTGCTGCTGCTGCTGATCTGGCAACAGAGACTTCCTAATGTACAAATTACGTCTTTCACCACACAATTCCCTCTCTACCCTAACTAGAGACAGGGAAGCGTGCTTACTTAATGCAATGGCTGCAATCTATGCAAAGGTGTATGTACAGTACTAAGTGGATATTATATTGCTCATTTTAGGCATACAGTTTATATTTCACTGTGCTTTTTCAATTTAAAATGTATTTTCCATAATGGCAAATATGAAGTAATTCAGTTTTCTTGCCTTTTCTAGACAGAATGGTCAAGTGTGAGTTAAAGCCTGTTGTGGAGGTGGCTATGGTGCTTTACCCATTGAGCCACCTGTCCATGAGAAACTGCAGTGAAACTATTAATTCATTGTCTATAGAACACCAAAAGACCATGGTGTTTTGCCCACATCTGGTCCTGGAGCCCTTTGAATAACTACCTCATGGGTGAAAGGCTCCAGATGTTCATGCTCAGCTCCCTGCACCACCGAGTGGAAGGAGGACTGTTTTGATAATTAACATGGAATATGGGTGGTGGAACAAAGCAAGGCTCCAGAGATATTGTCACAGTGGTGGCATTTCAAATTCCAGGGCTGAGGGTAACTCTCTATACCTACTTCTGTTCTGTATGTAAAGATTCTGCCAGTTTTCCTTTTCAAATGGCATGAAGTATTCCACTAACCAAAAAAACAGACTCAACTCAGCTGGATAAAACAAAATCTTCTGGCAGTCATCATGCCCAGGGACCAGGCTCTGGTTAATAGGTAGCTGCATTTCATTAGTGGCTGGAGTTATTCCTGTGCATATAGCACCATAGCCTGTAGATCTGCTGAGCCTTTAAAGCACTTTGGGATGAAAATAGCTCAATGCAAAATAATGGTCTCAATTTAGCACTGCAATCTGCAGCCAAAGACTTGGTGCAACTCCCAAGGCAGAGCAAAGATTGACTTGTTTCAAACCTGCTTCTCCAAAGGCAGATCCAGTCAGTGCAGTGCCATGTTCTGTGCAAAGGCAGGGAGCTACCCTGGCCTGTCCAGTGACTGTTTCTGCATAGACAGCAGGCTGCTTCCCGCTCCACTGGTACCCTTCTGCCTTTAGTATCGTGTGGCATACACTGGCAGCGGCTACCCTTGCTCTCACAAGGTCAGCTTTTAATGTGGGGAAATAAACAGTAAAATCACCCTTATTAATATGTACTAGTGCGTGCTATTTGTCCCGTCTTCCATTTAACATGCCTGGATACTGAGAGTTGCATGATTCATAACACGAAAAACACGCACAAATGAATCCCGAGGTTGGTTTTTTCAAACTGAAATAAAATAGTAAAAATATTTATAAGAAAGTGCAGTCACAGTGGTAGAATGTAAATGATTGTGGGTGAAGGTGGGTTGTTTGCCATCCCTGGGACTCTGCAGGAGCCTTTCCGAATGCCTGCCTTTCCTCACACATCCTATGACTAGGGCAGATTGCTGAGCTGCTCGCGTGCTTGAATCATATCTGGTATGACAAGCCTGGGCTTGGTCGATTCCCTGAAAACCTCTGTCCGGCGTGGCTTTGTAGCCTATCTGCCAAATGGATATTTATTGAGGAGAATCTCCACTGGCACAATTAAGTAAAATATAGCTGAATAAAGAGGTAATGTAAATGCGGTTTTATGCATAAGCTAGGTATTAAAATGCGTAAGTGCATTCCTGTTGTCATAAGGATCCCTATTGCCATCCAGCATTGTTTTTATGATATCGGGTTTATGTTTCCCTGTTTTTGTGTAAAAAATGCAAATAACAGTGAGTTTCAAATGCACAGAGAAGCCCTTGCTGTGCACAAGTTATTCAGTTGTTTGTTAGATTCCTTTTTCTCTTCAGAAATCTAGTTTGTGGCCTAATTGCTTGCCCTTTAAAAATTTTTTTTTCCTTGTATTTTGAAGCAAAATGGTGATTCAAAGTAGTTGGTGCTACAGAACCGAACTGTTTCTGAAAATGTTGCTTTTTTTCCATAGACAGAAAATGAAGACTTGCTACCATAGAATTGTTAATACACCCAGTCCTAAACTGGGGGGAAGCAGGGGCAGGCACAGCTGAGAGGATGTAAAAATGGCTGTGCCTCGTACCACTGGGATTTGGACAGCAGCAGGCTCGTTTGCAGTCTAAATTAATATAGTCTTTAGGCTGCTCTAATTTACCCAGCCAATCCCCGACCTCGAAGGACCTTTATCTGCTGGGGAGGTGCCAGGAGGTGGAAGCTAGTTTTGGGTTCCTTGCATGGCGGCAGCAGGGAGGTGGAGGATCTGTTCCAGCTGCTCAACGTCACCAAGGATTCCTGTATGGGAGGGCAGCTCTGCGCCAGCAACACAAGCCAGCTTCGCAGCAGCTTGGCACTGCTGCAGTTAAGCTGAATTGAAACGGGGCTGGGTTTAGCCAGAGCGTGGCTGCTCACTCTGCCAGCCAAATCCAGTGACGCTTGAATTCACTGATTCCCATTGACTTTAATAGGACCGGGATATTGTCCTCTCTGCCGAGCTAAGCGCAGATACATTCTGAAATAGGGCAAGGCCCGACCCCACAAAAACCCGGGGAGCTTTGCTGTCAGGTTCTCTGGAGGAAAAGAAAACGGGTGGATGAGACAGTAGGGCAGAAAATGTAAATAAATATGTTTTCTGTTTAACTGTGCCCTCAAGACTTCCCTCTGACCTTGAGCGGGAGAGGAACACAGACAGGGGGCTGGGGTTATGCATGCCACTGGGGACGTGCACAGAGCAACCATTTTATAAACCATTATTCTTTAGAACCTAGGAATTGATGATTTATTGGGGTGCAGGGAGGGATGGATGGGGACAGTGGGAAGCTAAGAGGAGAAATAACGTGGGTATGCAGATAATACAAAAATGCTGAATGAGTAGACTATTAAAAAGAAAATAAATTGCTTTTCTAGGGAGGGAAATCCGCTCTAATATAGTAAACTGAGAGTGTGCTGGGTACCCTCCCTCAGCGCCGCAGTGACAGGGAGACAGGGAGCTGGTGGGGGGGGTGGTCGGTACCTGAGAAGACCCACGTCCGCTTGTGACATGGGCCCTGCGTGAAATAAATAAAATAGTAATTATTCATCAAAATTAATATTATATATTAAAAAAGGGAGGGAATGGAGGATGGGAGACACACACACAAAGGAACTGTTAACTAAACGTGCTAATGGCACCCGCCAGCCGGCCTGATTTATTCATTAAAAAAAAAAATCCCATTAAGGCGTCTCATTGAGGGGGGAAGAAAACCATAAAAAACCACCCCAAACCCCCAAAAACGGGGAGAAAGGAGGAGGCGGTTGGGGGCGGGGGAGCGCAGAGCCCCGGTGCGTGTCACTGAAGCAGCATTGACGCAGGCAGCTCTGACGGCAGCAACCGCCGCGGCGGGGACGGCGCGAGGCTGAATGGGAGCGCGCGCGGAGGAGC
>JANZLQ010000086.1:38584166-38610429 GCA_026212715.1 Elanus axillaris | reverse complement strand
CCCTCTTTTTTTGACCAGAAGGAATCCCAACAGGGGAAAATAATATCAATCAGCTCCCTCCTCCCCCCCCCAATAAAAAAAAGCACCACCCGCTAACATTTGGAAAAACAACAGAGGACTATTGCCTCTCTTGTTAATTTTCCCTCGCACACTCAGATGAATGAGCGAGGAAGGGGGAGACCTAAACAGCCCCTTTAGACGTGGGGCTGAATTGATGGGATTGTGATTTGTAGGATTTCTCCACTTAGTCCCTGCCTCCTACTTGCTCTCCAGCCACTCCAAAGTCTCTTCCCCTCTCTTTAAGCAGCGATTTCTTTCAATCTCTCTCTCTCCCTCCCTGTGTCTCTCTCCCTCACACTCTCCCTCTCTCTCCACATCCACTCATCTCCCCGGAGAGAGAGAGGAGAAACTCAACTCCCAAACACCGACCAGATGTCGAAGAAACGCAAAGCCCTGGAGGGTGGCGGAGCCCGGCTCCCCCCCGAGGACCCCAGAGCCTGCTTTGGGGCCGGCGAGGAGCAAGGTAGGGCGGTGGAGGCCCGCAGGTGGCCGGGCGGCTGGCAGCCGGGAGCCCACCGCAGGGACGCGTCAGCCTGGCTGGCCTCCCGCAGCCCACCCAGACCGGGGTGACTTTGGCGATTAGGCCGGGCTGCTCCCATCGCTGGGCTCGAAACCGCTCCCGCCGCACCGACCCTGAACTTCTGCGAGGGGAAGGGTTAAGGGGGGGCAAGGGGAAGGAGAGAGGGAAAGGGGTGCGGGAGGGTGGCCGAGGGGGGTGGCGGGTCTGCGGAGCGGTCCAGGCTCCCTTCCCCACTGCAGTTTGTCACTGGCATGGGCATAGCCACGCTGCCTCATTGATTTGTAGCTTGTGTAAAAATCTCGGTTTGCAGGGCGCTCCTAGCTTGGGCAGCGAATGAGCTATAGGCACCTAATATATACGCTGTGGTTTTGCGTGGGTCCCGTTTCCTTCAGCAAGCCCCCGTCCCTGGTACGATTTCAGTTGCGTCATGTTGAGCCTTCAAATGCTGCGCTCGCAGCGCACTTTGCATCCAGCTAAAGTTGGTTTTTTCCCCAGCCTTGGTGCTTTGCTGTAATTTTCGAGCTCCAAGTATTTGTGGTGAAAGCTGCTCTGTACTTTCTGACAAGATAATATCAATGTAGCAGCCGAATGGTGTAAAATCAGCAATGCACACAAGTGTGAGGGAGTTCTGCAGCCGAATGTCTTGTTGTTCAGCCAGCCCAGTGGGTTCCCTTCCTTTGTGTTTATTTTAACTAAGTGGGCCCAGATGAACCAGGCTGAGCTACAGGGCTCTGGGCTTGGGGCTGTAGTGCAGAAAGGAGAGGAAAATACCAGTTGGATTCAGAGCAGTGTTTCAGGCTGTTGCAAATGGCTCTGGAGGCTACGGCGGGAGATGGTGGGTGTGTGTTGGGTTCAGATGACAACGTGAATGTGTCCCTGTGCGTGCTCAAATTTGGAAATGCGGTGCTTTTGCCTGGGCAGGTGTGCACAGAGCAGAGGGATGGAATGAGTGTGTTCTCCAACATGGAGTCTGTGGCCCTTTTTGTAAAGGATCATAATGTCACAAGTCACCCAGATCAAGAAATTCACTCGCCACCATGGGTGTTTTTGCTTTTTGCAAGGAAATGTCTCCAGCACAGTGGCTGGGTTGTTCTTCTGGTTTCATTAGAAAGGAGCACTGGTAGTGGTGATTCACCATCTCTCTCAAAAGATATGGCTTAGGGCTTATGTGGCTGTTGGTTTTAAAGTGCTTGGCTCTCCCACAAGAAAATAAGATCCATGTTCATATTTTCTTATCATTTCTCTGCTTAAGACCAATCTTGACATGGGAGGGACATTTTCAGACCCTGTGAATGACTTTATTTGCATGACAGCATTCAGTGTTTTTGCAATGTGGAATTTTGCTGTTACTAACCTGGAAAATCTTACCTCTTTGTCAGCAATGGAGGAGGTTAAACACAGAAAGGGCATTCAGCATAGACCTGAAAGTTGGCTATAGATTACATGTAATTTTAATTTAAATCTATGCCAGTATATAAATCTATGCCACCTTACACATTATTGTGATGCAGTGATATGTGCCTGGTTTACTTTTTTTAATTTTTTTTTTAACTCCACAATAGTATTTCCTATAACACTTCTGGTTATGTAACAAGGAACAGAAAACAAAATATAACTTCAAACCAGGATTGTTTTTTCTTGATTTCAGTGTGTACAAAACAAATGAAATGGAAAGTGAAATAAAACATTAATGTGTATTTGAAGAGAGTAAATAAAGTATCATTTTCCTCATAAGAGGACACAAGGTATTTTGTAAATCAAACTGATTGAAAAACCTGTGCTTGCGCCTAGGTAATCCAGGCTTGTATCATCTTTGACACAGTAAATGATGAAATTAAATTGAAAATGTAGTTTTATTTCTGAGGTCAAATTTATTTTTGTGAACTTTTATTCTGTTTATTTTCTCCCTCCTATTTTACAGGAAGGAATGTTGCTTGTTAATTACATTGTCTGTGACTACGTAACTGTAGAAACCATTAAGAGTGTGCAATGTATCACAATGTTGTAGGGAGTGTACTTTTGTGTGAGATGGTGGATGCAAAGATTTCTTAAGGCGTGAGATGTGCAGGTAATTTTTTTGGATTAAGCTGAAGTATTTCCCTATGAAGCACTGTGCTCCTACAGCAGGTTTACTACCTCTGTGGAGAAGGCATACTTGCTAGTTTGGAGTGAGAGTGTGTAATATTTGCCCAGAAGTATGGAAAAGCCATGTAACTCCTGGGTTTTAGCATTAAAATGTGTGTGCATTGGGAGCAGGGAGGCAGGGAAGGGGAAATGGGTATTAGTAAATGAAGGGAAGAAAAATAGAGAGCTCAGATTTCTGGAGGCTGCCAAATCCTGTGTTCCTGCAGAAGTCAAATGCAGAAGCCCTGCTGTCCTTGGCTAACGAGGTGACTTCTTTCGGTGACAGAAGCGCAAGTGTGTGAGAGCTTGGATCCAGGTCTGCCATCTTACGTCCCCATGTCAACTAGCCAGCCAAGGGCATGCGTTGCTAACAGATGAATCTCAGACCCTTTTGAGGGTCTGCACTTCTGTTTTTAAATCTTAAGTGAGTGCAGACTAATTCTTAGCTGCTCTAAACTGTGTTGGATATTTGGCCAACTGAAGTGTGCACTTGCGGAGTTTCATTCAGCTCTTGTTTATCCTCACTTGGCAAAGCTGTGGGTGGACAGGCACTATGTAGGCCACAATACAGATTTTTTCAGACTTCCCTGGTGTGGTTTTTGTTTTACTGTCCTTCAAAGTATTTTATGAAGGGCTCTGTAATCCATACTGCAACCTTGCCTTTTGTGGTGGGGTCTGATGTTATACATGTCAAGCCTCACTGGTGTGGAGAGGAGATAAGGGATGAGAGTACTCAGCATCTCCCACCTTCTCAACAGTGAGAGACTGAACCTTGTCTAACTCAAGGCTAGAGGTGAACTCCTTTGGCTCATTCCCATATTCTGTGGAGACACAGTGGCACTTCTGGGGAGAATTCAGATTTTCATGTGAGCTGAATTGCCTCTCGGAGATGCCTCTTTCTTTCCATTCATTGACTGTGCATGGAGCCTGGGGTAACTATACTGGTTTACTTCTACCAGTCTAAGTGGCAGAAATTCCAGTGATGCTGGTAGGGTCTGAGCGGAGAAACTAGATGCGGTCATTCAGTGTGATACCCAGCGTGGAGGTGGGATTTGTCTGTTGAAATGCCACTCTCTGGACTCCCTTTATAGTCAGGAAGCAGAACATTTCTAGGGAGCAATTAATCTCTTCCTGAAGTGGAAGACTACATTTAGTCAGCAGAATCAGATCTGAGAAGTGCTGTTTCTGCCAATTGAATATAAAGGTAGTCCAAACATCTAGCATGCATGTAGACAACTGTATTTCAGCAGATGACTCCTGCCTTTTGACCAGATCTTTCAGGCTTCAGGGCAAGTCAAATGGCAAAGATGTTTTTCAGCTGCATTTGAAGCAGAGGTCTTCTCTTCTGGCGATAACCCTTTTGCTCAAAATTGTAGCAGAAAAATATTGAAGAAGGATCCTGTTTTCTGTGAATTGCTGTTTTCTATGAATGTGTTGAAAGCTGGTGTGGAAGATGTAAAACTGGAGGGCGTTGGTTTAAAAAACAAACAAATACAATGTGGACACTTCTCAGGACGAAATGCAACAGGACATTGTGCCTGAATTATTCAGTAATGCTCTTCACAATTATCCAGCACTTCCTGGATATAGTATAATACAGTATTTTGGAAATTTTCTTGCAGACATTTTTGAGCCTGTTGGATTCAGGGAAGGAAGAATCTCTGAATTCTCATTGGGCTGCTCTTTCTCTATTTGGATTGCATATGAAGATAAATAAATGAATTTCTTCTTCCACCTCCCCTGTGGTCCAGTTGTTCAGAGTCCTGAATGGTCTCCATTGTCACAAATATGAGTGATAGTTCAGAGTTTTCTGCACTTCACAAAATTGGTAGCTAGAGAGAACTGTTGCAAAACTCTTCCAGAGGCAAAGTTGAACTCCTATCTGCCCAAGAGTAACTTCTGAGATGTGATTACTTTCTTTGAATTCAAAGAAATGGGACTGGCCACATGCATGAAAATCAGTCGTGCATAAGGAAACGTTTGCAGGATTTTGAGGGTCTTGGTTATTATTAACCAAAGCCCTCTTGACGGTCACTTCTACGCAAAGGATCCCTCCCTGGTGCTTACTAGGGGGAGCAGTTTATACTAAACTATTCTCTCTGACTAATTCTAGATGATTTGTGTGAGTGCTTGGCATTCACGTTTGTCTTGAACTTTGGTATTAAGTTACTGGTTATTTTTAATTCTTAATTTGGGATCGTCAGACGCAGGAAACCAAGTTCTGTTCTTGTTATTCAAGGCTTACATTGATTAAATGGAAATCAGAATTGAACCCAACTTTGAATTACAGGTTTGCCCCCCCCATACTTGGTCATCATCAGTGCAATTAAAGTTACAATCTTTACTCTATTTGTTGTTTTACCATACAAATGACTATTGGGATTCCTTCGAGCTCTGCACACGATTGTTGATCTTTGTGTTTCTCTAATACAGGTGGAAAAGCAAAGCAGTTCTTCCCTTGTGTGTGCGATTTGAGGCTTCAGTTTCTCCTGTACTTCCTTTTCTCCATCCTCTGTGTCCTGGCCATTCTTTTTTCCAGGTAGCTTCTGATCCCTGAAACTAACAAGCCCTCTCTGTCTCGAGATCCCACTCTGGAAGATCTGGCTACTTGGAGTTAAGGTGTTTAGCAGTAGAGGCTTATGCATTTGTGAGGGCATGGGAAAGAGAAGGAAATTATTGTACAGCTTGGGTTTTCTGCCAATACTTTAATAGCACAGAAAAAAGTGATCCTTTTGACTCCATTCTGAGAAAAAAGTTTGTGTCACCAAAAAAAAGACAAAAACAGCTTTTTGAGGGCTTTGTTGATGGAAAAGAAACCATGTTTTCCAAAGCTGATTAGCTCAATGGTTGTGGATAGTTTCCTGCACTAGATTTTGATTTTTGATCTTTCCCCTGTGAGACAGTCAAGGATCTGCCTTCCGGATGCTGTGAACGATAGATGAAGTCTAACTTTTGGTTTCAGAGGATCAAATTCAACATGCTGAGAAGGAAGACAGTTTTACCAACCCACTTCAGTGGATGTGAAGCTGCAAACTGAGAATGCTGGAAAGATGTAAAGCTAAGGAGAATTCAAAATGTTTGGGAAGAGAGAGTGGGGACAAGGTATATATGCTGTGAAATAGCATTGTAAGTGCTCCCTGGAAAAGTCTTCCTCAGCTGTTGTTGCTGATTTGCCTTCCCATCCACTGTCCCATAAAGACTGTTGAGGAGTTTTTCTGTTCCCATTTGTTTCAGAAAGGTATGTTAGTGTGTGGCTAGGTATAAGTTTATGAGCCTTGTTTGAAATAAAATACAAAGGCTAACGCTTGAGTGTTTTGCTGAGTCGGTGTTTCCATGTAGGAGAGGACTTTTCTGTCCAGTGGTGCAGTACTGCCTTGTACAGCTTGGTCTTGAGCTGCTGCTAGCAAGATGTGAGGTCACTGTCTGCATTCCAGGGGAAAAAAGCTATCCCAACTGACATCATGAGACAGAACCATAGGGAAAGGGGTGATATTTTAAGTACTTGATGTAGTTGCTTTGTTTGGAAACTGTGACTTTGGGTCAATTACTGACTTGCCCTATAAATAAATTTATCCAAACATTTTAAAAATGGAGATGACTTTTTAATTATTTGTGGGCATGTAGATATTTCAGCTATGCCAGTCATGTAGCATGTATGGTAATGCTATAAAAATTCCTAGTGAGTCAGGAATTGAAATTTCAGTGAAAAGCAGTGGAGAAGCCTCCTGAGTGACTTTTAAAAATGGGACTTTGGTTAAATAACCAGCCTTTCCAGGAAAGGCATCTCTTGAAGCTTTGTGATAGCTTCTTGAGACTCTGCTTTGGGCTCCATGAAGTTGTAGGATAGTTACCATGATGATGGTGCTGTAGGCCCATTTCCATCTGACTGTAAGTGCAAGATGTTAGTCTGTCCCGCTGGCTGGCCCCAGCCTGCAGACGGTGATACTCCAGCGTACCAGTAAGTGCTAACTGAAGGCAGCAACTGCTGTTCAATGGAGTCAAGTTGTGCAGTTGTTTGAGTCCACACCTGGTGATTACTGTCTCCTTACCTAGAAAGTCAATGGGGAGAGAGAGTCTCGGGGAAAAAGTCTTCAATGGAGACAGCCTCCTGACAGCACAGTGAGTCTGAGTGACCTCCCGGAGGGGACTAGGACTAGTTGTTGGAGACCCCGGCCCTCGCCTGGCCTCAGGTGTTCCTGAGACTTGTAGAGGCGCTGCCTGGGTAACAGAGACCCTGGCTGACAGAGAAGAAAGGCTCTTGATTTAGGATGCCTTCTAAAACCTGCAGAAAAAGCTAAATAGGGAGGACAGTCATAAAGGTGAGAGGACTGTACAAGAAGTGAAATTGAAAATGTAAAAACTTGGCAGGTTTCCTTTACTTTCTGGTAGAATGAAACTCTGTGTGAATCTTCTGGATTTACTCACAATGTGTTGTGTTGTTTCTGTTTGTTTTCCTTAGCTTCTTTCCTCTTTCTGTAAATAAATAAATAAATGAAGCTGCTTCCCTATTGCTGGTCAGCTGAGGAATGCATACCTACCCTGACTAGGAAATGCACGAGGGAGAGCTCTGGTCTCCCTCCCTGTTACGGTGTCCACGTTCACCTGATCACACAGTGTTGGCAGGAGGCTGTGCTTTATTGATGATACCACCTTGCCATGGTTTCTGAACATATCTGAGTCCAGTGCTTCTATATGGGAAAGGAGGAGAGTTGCACAAGCCAAGTGACATGAAAATGCAGGTGTATTTATTTTTTTAAAATTTTTTTTCTTTGTGTTGTTAATATGCAAGACCAGAGACTCTAATCGTCCCTAACAAAGCACTTTATTAATAAAGTCCCTTTTGCATTTTCACCCTGTGGCCTTAAAGTTTTTGTACTATTTGAGTGTAATCCTGTTTTTAAGTTACTAGTGATAATGCAGGAACCTTGGCAACTCAGTGAGCAACAGTTGTGGCTTTATGCTGGAGGAGGAGAAGAGGGTTGCTGTCTGGGTTTGATGGGCTAGAATACAGTTGGGTTGTGTATTTATCACTTCAGTCACAATGTGATGGCTAATAATGTTGACGTTTAAGGTGTGCCCACACATTGGGCAATTGAGCTTGTGTTCCTAAGCTCATTCCTAGTATGTCTGCTAACATGTGGAATGAGCAGCTGTATTTCAGGTGTCAAGCTGTATTAAAGCCATCCACACTGTGTTTCAGTTGACTACCATATCTCAGCTGAGAGGCAGTTTGTAATAGACTGATTCTTACATTGTTTTTCAGTTAGTATTGGGCCCAGACACAATACAGGAAAATTAAAAATGAAAACAAGTGCAATTCAGATCAGAGGTGGAGTTGTCATGCATGACAGCAGTGTGAAATGATAATTCTAAGAAATGAGAGAGGAAACAAAGATAATCCTCATATTGTACTTGGAAAGCACTAATAGATGTCCAGCCTTCAAGGGAAGGCTTACTTATGTTTAGAGATGAAGGTAGAAAAATGACAGAGCAAACATGTCAAGGCACCTAGAGAGGCAACCTCTGCATGAGCATAGGCTAAATGTCAGAAGAACACTATCTTCAAGAATAACCCTTTTTCATAATCGTTTTTATGCAATGGTCTTAATCTTTATGTAGCTGTTCGGTTAGTGTAACAAATTAACATCTGTGCAAGATAAGCAATTTGACTGTTCTGTTTCTGATCAGGTTAGCTTTCCAGATCTTGCCCATGGAAAATCTGATGAATTTTTCACTTTTAGTCTTTATTCACCTGCATTATTTTTCTGTCACATTTCCTTTAGCATGGATACAGCCAAGATGGGCTTATGATGTCTATAATTATTATTCAGGCTTTGCAGATCTGCTCTGTATATTGTTAATCACTTTCTAATGTTATGTTTTGTAACTAAGGATTGCAAATGAATAAGATCAGATGGTAGGTCTCTGTTTTAACTTCCCATGCATGTTCTCCATCTGTCCTTGGGAAAAAAAAATTGTGTAAGTTATACAAAATGGCTTCAACTTTGTGTGACCTTGCCAGAAATGGGACTAGGAGCGCTCACACCTAGAGGGTGCCAAGAAACAATTGAGTAAGTGGCCTTCCTCCTGCTTTTCAACTGTTTTTTTGCCATCTATATGACTGCCTGAGTGCTTCTAGTCTCTTTGAAGGCCAAACAAAAACCAGGCTCACAGAGTCGTATCACGGCTTGTCTGGGCAGTGGTAACTACACAGTTGAATGTGCATGCAGGGCATGAATAATGTCCTCTGTTGTGTGGAGGGAGCTGTGGACAGTTCTCTTTGCTCTGCCACTCTTCCTCAGTGTAAGGAAGGCTTGGCTTCTTACGAAGCCTTCTTGGAAATGCAAGAAATGTTGTGCAGGTCAGTTTTTGCATTGGTTAACTGAAGGCCCTTGCCTTTGATGTTTTGGGGATGTTGGTGCATTTTTTTTGCTTTGTTGTCTTTACAGAATGTGAGGAACTGCAGCATTTTCTTGCAGTGGAACTTCTTATTCCAGGAGACGGTGCTGTGGCCCATGTTGGGTTTTGAGGCAAATCATATGGATTGCATTGTGTTCTGGTCATGGTACCTGAAACAGGCTAATTCTTAAGATCCAGATACTTTTCTGCAGAAGGTCCTATTTGAACATTGGTCATTGTTAAACCACTTGTCATTGACTTGCATAGCCTGTTAGTTGCAGATTGAATATGCTTGCCTTAGCATGAGGAAGTTTGCAAATACTTGGGATTTTAGTGCTGATGCAAGAACCACGTGCTGAGATTTAGGCAGGGGGTTGAAGGTGCACAAGACACAAGCATTTGACTAGATGAAAGGCCTACACTTGGCACATCAACAATGGCAGCATACAGCTCCACAGATTTAAAACTAGATAGGAAGATAACTGTGAGCTGGCCAAATACCTTCCTCTGCCACGTCTGGGGGAAGGAGAGACCCACTGCGGTTATCTTGCATCCCTAGGGGAAAGCTACAGGTAGTCATCTTTTCCTCTCTGTTCTGTGAGATACAAAGCCACAGTCCTAACTGGTGGTAGCTAATACTTGCAAAGAAACCTAAGTGTATACCTCTGCTAATGCTGCATGTACATCTTTGGAAAAGATTTTCATGAAGATGTGAAGCTGCTAAATCCAAGGAAGGGGTGGATTAACACTGGGAAGAGACTGATGTAGCTGTAGCTATATATGCTGTATACAACATTTTTATTGGGTTTTGAAGGACTGAAGCATCTAAATATTCGTTTATCTAGGCCTTTGCAGCTAATGATGCAAGTGGCTTCTGGTATGCAGCTTCTTACAGGATGCCCTTGACAGATGCTATTCATTCTGTGACTGCAACTTGAGCCTTGGATGCTCCTGAAGTTTTCCTTGGTCCGGCTATGTCTTCTCACCTTCTCCTTGTATCACTCCCAGGTAAATGGAGAGTAATTAGAAATAGGCTGTGCCTCACTGGTTTTTAAAGGCAGAATATGTGTGACACTTTACCTTTTCTTTTAATGATTAAAGAATTATAGCAGTCATTTTTGGCTGGGAAACTGCAGAATAAGCAGCACTAATCCTAAAGCATTATATATTTTTAATTTGGGATTATAATAGGCTATGAAGGAAGCAGGAGGGAAAAAATGTAAAGCTTAACATGAAGGAATATTTAATTTTATTCAGGAAACATTTTGGCAAAAATCCCCTGGATCTGCACAGAACCTACAGATTTAAGATGTCTTTGCACAGCCAGAGGCTGAGATCATGGCTGTCTAACTACAGTTGGATATTTTCATATCTGCCAAGTTTAGCCTTAAGTAAATAAATGGAAAAAGGTCATGCTTCATGCTTTGTTCAAACTCTTGAAATGGTTCTCACTTAATATTCTAGGGGATAGTGACCTCCCTTTGAAGATACTGTCCTCCTGCTCAAAATCCTGTATGGAACCAAGAAAGTAGCTGTTTAAATGAAGCCATGAAATGTCTGAAGGTACTTTCTGGAATCCCTTAAAATGACCCTGGTTCAAGAAATATGCCCTACTTACTGTCAGGAGTGCTGTAAAGTCAATCACTGGAAATCTATTAGTTGTGGGCAATTGCAAGCGCGTTACCCAACATTAACCCACAAAAAGGAAAATTAACACAGTTAAGAGTAGTTCTTGCCAGAGAAAGATGAACAAATAGGAGCAGAAGCTGAGTGGGAAGCTTCTAGCAGCAGTAGGGGGGGACTGTAAAGATCATCTGTTCAGACGTGCTTTTTTACTTCTCCCCCCACAACTCCCCAGGTATCTTTCTCTCTCATTTTTTTTTAAAGACACAGATGCAAATATACCTAATAGCTACTGTGAAATCTGTAATAAGGATCAACTAGCCAGGAGGCAGTTTTCAAGGACCACTGTGATTGAGGGTAATGTTTTTACAATGAGGTCATGTCCAAAGGCAGCTTCAGCTGATGGCAAGCTTGTACTTGAGCACTGAATAAGCACCTTGTCTTGCGTGGTCCCTGCTCCAAAGAGCCTGCAATCTAATAAATCTGGCACATGCATACAGGGCTATATTTTTAAAATTGCCCATTTTATAGGTTTTTGGGTTTGTTTTTTAGGTTTGTTTAAAGTCATTGAACTCTTCCTTCTTTAGCTCCCTCTATTTACTCATCTCTTTCTGCCTTAGTACTCCAGCAAGCCAGTTTTGTGCAAAGTGTTTTTCTTTACCTCAGAGAACTGTTATCAAGTCCTGTGAAGAAAGCCATGAGATTGACAGAAGGGAAGCAGCAAACAGGGCAGAGGGTATTTTCTGGTAGGCCAGCAAAGAGAGCAGGGAAGATGGGCAAGGAAGTTCTGTCTGCTTGCTCCTACCTTCTCTATTTACAGTTTTCTGATATTATTTCTCTTTTCCTCAGAAATGCCCATCTCTGTGATAGTCAGCTGCATCTGTGCTCTGTGATAATGTTGCTGTTCAAACGGTGGGGTGGAATGGAGCATGTAGGTGAGAGAAAAATATCCAAAGTCAAGAAAACTCAAGCAGGATTTGGCCAGAATGTTTTGCTTCAAGACTTCCAAGCCAAAAAAGCTCAGAAAAAATGTCTCACCTTGTTGTGCTATGTTCCCAGTCATGGCAAACCACATAGTGTCTTACGTGGCATTTCGTGACCTTCGAAGCAATGACCTCTGTTTCCAAATACATGTAGACTGTTCAAGTCTTTGCAGACCTGTCACGACAGCTTGAATGACACCAGTTAGTTTATACAAATGAAACTGTGAAATAGCTCATGGTTCATTCTGGTATGGTAAGGTGGTCCTTTGCACTATCTCACCATTTGAGGGTGACTCTTCTTCACTGAGTTTAACAGCCCATTGCTTTTTACTAAACCCCAAAGTCAGTATTTTTGAAATTAATGATATTAGAGGTATAGAATTTCTTGTTTGATCATCCTTTCTTTTATCTGTTTGAAAATACTTTTCTTTAAAAGGAACTAAATGTTCTTAGTATTTTATTCTGCTGTGAAAAGTCTCTCTCTTAACAAAAAAAAAAGAGGAGGAGAGAAAGGGTCATTCACTCATTAAAACAAATTTCCAGGGGTATTTAGAGATACCTTTTGTTTACCATGAGGGAGTATTGTTTTGGATGGTTGGTGTTTTTTCTTTATTTTCTGCTGTCCATTAAATCTAGTGGAAAAGAAACAAAACCCAACTGGTGATCAGGGAAAGTGGTTTACCAGTGGTTTTTTTTTGTTGGTTTTGTTTTTTTTTCTTTGTTGGTTTTTTTTTGGGTGTCATGTAAGGGAATTTACCAAAGATAATGGGCTTGGGTAAGTGTTACTGAGGAGGACTCAGTGAAGGCTATAGTAGTACAAGTTTATTAGAGAGTTTTGTTTGATGGGTGGAGCTTTGTGCTACTAGTTGTGGTGGTAGGTAAAATGGGGAGGGGTTTCAGTATGGCTCTTGGAACACACGATGAATTTGCTTCCTTACAATAAAGACTTCACAGATTTATTGAGAATGGAAATCCAGGAAAAGATTCCAAACAGGGAATGCAATGACTTTGTTTTACAGTTCCCTTCACTGTCTTTCTGGTGTTTCATGTTAGATTCTTCCTTTTTTGTTTTTCCCTTCTAAAATGATCCTACAAATTCTGTTGCAGGACACTGTCTGTGCTTTCCCTCTCCTCAATTGTTTATGCTTAATTTAGAAAACCTAAATAAGTGCTATGATAATGTATAAGCTAATGATTTTCCTTAACCATTTTCTTCCATCCTCCAGATGTCTCTGGAGTACCACATGGTACAGAAAGTTCATTTTGAAATGAGTGCTGGGCTGGACTATGTAAACTCCATAACTACTTGGATGTCATTTGGAGGAAAAATCATGTCAGGTCATCACTGGAAACTGCTGGCACAGCTCTGCTTTTCAGTAACTTTAAGCTCTGTTAACCTTTCATTTTATTAGAAAACAGTAAGAGACATTAAGTAACTCATCTACCTTATATCCTTGCATAAAAGGACATGCACCATGCTGGTGCTGTTAGAAGTGCTGCTGAACTGTACAGCTGTGGTACTGAGGGCTATTCAAGATGGAATGTATCTGGAGCATCGCATCTGTAAAACTCCAAAAGTTATTACTAAAGTCCTGCATAAGTTTTTGATATTTGTAACGATATGCCTACACAGTGTTAATACCAGGTTCGGCTTGTGGGGGTTTTGTGTCTTTTGTTGTTGGGGTTTTTTGTTTGTTTTGTTTTTTGTAAGTAGATTTTGTTCTTTGACTGTCAAGTTTTGCCTCACAAAGCTCCACTTCTTTTTATTTAAACGATGGCCAGACATGATGGGTCTTATGCTGTCATCATGACCAGCCCTTCAGCTGAGGTCAGAAGCTATGAACTTCTTCAGTTCTTTCATCAGCTCAGGGAGACTGGTAAAATCAGATATTCTCTCTCACAATTTGCTAATCACTGAAGAGCACAAAGACAGCAAGGCAATGCTGAACAAACCCAAATGTCTCTTTGTGCTGCCTACATGTTGTTGTAGTTGTACCCATCTTTGTTCATTTTGCTTTCTTCTGCTTTTTCATTGTGGTAAAAACTCATCTCCTTCCTTGTCCTCTTTCTAAATCTATGCCGCTCCTCTGCTCAGAACGTGCTTTCCAGAGCATGAATAATCACCATCTTGTCAGATCTGGGACTTGGTAAGGAGTGGGGTTAGGGACTGAAGAAGGAAAAAGAGTTTAGTTTTGGTGTCATCCCTGTCTCATTCTGCAGAATGAATTCTGCTACTTCTTATACTGGTTTGTTGCATTTGGGGATTTGTATTATTTAAAAATATCTTAAACTTAGGAGTGAGTTTGTCAGGTAGCAGAAGATGAAAAGCACCTACTCCAAAGCAGCTAGCTGAATTATCCAGGTGGAGCAGATGATACTTAGTAAGAGTTCAAGGATCTACTGAAAGAATGGGGGAAATGGTTACAAGAGTGGAATGATATATATATATGTAGTAATAATAAAAATAATTTGTTATACTTGCTAAGTCTGAAACTTGTCTGTGGAAGGTTGCCCTTTTTTCTTCAGCTTGAGCATTGGTATTGGTTAACTGCAGGCCAGAACTTCTCTACCTGCCAGAAGAGATACTTTTAGTTGCAGGAATCTGTAGAATTTTCTTTTTTTTTTTTTTTCTTCTTTAAGAAGATGACTTCTACCAGCCTACCGGAACTGACTTAAAATTAGTAATTTTAGATAATAAATTAATATTTAGCTTTGTTTTCCAAATCTAAATTATTGAGTGCAATACCTTGAATTTGAGCATAGTTAAGAATAGAATTTTATTTCTGGAATCAATGTTGTCATTGCTGACATGACACAGAATATGGTACATGACATTAAGCCACATTCTTACATAGGGAAAATTGTTGAAGTTAGAGGTAGTGCATTGGCCATCGTACAGTTGGGCTCTGCTTAACTACTCTAAAGCAACAAATTGATGCTGCTTGGGAAAGGGAGATCGGGGTGAACATTCATCCACTGTTCTCACCCTTGCTTGAGCTGGTGAGGGGCCTACTATGAATAACCTGATGTGGTGTTTAAGGTGATTGAATTGAATTTGGCATGAGACTCTAAGCAACAGTTATTGGAAGAAATATTCACTTTTGAATACAGTGTGTAATAAATTTTTTAAATGTTTGCTGAACATGTTTTTCTGTAATAAACTTCTATGGCGTTTGAATGTCTTCTGTTGTCTTTTTGTGGTAGTTTCATATTTCAAACACCTTATGCATGTTGTGAGAGTCCTTTCACAGCAGGAGGTGAATTATCCAGATTATCTTTATTGTGAGTGGGCTTCTTTCTTTAGTAGGAGTTGTAAGCATCCATGCTCTCTACTTTGACAGTTCTAGCTTCACATTAGTCTGGGGGTCAATTACTGTTTGAAAGTCTGGCTTTTGAGTTTTCCTAAACTTTCTTTTTCTCATCTGAGGAGACTTTGCTTCCAATAATGGATTATTTATCTTATGGTACCTTAAACAAATGTTTAATATCAAGGTTACTGACTTCTCCCACGTCTTGTCTAAATGACAGGCAGTTAGTATAAACAACCCCTTCCCCTTGGAAAATCCTATGCATCAACTTGGGGTGAAAGGGAAGAGAGGGATTTTGGGGGGCAGGATTGTTTGCTTTTAAATAAAATGGACGTTTGAGACGTCTTCTGTTGCCTTTACTGGAACTATCTCCCAGCATGAGGATCTGCTGGAGGAGGACTATCACCAGTTAAAGCACTGATTGCTTTAAGAGAAGAGACAGCCTGTATTGATTTTGTTCCCTTCATGTTTTCATATGTATGTAGGGATCAAAGAGGTAGGTTCTGTCAGCAGTTCATGGCAGGACAGCACTGGAAAAGAGAAGACTACATGCTTCTCAGCTTATGTTACTTAGGTCTTTCTTAGATCCTAAGAAGAGACTAAAGGCAGCCTGAGAAGTGTTACCTGGTGTTTCCTAGCATGCTCACTGAACACTCGAGTGCTAGGTAGGAGGGCCAGCTTCCATGGTGTTCCAACAAAAAGAAAGCTGAGAGCAAAGTTTTTAGGAAATTCATAAAAGGGAAAGGTTTTCCCTGCCTTTTGCTAACAGTATGGCTCACCTGTAATGTTGAGGTTGAAGCCAAAGAGCACGCTCTCTCAGCAGCCTTCACAAAGGATCTCTCCACCCGTGGCAATCTGTTCCATTGAAAGAGTTCTGTTCTGGCCTTTGTGTTGGAAATGTACACAATTTGTCAATGGAAGCTTTGGGGACATTGCTAGTAATTAACTGGTAGGACAGGATTTGGTGGTTAGCCACTGTCCAATCACCTTTCATTTGCTGATAGCTTTCTGTGGTGAAGCTCCCCTTGAAGATCTCTTTCCTTTGAGGCTTACACACAATTAAAAATGAATGTTTAGTTGGGATTTTTTATGAAGCTATTGTAATAGAGTGGCCTCAACTAGAATATCATGGAATGATATTTCTTTCATTTGCTGCTAACAAACCCTCATACAATTTTTTTTCACTAATAGTTTTAATAGTCATTGTTACTTGCACAGGTTTTCTGTCTCAATTTAGTTTCTACTAGGGCACAGAGACCAGCTACAGTTAGGTGAGAGGTGCTGTGTGGTGTGGAATATGAAAGAAGCTTGATATCAAGGAAGAAATGGGATCTCCAATTTCGCTGAGGTCGGGTGGTCACAGAGCAGACAGATTTCTCTAGCCTGGAGTCTGCTTATGCGACTGCATATAGCACTTGCTCTATGTACTGAAGACAGGCAGTCAGTCCTAGGGGCTTTGCTTTCAGCAAAGTCTGATATGCAGAGCTCTTTTACACTTCCTGAGGTTTTTGCTTGCCTAAAACCTCCCTGTTTTGCAATAATGTCTAAAGGCTGCTTGCTAGTCCTGCTGGAAATGTATGGTTCCCAGACTTTTGAATGGCAGTTTCCCCAGAGGGCTATTTTTCTTTCACTCATTAACAAAATGACTTAGTTGTCTGCAGAGATCCCCAACTGTGTCCCTATTTCCCCAAAGAGGGAGATGGATGCCTTTCCCAAATCTTCTTGGCATCCCTTAGTCTTTGCTGCAAGTTGCAGCCCTGGTAGGTGTCATTATCCCAAGGTACAAACAGAAGTCATGTTAACAGTTCCTTCTTCAAAGAGTTTGCAGATAAAAAAAACCACCCACCTGATAATAAAGTGAATATTTGGGTAAAGCTAGATTCTGGATATATCGAAGCCTTTCTTAAAGTGCACAGCAACTTACTCATCTTGAGAAGAAAGCCACAAAATAGCCACTATGAGTTGGTTCCTTTTTAGGAGTGGGTGTGGGTTTGGTGCACTCCACATTAAGCAAAAACTCTGTGGTTTAATCCTGAATTTGGAGACCTTTTAGTATTTGAGATGCTGAGGTTTATATTCTGGTTCTCTCTCCAGGTAGGAATTTGCACCAGTTCTTCAGGACTGGCATAAATTCCCCTGTGGCCGTATCAACACCAGTGGCGCTGAGGGATCTCTCTGGTACAAAGGCTAGATGTGGACTTCTGTTCTGCATCTGGGGAGAGAAAGAGAAGTGGTTTAAAGTGCCATTTAACCAGGAGACGTCTTTCATAGAGCTTAAACGCCTTTGTGAGTAACAGCAACCTTCTGCACTGGTTGGGGGAGGGTACTGTAACATTCCCTGACATGCCAAAAGTACTTAGACCTTGCTTTTGATCCTGCTCCTTCCAAGTCCAGCATGCTGCCTTCAGCAGCACTTTTGAGATCACTAACAACAAAGTGGTCTTTCTTTTTTCTTCTGTGTTTTGGCTGGCCTATCTGTTACACACTGGAACCAAAGCTTTTGGGTCTCTTTTAGACCCCTCTGTCCCAAGGCTGTGTTTTGAGGGGTTTGCCCCAAACATTAAAATTGTCCCTTCATTCTTTTTCACCTATGAAATGAGAGTCAGTCAAGGTTTTGAAGTGTAAGTCTCTTTCTTTTCTTACTATGATGACTAGATTTTTTTAAAAATAGTCTTTTTTTGTGCCCATTTGCCCAAATGCTCATCAATCAAAGAACAGTGAAATTATTAACGAAGAGGGAAGCCTGTGGTGCCCACTGATCTCGGCAGCTAGTCTGTGGTATGCTGTGCTTTGCAAAACACCTCTTGGCCCTCGCTATGCTGCGTACAACATCGGAGTGCTTGAGGCCCGATGGCTGACAAGAGCGGCGATATAAATCCTCCTTCTACGGGGCACATGGCAGCGAAAGGAGAAGAGATGGGTGGAAAACAGATTAATGTTAGGTAGGGAGTAGCAAAACCAATCGTCTGTTTGTGAGGCGTGTATTGCTAGAAAGGCTGAGTGGGGCGTCTGGGGCTGAGATGGGGCATATTTGGCGAACTTGGGTTGAGAGATTAAATAGTGACAGATGGTTCACATGGTTTTTTAATGCAGGAGAAGGTATGAAGCACGTCTGTGTTTGTGTGAGAGAGCGCCAGAGCTTGGAGGATTGATTACGTGCGAGAAGCTTAACATGTGAGCGCAGTGTTTGTGTGCGAGCATATGAAGGCAGGAGTGTTTGTGTCAAAGGGTGCGTGCGAGAGACCTTGTCTAGCTGGTGTATGTGTGTACACAAGGGAAGTTCTCGTGTTGATGTTGTAGTGGGAGAGGACCTGAACATATTTGTGTAGGCTGGTAAGTTTTGTGTTGGTGTGGGGTTTTTTGTTTTTTTTTTTAAAGCTGATGTAACTTCCCTCACTATAAAACTATAAATGCTGCAGAGATGTATTTCCCTGCTGAAATGTTCTTTCCTGCAAATATTATAAGTTCTTGAAACCTCATTATTTTTAATAAAGCATTCTGTCATAGGACATAAAAATTTCTCTTCTGATATTTTAAAGTATGATGAAGCCAAGTTTTGCAGTACATACCTAAGTCATAACATACAGAAAGCACTTAATTTGTGGACCATTACAACATACTTTGGTCATGTTATGGCCAAAGGCTGTGACTTAATTTACCCAAAAAGTATTGTAATCACATTGAAATGCATTTCCTGAACTCTCTTACTGTTTTTTATGGCCTGATTTTTTTTTTTCCAGTAAGAAAACAGTCAAGTCCGTGCATTTATTGGGCATGATAGACAAGAATCTGATATTGCTGACAGTCTGTCAGGAATTTTTCATTCTATCCAGAATATTCCAGTCATATTATAAAGTATAGATGTTTATAGTAGTATTTCATTTAGCTAGATTACTTAACAAATACATAAAAATCAAGATTTGGCCAATAGAGCTATGGCTTAAAAGTCATTGTGGAGAATGACCAGGATTGTACCAAAGCTTTAGGACCACCTCACAGCTGTGCCGTTCAGTAGAATACTTTAGAAGAGCAAAAGCAAATATATAAAATTTGGACAAACAAAGAGTATGTCTTAGCAAAATCAGTTTGATGTTACTCTATTTTGCTATAGTCGTTCTTGTGCATTTTATCATCCTTTCCAGATCTGCTGTGTTCTTTCTCCTCATTCATGGTCATCGCATGGAACTCATTCTGGGAAATCTTCCATGCTGTCCCTAAATTCTTCCAGGTATAACACAACCTGTCCTTCAGCAATTGTTCTGTTTTCTTCTGTGGTTTGGGCTGTTTTTTTTTCTTTTCTTTCTGTTTTTCTTATTATAGGGCAGCCTTTGATGAATTTGCTCCTCTACAATCAGAGCTCACTGCAACAAACAAGAAATGTATGAAAAATTTAAACTCCATCCTACTAGTAAGAGTCTAGTTGCAGACATTAGTCTAGGAGCAGTTGGTTGGGAGTAGGAAACTGAACATTTTTTAAGGATGGCCTCACTTTGGCTCTCAGCTTACTGAACACATTGTAAACTTTTTATTCTAATATATGTGAAAATAGCATGCCAAGAACAGCTAGAGAGAGAGGTGTTGAGCATAAAGTTAGGCTATTCTTTTTTTAACTTATTAGATGGTCTGACACGTTAGGGTAATGTGTTCTGCCGCAGTCATACTGCTTCCCCATCAGTTTTATCCTGCAAAGCAGGGAAAAACTCTTCAGTGGGAAACTGCCAGGTTGGAGTTGGGTGCTATGGAGAAGTCACCTGGAGGGAGGGGGAGTCCTGTAACTTCCACTTTGTGCTGCTGGAGTGCCCTTGCACGCTGCTGGGAGCAGCCAGCTACTGAAAAAATTGTACTGTAGTTGAGAGGGAGGAGGAAAGGTCTTGACTATTCAGGGACAGAAGAGTTGATGCTGGACAGCCGGTGTAACCTTGCTGTCTCAAATGGTCTCAGATGCTCCCAAAAAACAGGCAAACAGTTGTTATGTGGGAAAATAGAATTAGAGGGGCAGCTCCTGACACCTGTCAGCAGGGAATTGGTTTGTACTCTGGAGCAGAATGATTGCCCCTGTCTGGTTTGAGTAAATGTTCTCATTGTTCACATTTAGTAATTTTGATTGATACTAAACTCTTGATGACCTCAGTGCAATGGTATGGGGAATAAGCTTGTCGAGTTGATTTGCATCGGTCAGGGAGGGAAGAGAATTGGGAAAAAGAAAAGGTTCATTAAAGAAATAATATCTGAGTTTGGTGTTATCATATGGCAATGATTCCTCGAGATGTTTCTGCCCTGAAAAGTACATCTTTACTAAAACGTTTCTGCCTTTTGTTCTGTCCTATCCCATCACTCGCATTAGGAGCAAAATAGCCTAGGCACAAGTGCTTGGTATTGCCTCTTTGTTGAGGCATTCAGCATTTGTTGTACTATGTTGTTACAGGTTTACCACGAGGCGCCAGTGAAGCTTTTGTCTCCAGAATGCTATTTTAAAAGGGGATTCTCCCTCTCCCTCTGGTAACCTTTGTATCTTCATGCTGAGAGGCATAGTATCCAGCTTCTTGGCAGAAGGTGCAGGTGATCAGAGTTGGCCAATACAGAGCAGGTGGGGGTGCTTTGGGTCTGGTCCCAAACCCAACCTGATTTTAGAATTGCTATCTGGTTTTGTAAGTCACCACAGAAAGTAACTCCACGGGCACAAAAAGCATTCATGCATTAGTTGGGAGCACGTGAATTCAATGGCACTTAGAATGGTACAATGTCTGTTTCAATGGATGGAGACTGAAAGGACTGCTGAGATTATAAAGGGTTTCAAAATGATTGTGTTTTCCATTTTTAACTAGGAAGAGTCTTCTTGTTTATTGCTCTCAAAATTGACTTGCTATTAGCAATCTCTCTGATAGCAACTGGTTTCTTCCTGCCACCCCAGACTCAAAAGGTGTAATCTCTAAAGTACGATGGAAGTGAGTATTTTTTTTTCTTTTACTTTGGTGGGTGCTGCAACTCACCTGTGTAGGTACTTTGAGTTTTTTAAAAATGAATTTAATGGATAACTCTTATTGACTTATTCAGTGGGCTTTGAATCAGGCCCTGCTTACTTGTTTTAAAATATTTGGGAAGGAATATGTATATTGTAGAAACTGTTATTTAAACACTGAAGGGTGGGAGCAGCTGAAACATGCACCACAACTTTTGCCAATTGTCTTAAAGAAGTCCTGGAATATCTAATGAAATATTAGGCTGTTCCGCTGTATGCATCCTGTCCCTTTTACAGCTTGCTTATAAACACTTCAGGCCTACTTCATAGAGTTTATGGAATTTATACGATTATGCATACACTGTTGCTACAATCTTTCTTTAGGGTTTTGGATTGCACTAGTGTCTGTAACTATGAAAACCTGCTTTGTCAGGTGGTGACTGGGAAAACTGGGGCTACCCGTTGCCCGAGCCACTTGCCTGTTTTGTGGCACATTCTAACCTAGGCTTCAGCTGCCTGAAAGCTCAGCTGAAACCCACAGGCTGAGCTGAGCAGCTTCAGGGTCACTCGCGTTTAAAATCTTACATTGATGCTAAACAAAATTTTTACCTAGGGTTTTTGACATGATTCAGTCCCCAAGCTTTAAAGCAACTGAGAACCCCTGTGAACCTGACACAGTGATGTTTTCCATATATCTGTGTGACTTTGTAGTGTGTACTTGTCACACTGCAAGCCGCCTTAGGACATGTGAGGTGTCAAAAAGCTGTTCTCTTTTTACTTTTTTGGTGTAAACTTACTTTGACCCTTAACTGCTAAATTATTCTGTGTGCATCCATGCTGTCGGAAAGTCAAACATAAGTGATAAACTGGTTTTCTGTCTTATTTCTCCTTTTTTTTTCAGTTCATTGTCATCACTAGTATGGAAAATTTTAGGTGGTTTTGTAACTTTTCATTGTTTCTTTCCTCTGGCTTACAATGTCTCTGACTGTGTTTAGTTACTATGCTGTGATTAGTGGCATATGGCCTGGGAGAGTTAAGTGATACTTCATTTGAGTAATGTTTATAGTGTTTTCTGTTAGAAGGTTGATGCCTTCCAAGGGTCTGACTTGTCTCCTTTCTCCCACTAGAAAGTATGTAAGTTTCTATTTTCTAAGCTTCTAAGAGTAAATTTTTAAAACTGGACATCTAAAGGTTTTATCTCAGTTACTCCGGGGTTCCCTGCTGTAGCATTGCCCCAGACTGAATGGCTCTGTGTCTCCGTTTACTCTTGAGTCTGTGCCTTCCAGGTGCTTTTTCAGTGTTATCTATATGTCAACAGTGCTTACAAGCTGTGGTCATGAATGTCGTTACACTGTTGGACTTTATGCAGGTTGGTTTTGACCGTGGTTTTGAAAACCTGGGGGCTCTTTTTCTCCTTTTACTTATAAATCCTTATTTAAAAATATTTAATAAGAAAACCAAAGTCCTCTTAACTCAAAGCATTTTTTTACATTCTGAAATGCCTTCCTAGGTTGAAGCTGGTCTTTCTGTGTGTGTGGTTTTGATAAATGGCAGTTGTATTTACTTAGCTATTGCTCAATAGTGTTATCTATTTTTCATATGTCTGATAAATGAGGTTCTCCATCACTTTTATGTTCCAAAGCTTGATAAAACAAATGTTTTCACTTTCAAATTGAGCCAATTCTTTTTGTCACAGTCAGGACTAGTCAAATTTGCTGAAGTAAAGCAGTCATGACTTTGATTTCAAGTTATATCACAAACTTGTCCCCACTGGAGAGCAGTTACTAGGATCTTGCTAATGTTTAGCCATTAGAAGTTATAAGGAAGTCCTAAACTGGATTTTCTATTGATCTCTGAGTTTATGATGGAAAAAGTTTTGAATAGCCAAGGCAGACAAAAGGCAGTTTCATATACACCTCCTTTCTTCCTCCTCTTTTTTCCCCCAATTATGGCTGATATTTTTTTTCCCCCCTCTCTTGGGGGCAACTGCGACTTCTCATAGAATAACATAATACATGATGATTTTACTGTAGTTACAATGAATCAGTTAGAGGTTTCAAAACTTCAGTCATGCAAAATAGGATGGCATTTCAGGGTAAGACACAAAATATAATAAAGCATGAGAGCTGTCAGCACAAAGTACTAGAAACAATACAGGGAAAAAAATATTCCCCAGAATGTGGATTAAAGCTGACTGCCTGAACATGCTTGACAATATTCATAAGACTACAACACATTCAAAATTCTAAAAGCCTACCATGGCAGTTTTTGATCTGGCCTTGCTATAGGAAAAGCATGGGCAACCTTCTTTTAAAAGCAGACGTCTTACACACATTCTCACATAGGAAACAATATTTCATAGTTCCCAGTTCAAAAGAAAAATAAGATCTGATGGTATTGGGTATTTGTTAATATAGAAATCTTAATGCTCTAAAATAAAACCCAGACTCTAAAATCTTTTTGTTCCTACTGTGCCACTCCCTATTTTACAATTAGCCAGCAGAACACCTCTGGAGTGAAGACTAGTACTTACTAAGAATGGGCACATGTGCATTGGTCTCTGTTAATTGTAAAAGAATAAAGTTTTCATATTGCGTAGCTGAAATGTTAAAAGTGCCCATAATGGCTCTGAAACAGCAATCAAATGTAAAATCTTGGGTTTGGAGGTTTTGTTGTAGACATCTAGAGGATTGGCTTTTCTCCTTAATCAGCATAGTCTGTTTTTGAATGTAATAAAAGGTAACAGTTTTGTTAAGTTTTGATTAAGATGGTCATTGTCCCAGAAACTTACAACTACAAGATACTTAAGACATGCTGTTTCTTAGTGATGGCCAACTCACAGTAGGGCACGAGCATTTGTCTTTGAGTGCGTTCCACTGCTGTGGCAGGGAAGTAGTTGCAGAGCGAGGCTGCTTTCTGAGCTACCAAATAGGTTGCCTTGAGAGGTAGTGTTTGGCTTGGGACCATTTCTCATGGGGAAACATGTTTGTCAGTTGTCCCTGTGTCCTTCCACTCCCCTCTTCTCTTGCCTAGGGATGTGTTGAGTGACTTCCCAGCAGGCAGGGCTGGTAGGAGGACCTGTGAAATAGTTTCATAGACTTTGGCAGCTGCGTGGTGAAACCAGGATCGTCTTTTCAGAAGGTACTTGTTCCCATCCTGGCATGCCCAACAAAGCCCATCCTTTGTTTCTGCTGCCAAACAAAGCATATATAGCAGAAGTTACTTGCTGCTTCTGTTCTTCCCATCCCCACCAACCATAGTTTTCCATGGCTGTGCTCTAATTTTGGGTCATTCTTTGCGGCCAGGGAACTTTCTCCTCTGTGTGATGTACCAAACGGCTGGATGCTGGATATCTAGTTAACAAAAGGGAAGCTGGCTTTGGGATAATCTCTGGAACATGGAGAAGGGAACTTTTTAGTATATGTAGGAAAAATGCCATTTCCTTTAGGAAAAAGTTACACTGACTTTATTAGACATGTAACCAATACAGTTCTATAGACATTATTTGACAACATTAATTGTTTAGTAGAAAATATTATTCTTTTTATAGCTTTTCTTTTAAATTAATCTAACAGGTTTCACAGTGAGGGTAATATTCTGAAGAAGCTTTTAGCACACGGGCCTTTCCCCATAAGCATTGTCACAGTTCCTTCAAAATATCCTTTAACCTTTCCCTGATAAATACCTTCTCTTTCCCTCTGGGTTTGTGTAACTTTTTACTTTATTAATAAGTTTAATAGCTAACTCAGAAATGCTGGCAGGCTGTTGGATGAGAAGCAAATGATGTTCTTTTGTGTCCTGCAATAAGCTCTTTGGAAAAGAGGAGTGCTGGACAAAGCTGAATGCGTGTCGTGCAGAACCACACTGCAGTTATTGGTCTGAATATAACACAGACTTGTGAACAGGTTTCAAGTTTGGCATCCTGTGTGGCAAAATACAAACATGTGCACATACACATGCTGTTGGCTAGGATTTTGCTGTTTCCCCATAAGCGTTTACAGGAGTGCATTTTGTTAAATAAGCATCTTGTTTTGCTGTAATAGATCTGAAAAGAAGGGTGCACTGGGGTAATTTATCCTGCAAAGGAATAATTCATGTTTTTATTATGCTATGTAGACTGGGTTTTTTGTTTGGGGTAAAAATCAAAGCATCAATTGCAAGTTGGAGCATGTAGGCTCATCCATTGACAGGGAAGCTATATATAAATTGAAACTTTTGGGATGCTAATGTGAAAGCCATGATTGATAATGTAACACTTCTAATGAATACTTGACCCTGCATGTAGGTGTCCCTGTGTGTTTATTTGTTGGGTTCTATAGGATGTAGACTTGCTTTTGTAAATTCAAGAATGTCTTTTTCTTGAGAATTTTGATGAAAAGTAAATATGCACTTGAAAGGTTGGTATCTCTAAGTTTTATATGAAAGTCATAGTTAAGTATAGAAGTATAGCATGTGTTAGCCTTCCATTAGGGAAAGGGAGGTTTTTATTATGGCTTCTGGGTTCTCAAATACCTGGTAGTTAAAATCATGTTATGGAATATAAATGTGTACTGTGGCTGCAGATATGCTGCGTGTATCTAAAGTACATTATTGGCTTTTGAGAATGAATTCTGCACTATATACATTAATGTTTCTTATGCTTAGCTTGCATTTCTGTATGCTATCAAGTGCTTATCGGTTGTCTTTGGAAAGCTAGAGCCTGATACGCTCATCCTGGTTTCTGTCACCTTCTCTGAAGGAAGGGCAGGGCAAACAGGGGGGTTGTGCCCACCCGCTCACTGCCCTGGGTGCTAATGGAGTCTGCTGGTGAAGGTGTGAGCTAGCCTAGTCTCTCAGCTGACTCCAAGGTATCCAGAAAATGGATCCCTATATATGAATGCTTGTGTGGTGGGCTGACCCTGGATGGACACCAGGTGCCCACCAAAGCTACTCTATCACTCCCCCTCCTCAGGTGGACAGGGGAGGGAAAATACAACAAAGGGCTTGTGGGTCAAGATAAGGACAGGAGAGACCACTCATCAACTACCATCACAGGCAAACCAAACTCAACTTGGAGAAAATTAACTCAATTTATTACCAATCAACCAGAGTAAGGTAATGAGAAATAAAACCAAATCTCAAAACACCTTCCCTCCACCCCTCCCTTCTTCCCGGGCACAACTTCACTCACGGATTCTCTACCTACCCTAGCCAGTGGCACAGGGGGATGAGGAATGGGGTTTACAGTCAGTTCATCACACAGTATTTCTGCCGCTTCATCCTCCTCAGGGGCAGGACTCATCACACT
>JANZLQ010000086.1:38566768-38584096 GCA_026212715.1 Elanus axillaris | reverse complement strand
GTGGGTCCCTTCCACAGGCTGCAGTCCTTCAGGCACAGACTGCTCCAGCGTGGGTCCCCCACAGGGTCACAAGTCCTTCCAGAAAAACCTGCTCCAGCCTGGCCTCCTCTCTCCATGGGACCACAGGTCATGCCAGGAACCTGCTCCAGCACAGCAGGGTCACAGCCTCCTTCAGGCATCCCCCCTGCTCTGGCATGGGGTCCTCCCCAGGCTGCAGGTGGAGATCCACTCCCCTATGGACCTCCCTGGGCTGCAGGGGGACAGCCTGCCTCACCAAGGTCTTCCCCACGGGCCGCAGGGGAATCTCTGCTCCGGCACCTGGAGCATCTCCTCCCCCTCCTTCTGCACTGACCTGGGGGTCTGCAGGGCTGGAGCTCTCACATATTCTCACTCCTCTCTCCAGCTGCTGTTTCTGTGCCTACTGCAACTTCTTTTCCCTTCTTCCATCTGTTCTCCCAGAGGGGCTACCACTATTGCTGACTGGCTCAGCCTTGGCTGGCGGCGGGTCCGTCTTAGAACCGGCTGGTATTGGCTCTGTCGGACAAAGGGGAAGCTTCCAGCAGCTTCTCACAGAAGCCGCCCCTGTAACCCCCCCCACTACCGAAACCTTGCCACAGAAACCCAATACAGCTTGACAGTGCTGTAAAGGCGACTGTAGACTGAAGGTGTCCAAGTAAGTTTTCAAGTGACAGATACAGGTTGCTATATCTTCTAAACCATGAAAAGAAGGCAGGCAGGGTTTCTGTGTTTCCCTGTTGGGAGTTGAATGCCTAAGTTACTTTCTTAATACACAAGTGCTTTCAAAAAGTTTCGGCATCCTTTGGAAGCTTTGTAATTTCAAACTGCTGGAGATAAACCATGAGGCATTTATCAAGTGTATCTATTAAAAGTAAAAACCCTATTGAAGGAAACCCAAAGAAATAACAATCCAAAATTAATAAATAATATGAATATTGACCATAATAAGTGTGTATATCTCACTATACACTCTCTGACCTTTTCCCTTCCTTTGTAACAAAACACTTAATAAATAAATAGTGGCTGTTTTATGTTTTGTGATTAAATTCACATGGGTGGGTTCCAGGGCTCTAATGCGATCTTGTTGCAGAGCATGAGAGAAAAGAGCTGGTAGAAAGAGAAGGGGAAAAATACCAGCAAACTTAAGCTGACTTTTAAATTAGTTTAATACTTTTAATTAAGCTTCATTTTTTCAGATAAAAGAAAATAGAATTGTTCTGCTAATGTGGATGGCTGAAAAAAGACTTTATTTTTCTTTTTTTATCTACCTCCTTTTTTTTTTTTTTTTCTTCCAGTTTAAAAGGAGGAGAGAAATGTTTTCTAGGTAAAGACTGTTTCTAAGGACCAAAAAAAAATGCCCAGAACTTCAACTGTTTCTACTCATTCATGTCAAATATGTGGGGTTTCTGTCAATGAAAATTTCAGACAGCTCTGAACCATGTTCTTAGAGCATGTAGAGTCCATAAAATAACTAAATAAAAAAAAATTCTGGATGATATGAACATTTAAACTAATTTCTCCTTGATCCTCTATGGCCTTGATATATAAGGCTGTCAAAATAGAAATATCCTCATGCTAGGGAAAAACATCCTATCAGTTTCTAATTAGCCAGCTGTCTTTAAAGACAAAGCTACTAGATATTATAATCTGTATACCCAGTCATAAAACTGTAGCCATTGCATTATGAAGGGAAGTGTTTCTACAACTACAAACTATTTAAGTTAACTGTGTAGATCAACTTCTGTTATTCTCATTTTTAATTTTTTAGGTGTTATATGAGGGTCTTGTCCACCTTCTCCCACAATTAAGAGACTGGCTATTAAGAAAGTGGTTCATGCCCTAAAAGGGTAATATATAAACAAGGCAAGAACTTCACTGTTTTGGGGCACAAGTCACTAATGGTGATTCTCCTTTCTTCCAATTTACAGACATCTCGCTCCAAGACATCTAATTGTAGCTGGTCAGCTTAGGTTGCTTTTGTATTCAGCAGAGAATATATTCAGTGAGACATAGGCACCACCAGATGGTGATTCATCTAATCTATTTTAGACACCTATTTTAAGCCAAGATGAATCACCCAGTGAAGGGGCCTTTCTCATAGAATCACAGAAAAATTTAGACTAGCAGGGCCTTCTCAAAGTCAGTGGTCCAACCCCTTGCTCAAATCTGGGCCGATTTCCAAGTTAGATCAGATTGCTCAGGGCCCATCCAGCTGAGTTTTGAAAATGTCCAAGGAAGGAGAGTTCACAGCTTCTCTGGGCACCTTTTCCAGTGCTGAACCACTTGTACTTTGATTAATTTTTTCCTTGCATCTGGTCAGAATTTCCTGCATTGCAGTTTGTGACCATTGTCTCTTGTCCTTTTGCTGTGCACCTTTGAGGAGACACTCACGCCACCTTCTCTAAACACACCTTTAGGTAGTTGAATTCAGCAGTTGGCTCTCAGCCTTCTCTTTTTCAAGCTAACCTAACCTAACTGAGTTCCTTTAGCCTCTCCTTGTGTATCTCCTAGTACCTCCAGCTGCTTAAGTGACAGTCTTAGTCATTTAATGCTCCACTGCTGTACTCTCTCCAGTTTGTCAACACCCTATTGCATTGAAGTCCTTTTTTTGCAGAGCTGCTAGGCAGTTGGTCCCCAGCTTGTACTGATTTTTTTTTTATCTGCTGACTATAAAGGAAGCCTATGGTGCCTAGACTTAAGGCTAAACCCTTAAATACCACCCTAAAAGCTGATTTCTATGACTAGATTAAATGTTAAATTTGGATATGCTGCTCTACTTGTAATCTTAAGCCTTGGAATCCTGCCTGCTTATTAAATGCTCAGAGTTTGGATGTACCAGATGGATACGTTCTCAATAATGTATCTGCTTGAACTGAGTACCATGGGGGTCTGTCCTGAGACCTGTCAATGCATGTCTGACAGCAACCTGGAGGAGGTGGTGGAGGGCTTGCTCTTAGTTTGCAGATGACACCAAACTGGGATGACCAGTGAATATGCTTAAGGGCAGAGCTACCATCAAGTGACTTAGACAGGCTGGAGGGAGCAGCAGGAGTTTTATGAAATTCAGCAAAGACAAATGCCAAGTCCTGCACCTGGGAAGAAACCCTGCCTTGGAACAGTACAGACTGGGGAGCAGGTCTGCAGAAAAGAACCTGATGGTCCTGGTAGACAACAAACTGAAATGAGTCAGCAGTGTGCCCTGGCAGTGAAGGTGGTGGCCAACAGCATCCTGGGCTGCATTAACAGAAGTATGGCACGTAGGTAGAGGGACTGATTATCCCCCTCTAGTTGGCAATTGTTAGGCTGCCTCTGGAGTACTGTGTCCAGTTTTGGATCCCCAAATACAAGAAAGACATTGCTAAATTGTAATGAGTTTAGAGGAGAGCTACCAAGATGACTGGGGCTGAAGCACTTGGCTCGTGAGGAGAGGCCGAGGGACTTGGGATTGTTCAGCCTCTAGAATAGGTGACTTAGGTGGAACTAATGCCAGCCCCCTAATTTCTAGAGGAGGTTATTGAGAAGGTGGAGCCAGGTTTTCACAGTAGTGCATGGTAGAAGGACAAGACACAATGGGCATAAGTTAAAATGAGAGGTTTAGATTGGCTACAAGGAAAAGTTTTTTTCACTCTGAGGACAATCAAGCAGTTAAGCAGGTTGCCCAAAGAGGTTGTTCAACTTCCATCCTTGGAGGTTTTCAAGGCTCAACTGATAAAGCCTTGAGCAGCCTGGTCTCATCTTAGCTGACCCTGCTTTGAGCAATAAGGTTGGACTAGGGACCTCCGGAGATCACTTCAGTCTGAATTATTCTATGATCCTATGAATTGCATTTGGCACCTTCATCTCATCTTTAAAAATTATCTTTGTTTGCTTTCTTTGGGGAGAGGAGGCAGGTGCAGGGATTATATTTTCTTGTTTAAAATACTGCACAGGAAATGAGAAATAATTCCATGAATTGGTGAAAAAGTGATGTTTAGGCATGTTACATTTCATATATTTCCATATATTTCAATTTCTATGTTCCTTTTTTCTATACAGCTATAAGGCCTTCAAACAAAGTCTCTCTTTAGAAAGTAGGTACTAAAGAAACCTCCAGAAAAGCCGGTTAAGATGCTATCCATACATTTACTGGATATAGATAGAAATACTGCTTTTCAGCCTAATGAGTTTGTCCTTCCTGCAGTCCAGAAACCACTTACGATAACAGTGTTTCTCCATTCTGTGCTTTTCCTTTAAACAAAAATACCACTGGGCTAAATTCAGCTCTGCTGGTACTCTGATCTCAGACATCTCTGCAATCTTGTTGATTCAGCTTTAGTGTGGTATAAAAAGAAAAGCAGTTGAATAGGTTCCTTAGACATTAATGGCTAAGGCTAGCAGGTTTTCTCTAGAACTAAGCTTTAAATACTTGAATGTGGAATTGGACAAGTATTATGCTTGAAAATGAAGGTCCAGATGAACATATTTCCATGTTCAGTCTTGTTCCGAAGAGGGTACGTCGATGTCTATGGATCTTCATTGTAACACCATCCAGCATCTCAAAGTTGGAATAGAATGAGTGGCAGGGAGGAGTAAAAGGGTTGTTTCTACTCTTTTAAGCGACCTCGATCTTTTACCTTGCTCAGTGAATCTGTGAACCTGTCTTAAAGGGCTAAAGTCAGCCCCAGGAGAACGTTTTGCACCAGCCACTGCCTCAGGCTTTTGTCAGACCTTGCTAAGCCATAACAGTGTTAAAAGGCTGCTCATGACCCAGGCAATGAACTTCAGAAGGGGGAGATGGTTTCTTTGCTCAGGTTCTCTTCAGTCTCAGCTGTTTAGTACTGGATGTGATTGACTCCCTTCAACCTGGCTGGAAATTGGGCGATCTCTTGCCTTCCCCAAAGCTGTGCAGTGCATATGATGTGACTCAGCTTCCCGAAGCTGTAAGACAAGCTGGCTGAAAATCCCCATTCTGCAAAATTGTACCCCTGCACCTGTTCGTTTGCTAGCATGTGTAAAGACTACCTGCCTTAGTGGTATTTGTGTTGTTTATGCCCTGCAAAGCTGTGTATTCATCATCTGACTGACAAAACAGTGCCAATGTGGTCCCATCTAGGTTATGGGTTGATATGTTGCGAGCCTTGTGATTGCCCAGAATGAGGATGTGTCCTGCTGTGGCTCCTTACATGCCTGCATTTCTGAGTTCATTTCCTTGGAGAACCAAGGTGGGGGGATGCATGCCCAGGTCTCGCCCTGCAATGGGGTTCAGGACTCACCCGGGCGGTATGCTTGCCTCCAAGAGGTGGGAAATTACACTGTAGATGAGCTTTAGCTGGAGTTAACTTTTTGAGGGCAGTTATGTTAGCGTGTTGCTGCCCATTGGGAAAATACATGGCTTCACTACAACGTATGGAAAATTTATGTTAATTGTAGCAGGAAATACCTTTGCTTGAAGAGCAATTGATTCACTGGGGTTTTGGGCAGGGAAAAATGATTGCTGCTGGACCCGAGGACAGTATACATGTATCGCATGGGTATTGCTCTCTTCTGGCAGTGTAGGAGAATGATTTTACCACATTCAAAAAATTCCCATTCACATAATGCGAAACAGCTTTTCTAGGTGGTGGCTTTGACTTTTTTCTACCTCTATAAATTAAAAGTACTGGAACTGCCCTGCAAGGCCTTTATGTGACTCTCTGCCTTCCTGGTACAGAACCTCCTGTGCTGTACAAGCATGGTGGCTGCAGACTCTTTCTGTGTCAGGCTTCCATATAGGCACACTTGAGCTTTGTCCTGTGCCATCTTGCATGAGTAACCTGTATGCTTTGAAATTCCTCATATGTGGTTTGTGCATGCTTACTGTTTGCAGCACACTGTACCTTAATTCCATACCTGGTGCATGTAGCCTAGCTATTGTGGGTTATGCTAATTGGTGCCATCTGACAAGGTCATGTGTAGCACAGAGGACATATTGTATTTGCTGTTTTCTTTGCCTTAATGGTTTGCTGAAAGCTTTTTGAGGTAGGAGCTTCATCTGTTGCTTGGTCTTCGCATAGCATCTAAAAAAAAAAGATTGAAACCCACAAGCAAAAGGCACAGATGCTTTTGTGGTGCAGGTGTGAAATGCTAAAATGCTTGCTTTGCTTAATTTGAAGGGATTTCCTTGAGTCAAGTTTAGAGAAGCTCAAGCATACAGAAACCCTCTGTATGTTGACAGATAGAAATTGATGGAAGTTGGATGCTGATCATATACTATTTCTAGATACCTCCTTTCTAGATATATCTAGTTACTTTGCTTTCCTGATGAGGTAAGCCTACAATAGTGAAAACTGCATAATTTCATTAAAATTGGGTGTCTCCCTCCTTCAAGAGGTAAATTATTGATTATATGTAACTAGCATTCTGATAGCTAAATCACATTAAGTTCTGCTTCATGGAAAGATTTTAATACCTCTTGTTGCAGTGCTGCCACAAATATATATACATATAAAGTACATAATGAAAAAGTAAAAAAAACCCAGCAAACTATTGTCTCTTAAAATAGATAGATTTGGTCAACATCTAACTTATGAAAAAACAATATCAGCATGTAGTCTTGTTTTTTTTTCTGCAAATGAACAAAGTAAATCTTTCAGTGAGTTTGAATTTATTCAAAAGTAATATTCTTTTAAAGAATTATAAGAAATAATTTGATTTTTTTTAACCTGAATTATTTTTTAACAGTAAGATAATTCTTCTGTCTGTTGATCTTGATAAATTTCCCTGGTGCTTTGTACACAGACCATACCCAAGGCTTTAAACAAGTTGGCATATGTAGATAGTCATATTTGTGCTGCTCTAAGACTATGATGAAGTTCTTCAAGAATCTGTTTCATTTAAAAACCAAAATACCTTTGAGGTGTCTTCATGATGAAGAAAACATTAAAAAATTTGAGGTGAATGTAAACCAGAGTAGTGAGGGGTCACCATACAACCTGCATCAGTCATTCTACGAGGTGTGAATGAAAGCAAGTTGTGGATCTTCTGCGATGCCTTGTTTGCACAGGCAAATCTGAATGGTATGAAATGTAAGGCTGTCCTAGAAGTGTTTCAGCTTTGATGAGCTTTCACTGAAACCCATGTTTCTTGCTGTCTTGCTGTCTGTGCTGCAGAGGCCAGGGCCTCCACACTCTGCGGACTCAGTAGCTGTTCCACAGACACTTCTCCAGGCTGGGGAACTCCTTCGTGCTTCCAGCTGTGGCAGCTGCTAGGAAACCAGTATCGTGATCATGAGATCAGCATCTTGAGATCAGGAGTTTGGGGCTTCTTGCCAGCTGTGAGCTCTGGCAGCAGCCAGTGCACTCAGGCTTTGGGAGGCTTGTTCCTCCCTCCAAGGGGGGAGTGTATTGCAGAGATTTTGTAGCAAATTCTGAGTCCTGACCAGCTGTCCTAGCAACTACCACATTCAGCCAAGGGAGTTGGATACCCTGGAAAAAACTGTTCAGATGTTGCCATGAACGATTCATAGCCACATTTAAAAAAAACAACATTCCCCCCCCCCCCCCGAAAAAAAAGGAAAAAGCAAAAACTGTGCCATTATTTATGAGCAGCTTCTCATTTTCATGCCTGCTAGTGGGGTATATTTCACAGCTGTTTTTTCCTCATTCCTGCTGTTGGGACGTGGGAATCCTGGGAACATGACCTGAGCTGGTACCAAGCTTTGCAGTGGAAAGTTTTTTTGGGAGCCTCAATAACCCGAGGTAACAGCATTTGACACAAGTCACAACCAGATGTAAACAGCCACTTGTCATGGTGGCTTTCGTGAAGAGTGCTTACCTTCTGCCCAGTACATTTTCTACCATGTCTGCTTTTTCCAGCAGTGCTTCTCCTACCCTTGAAGAAACAGGGGTGGCTGGGCACTGCTTGCAGTCCTACCTCACTATTTGGGTCCGTGAGGAGCTGGTGAGGGTGGGTCAGGGCTTCAGCCCTGGACCACCTTGTACCTGCAAGGCAGGGGGATGTGCTGCAGACCCCTGAAGAAGTTTTGGAGTATTTCTAAGTGTAGTTGAAACAAATAAGCATGGATCTTCTCCGAGAACTGTAAAAGAAACAGTTGGAGTGCAGCAGCAGCTTTCCATGTAAATATGATATCTTATTTAATGGCTGTGAGCATTTGTTGTGGTAGATGGGTGCGTGGAAGGAAGAAACTGCTTTAACAGTATCCTTCTGGACCAATTTTAAACAAAAAGTGAAGTTTTTTTAGCAACAAAATATGTGTTGCTGAGGGGACAAAAACTTCTGGCATTCATCCTGCAGTCAAACATAAAATAAAGATATGTTCTCCTTTTATGGAAGGCTGTCCTATTGCTGTATAGGTAGTGGTCAGTTTTGCAAAAACAAAGATTTTTAATGTGTAATTTTGAATGTTGAAGTCCTTTGAGGCATTAAAGTGGGGGACAGTGATCTATATACCCCTGAAGATAAATATTCTAGATAAAGCAATTAAAAAATACCCTTATAGTTCTAAAGCATTTATTTTAATTTTACTTTATTTTATTTTTACAAGCCTGCATTTCAAATTCAACTTTTCACTCTGTGTGTACATCATTGCCCTCTACTGGACGGATTTAGAAGAACTTTTTGAGCAATGCCTGCTTGCTTGCTTGGAGTCTGTGATTGTTACTTCAGCATAATCAGAAGAGGGATGCCTTCACACTCCAAGTGTTAAACAAGCATATGGAAATATCTCTGTAAGGTGGGTAGGTTTGTCTTTGCATAGTCTGTGCGTTTAGCCAGTAGTTTTCTGTTTTAAATTTGTAACAAAAACCTTTTACAAAACTAGTGTTTTGAGACCTTTGTTTATTTTGCGGAAAGTTATGCAAGGTGAGACTGCTTATCCTTACTATGAGCAATCACTTATATGGGATGGACATGGAAAATTCTCCTTTGGCTTGGTAAAATTTCCCAAACATTTCCTAAAATAAAAGGATTCTGAAAATCTCATTGGCAGTGTACGCATGTTGTAGTTCATGGCTAGGTCAATGTCATATATTCTAATCCTTAAAATGTTTTTAATAAACAGGATTAGAATGGGTAAATAATTAAAAACAACTGTCTCAGTGTTTTCATATGGCAATTTGGGATCTGGATCCTACCCTGTGCCCAAAGAGCTGAACGCAAGTCCCTGTTTACTGACAGCTTGGGCAGGATCAGCTCAGTTTTGGTTAGATGTTTTTGCTGTATTGGTGGTTGGCTTTCTGCTGTTAACAGAACCTTGCCTGGAGCTGGTGTCATTTCATACTGAGCAGGGACAAGACTTGACTCTGCTGCTTTGCGGGTTTGAGTTCTGGTTCCCCCCCGAAAGGGGGAGGAGAGGTGGGAAACAAACACATATTGCACCTCTCATTTAGTGAGGGCTGCTGCACCATGCAGCTTTCTGTACAGGAGAGGAAGAATGGGTTTAGTGAGAGTGGGAGGAAGGTGGCAGCTGTCACTAGCGAGTGGCATTTGCTGGGTACCTTGTTTGGGGATGCTTTTCCCCCATCTGCTCACCCACTTCATAGCTGTCCCCTTCTGTGGCTAGATGGGTATCTAAACACACTAAATAGAGAGGGAAAATATTGCTGCTGTCTCCATAGGTAGTAAAGTTGAACTTCTAGTACAGTGCCATGTAGAGAACATTTGGTTAAACAGAAGGAAAGGGGAAGAAACATGTCCTATATGATACGTAAGGATCTAAATAAAGCTGGGAGGGTGGCAGGCAGAGATGAAGAATGGGAGTGCCAGGCTTGCTGGGTGAGGAACAACTAGTGGAAATCCTTGAGGACATGCCTTGGGCCTCCTGCATGTCATGTTTTGATGTTGACCTCAGGCAAAAAAAATTGGGAGTAATGATGAAAGCAGATGATGGGAGAAATTTGAGAAGCACTGTAAATACAGAGGAGGGTTAGGCTGTCACACAGAGTATCTTGAGGGCTTCAAGAACAGTAGAATGGGATAAGATTTAATAATGCAGGGAGCAAGGTCATATTTGAAGTTTCTTTCTGGTCCTGTTCTCATCAAGTAGATGTGTAACAGATACAAGTCTGCAGGCCTAGCTGTCTGAGATATGGTAGTTGGCATAGTTCATTTTAAAGCAAAAATTGATTTTAATAAGTTTAATGGTATGCTGCTGCCAAACTGCCATGACTTGGTTCGTAGCAGATTTTAGGACAGATTTTGGCCGGCAATGGTGTATCATCTTTTTAGTTGTGTTGTATCATCTTTTTAGTTGTGTGGTTTTATGCATGTCTTCTTTATTTAATTGCTCTTTTACAGCTATAAGCACCAAACACAACTGTAAAGGAAGATGGGAAAGCAAATTTTGTTCTTGGGACAGTACATGCAAGAAACATGGTATAAATTTTAGGTGGCAGAAAGCATCTTGAATGACATAAAAATAACTTAACTCTTCAACCAAAATCTGTCATTAGTTTGTTCCTGCATATTTTGTAAGCTTTTTCTGAGACTTGGATCGTATAGCAGCCAGAGTGGGGATAACTGGTCAGGTCTTCAGAGAGTTTCCAGTATTCCTTTTTCTTCACCTCTTTGGAGCTTGGGAAAGGAAGAGACTTTGGATACCACGTGTTAATGAGGCTACACTGAATGTCTTAGTGTTTCTCTCTGTCTAAAAATCTGAGTGAATTAAGAGACTTCAGGGATTGTTTCCAGCTGTACAGTGCATTTTGGAATTTGTTGCTGGCTGATACCAAAGTAGATCAGGAGGCAAAGAAACAGGACTTCTGCATTTGCCATCTTTGGCATTGACAACAAAAGAAAAGAGGTTCAACATCTCAACAATAGAAAAGACATACAGTTAAATGATATGCAGAATGGAAACTTTGCCTGGACTTTAGGCAATCCTTTCTATTTTGTCTAAAGACTTCTAGAACAACAATATGCTATTATGGCCGGAGCACTAAGAAGCAATATGGAATGAGATCTGAAGGGAGACAAACCTGCATTGAATTACCTATAAAGTGACATGCAGATGTTTCCAGTTTACCAATGTCTATTAGAACTTGTGTGTATTAAGATATGTATCATTGTGCCCTTAGTACTACCTAAACAGAAGCATCAAGGCAGAGCTTAGTCTCAGGCATTTCAGAAACAACTTCTTTTATCAACATTTTAGAGTGTGATGAATTTGGCTATTCAATAAAACAAATTAGCATAATGGTTTGCATACAGGTTATGTAGCTCTTGGACAAGGCATCAGGTTATAAATGAAATTCATCTACATCTAGCCAGGAAGCACTATGTTTGCATATATAATCTGACTCACTCGCTACCAGTGCTCTAGCCCGTACTATGTTATGCCATTGAGAGGGAGAATAGCTTGAAACAGTCATGAACTATTTTTAGCTTACATTAAGCAGGTGATGGGATTGAAAGGAAAAAGAAAATTAAGGGCAAGAGAAAAAAATTATGTTGTCTGTCTATTTTAAATGTTTGAATGCTCTGTGATGGTTATTCAAGGTAGCAAGAGCTAATAGGAAGTAATTTTTAGCCAAAGTCACAATGTTATGTATGGGACAGAGGTTTGTGCTGATTAGTGGATTAGTGCTAGAATCTGGAAGAGATTTACTACATGATCTTGATTTTTTTTTTTTTTTTTTTTTTTTTTTAAAACCATGTGTAAGTCATACCAGCACTGGATGCTGAAGTGAGTAGGCAACTTGTGGGCTAACTAGTAGGATGGTTTTGGTTTCCAGACTATGATGTCAGATGGCACAGACAAGTGCTTTATACCTCCTGGAATTGGAAGATGCCTCTGAGATGAAAACACCCTGGAACCGTGGAATTGGTTGCCATAAGCAGCGTGATGAAATTGTGACAAACTGATGGGTATTGTCATATGGGTACAAAGTTTGTGGAAGGATCTTCTTTGTCGGGGACTCCCATTGCTGTCCCAGAAACCAAGCTAAATAATTTCTGCCTGTCGTGAATGTGAGACTGTAAGGCTAGGGATGTTCACAATACATCAGAGTTAAGTTCATGAGGTGGGGAAGCATTTGTTCAAAAATTTACCACCTACATGCCTGAAAAAGTTCGCTTAAGATCTATTGATGAGCAAAAGGTAACTTACCTTAAAGGTAACTTTTTTACCAGCTTCACTAGCCAACATGATGCCTGCCTTTTCACTCCATGGACTGAGCGAACAAACACTGGACTTCATCAGAGCTGACGTAACCTCTGAAGGAAAAGAAGTGGGGTGAAACAGTACAGCTTCTGAGGATGTTGGCGTCAGCTACATAGGAGGAGAAGTTAGGAATGGAGCTGTCTGAGGAGGGAGCAGGAGAGCAATGGAGGCTGTCCAGATAAACATATCCTTCATGCTGTGGGGCTGGGGTGAAGGCAAGGAGAGACAGCGAGGTTGCTGGCTAGAGTGAAAGAGTGGTTTTGGTGTACCAGACAGAGCGATATGGAGGTTGAAATGTGTGCAGGTTACTGTTTACGAGGGATGACTAAACACCGAAGGCAGCTGGTTATCAAAGCACTTTGCAATTCACTGAAGGGTGACTGCAAACATCTTGAAATGGTGATGGCTTCAAATAAGCCCATGCTTTCTGTCCTTCTTGGGCAACCCCATAAGTATGGTTTGAAAACACAATTCTTCCACCTAAACTTTGTGTTTCACAGGCTCCATTCATAGCAGCCTTGTTTCTTCCAGTCTAGAAAATACAGTACTCTGCCTGGAGGGTTTGGAGGAAGAACATAATGAATCAGTGTTTTGGGTATAAAGGAGTATAAACTCTTCCATTTTGACTAAATAATACAGTGGCTGTTTGCTGTGGAAAAGCTCAGTTGTGCATGTACTGGGCAAAATCTTCTGTCTGTCTCTCCCATTTACTAGTGAGGGATGTCACTACCCGTTTGAGGTGTGTATCTCTGTTTTTGTGAAAGGCAACACTATTCTGACCAGTGTTAGTGCTTGTTTTCTTTTTTCTAAATCACTCTAGGGAAACTCAAGTTTATGACCCAAGTAAAATCTTAATGATACGCAGAAAAAATGTTCAAGTGATAATGCAATCTTCATAAAGTCTGTGCTATAAATGCCAAGAAATCAGGGTCACCTCAGATAATTTAGATTAGGTCTCTTTGAACTGTGTGCCTTGTTTTGGAGCCAATATCCTGCTTTTCCTATGAGCAAGGAAATCCTGCTGATGTCAGTACAATTCCAGGCGTGCATGCCAGGATATTGGAGAGAAAACTTGTCGCAATGCCTTGGATTGGAGAGTGCTATTTATCTTGCCTCTGCAGTTCCAGGACTCTGGAACTTACCCTATTTGTTGGTCCAAAATATTTGGTGATCTTGTAGTCACTCTGGGGAAGAAACTCCTTCAACAGGATTTTGGATAGGACCAACCATATACACCACACAGCAACAAAAGGGTGGAGAGGCAGAAAGAAGCTTCTATTTTGTTTTTCTTTCCATAGGTGGCAAGTTGGCAGAATTCTTTGCAGGGACCTTATTTCAGATGCTGCTGGAATTCTGTTCAAATACTGTAAAAAGACTGCCTTGAAGATTTTGTTGTTTTAAGCAGGGGAGAAAACCCACTTAGTTAAAGCACTGGACCTGTGCATAAAAAGGAAGGTGAGTGTCATTATTCCTGCTTCACAGCTCAAGGAACTGAAGAATAGGGAAGTGAGCCTGGCTTGCCCAAGATCTTGTAGCATGGAGAATCAGAAAGAGCAGTAGAACCAGGAGCAGAATGCTGCTTTTTTACTCTGAAGCAACATCCAGGCCACTAGAGAGTAAGGCCTCAGTAGCAGCCCTACTGTCACAAGGTTCATTTAAAAATATGAAAACTTCCATCCCCAAAGACCTCCTCAAATCAAACTTTTTTGAAGTTAACACTTTGGGTTTAGTTAGTGTAATATGAGAGAGATGATCCAGATTTGCTGCTACTAAATAAAAGTATACTAGAGCACAGCTTGATCCCTGCCCCCCCCCCCCCATTGAAATGTGCTGGAAAAGACTAAAGCCAGTAGCAAATTTACAGTCTGTTCTTCCCAAATATTTAATATATGAAAAATCTGAAAGGAAAAGAGGGAAGAGTGATAGCTGTACATGGGCTGCTTTTTTTTTTTTTTTTCCCTCTGTTGTAATTTCTGGAATGGTTTGGCATACTGTTTGACTATAAATTCAAATTTAAAGTAAAGTTACAGCATCAGTGTCAGCCATGGGTATGGCTCTGGCACCCACTGTTCTTAGTGATGACTTTTTCACCTGTTTCAATTTCTGAGGCTTTAGAGTCCTTATGTTCCACATCAACAGATTGCAGATGAGGAGTTGGCTGTAGTCTTTTCCAGCAAAATCTGTAATGAAGATTTCTTTTATATGGTTTTTATTTTGGTAGAATGCTTATCTGTTAAAAAATTAAGGTTCCCATAGCAATGTTAACATGGCCACATTGCACACATGCAGCATTTTCAATAACTGTTAATTTATGCTCTGCTATATATCTTAAATGTTGCTGAATTACTGTTGCTGTGGGAACCTAAACTTTTGAGCCTCTTGACTTCTTTGCCTAGCTTAATGCCCAATTATAAAAATTTGTAGTGTAAAAATGGTGCTAGCATTGAACTCCTTTCTTACTCTTCGGAGAGTTGGATATGTTAGAAGACAGTGGGCAAAGAAGAAAGATTTTGAAAAAGATTTTCAAGTTAAAGGTTTTAAATTTTACTTCTGCCTCAGCTAGTTACCCTAGAACAGATAGCACAATAGCTACACTGTCCAAGGTCTGCCCCTAGTTCATTCAGAAATCAAGTGCTTGTACAGCTGGTACACACCTCTACTAACGTTTACCTCTGCAGGCAGGGTTTTTTCTGGTGTAGACCAGGACCATCCTTGGCAGCAATTTCTGACCATGTGAGCGTAGAGGAGAATGCACTCAATGGCATGGATAGTATTTTCATATCCCACAGTGAGGTACGTCTACCAGCAGTAAAACTTGCAGCATGCTCTGGAAATCCCCTGATGTACTTGTGATTTCCTTTATGGACTTATCTATAGATAATTTAGGGGAGCTATTAGCCATAGTTCTTGGAAGTGAATGCAGATTCTTCCTGAGGTTGAACAGTAGGGGTCTCCAGTTGTGCAACGAGATCTTCTGTGCTGTTCCTTCCAGTAGCACTATGGTTTAAGGATTTGCCTGTATGAGGAAAATTGATTGGCAGGGCTGTTCTCTTCTAGCTATTAGGGTATAATTTAGCTGTTCCAGAATAACTCCCACATGTGGATGAAATATTCCAAAATAAAAATGATTTTATTCTATAACAATTATTTCACTTTGGAAATGGAGTAATTATCCCAGAATAAAATAATCACTCTACTTCCAGAGCAGAATAATTATTGCAGAATCAGAGTTGCTTATTTTGGACTAGTGCATGAGCACTGAGGAGCTGTTATGGAGAAGTTATTCTACTTTATTTGCCCTCTCTAGTGTTCACAGGCAAGTGAATCCTGCTAGTTATACTCTGCAGCTGGTGGCCTTGAAGTTGTGTTGGGGAACATACATGCCGCAAAGAGGGTCTTCACTCATATATAGCCAAAGGCTTCAGGTTAAAAAATCATCTTAGAGTAGCAAGTCTTTGAGCTCTATGGGTATTTTTAGAGGTTGATTATTAGTACAGATGATTCAGAAATAGTTGATTTAAATAATGTGTTCATTACTAGCATGACACAAGGCTTCTTGGGGGTTTTTAATACTGAGAAGCCCTGCTGATGAGGCGTACGCAGGGCCAAAGGGCTGGAAATTGAAGCCGTGCTCAAGTCAGAATGAAACCGTGCCTGTAGCAGGTTGGTTAGGCAATGGAAGAGGCTACTGAGGGGAGAGGTGAGTTTGCTCTTTATTAAGGTCTTCAAACCAAGATGCCTAGAAGCCTACTCCAGCCCTAGCCAAACCAAGCTGTCCTTCCCAGGAGAGGAAGAGCGGCCGGGTCCCACAGGGCCATGGCGGGCGTCAGGCCGGAGGCGCCGGCTGGAGCCCAGCTGGGTGCGTGTGCCTGGGGCGGGAGCAGGAAGTCTCGGGATGCGGACGTCTGAAGGAAACTTGACATATTTCCAGAGTCGGTGCGGTTCACTGGTGACGACATACAATCACTGTCACCTAGGAAATGAAACATGTTCCCATGGCAACCCCAAGGCTGCGTTATTACTCAGCTTCAAAATGTTGACAGTTGGAAAAAGGCCTCTTCAGATACCACCCCCCACCCCAAGGGGTTTTTTTTCCTCCTTAATAAATGTGCTTTGTTATTTAATCTGAAACAGTCAGGGGAAAGGCATATATTTAACTGAAGATGCTTCATGGAAATAAACCTTTGGAAGAAAAAAAAAGCAGGATGTTTTACTCAATAAAAGACTCCACTGCCTCCTAAAATAGTTCCAGACCCCGTGCAGGTAATTTTAATGAAGTGTGTGGCACTTCAGTTGGCTTAAATAATCAGACAGCTCCTGAAATTATTTTGCTGGATCCTTTTACATAGTTTGAATCACTCTGAAACTCTCTGGCTGTAAACTGTAGCTTTATTTTGTAACCATATAAATAACTGGGAAATGAAACCTTCATGCTAGGGTAGTATGAATGGAGACATTCTTGCTATGTGCTGCCCTCAGCATTTCTTCAGTATTTATTTTCCATGGTCTTTTCCCTTCAGTTACCTGCCCAGATCTTCTCATAAGTCCTACTGGCAGCACCTGTGCATGCATAGATGAACTTCTCAAAGCAGTGGGTATGGACGTGTAGGGAGTAAATGCTGTAGTTAGTTATTTGTGGCAAAAAGGACCACGCTTCTTGCTGAGAAACTCACTGTCAGCAATGAGGGCTTGTGGCCCCAGCACCTGCTGCTGTTTCTGTGGGGGTATGTCCATACCTGTGAGCCTTAGTGAGGCTGCATGGACAGGAGGGATTTCATCACGGTGGTTCCCAGCTTGTTCAAGTGTCTTTTTCATGCTCTCCCAAGTCTTGTTGGTGTTGACAGTGCCTCTGAAATTCATGTCTTCTGCATGTTTTCATCAGGACTCCCTGCTGCTTTGTATTAAAGTACTTGGTGAAAATATTAGGACTAACCTATGAAGAGCACAATTTCTCTCTTATAGATAGTAGTGGTTTTCAGCACTACTTGTTGCTAGTTATTTCTCCAACTTTTTAATACCTCCAGCAGTCATTTTCTTCCATTAACAAATTATTTCCTGTGTGGCATTGTATTAAACACTTCTCGAGTAGATGAGAAGTACCACTTCTGGGTTTTGTTTGATTTTTTTGTGGGGTGGGTTTTTTGGTTTTTTTTTGTGGGGTGGGTTGTTAGATC